>CM064965.1:12243887-12289887 GCA_032847665.1 Solanum chilense
TTCTTACTTCCTTCTTCTTCAAAAAATCATTTTCATCTTAAATGAAGTTGCTCACTTTAAATGTTACTTTTTATAAAAATTTAATCTTCCTTTTTTACTATTAGTTTAACTATCTCTTTAATTTGAAACTATATTTAAACATTAGTAAGTATTATTTAGTTTTTTAATCCAAATTTAAATTAAGCTTTTTAAAATTTCGGAGAATTATGATTCTTTCAAAATTATCATTTCTAGTTTTGAAATTATATAAAAATGAGCTAAACTAATGAGATGATTAGGGAGTATCATGTAGTTTTGGTTTTATCAGATTTCAATTAAGTTTCTTCAGTTCTCATAACATAATTTATTTTTTTAAAATTATGATTCTAATTTTGGATTTATATGAAAATGAGTAAGATAGTTGATGATACCTCAAAATTTTAAATTATTTAGAAAAATAATTAATTTTGTTATCAATAATTTAGTAAAGTATAAATAATATTATGAGTAGAATTTGACCGGAGAAGAAAAAGAAAAAGAAAAAAAAAGAAAAAAAAATGGGAGTGAGATTCAATTTGACATCACGGGTGGGAGGTGAAGAGGAAAAAAAATGAAGAAAGGTGGAAGATGAAATGAAATTTAAAATAAATCAAAATTAAAATCTAAAAAGTAAGAGAGAGAGAGAGAAACAAAAAAAAGATAAATGAAAACTTAAAATAAATAAAAAATATATTTTTAATTCAATTAACACGTGACATGTATTGATTGGTGTGTGAATACACTTGCTTCTTAAAATTTGGGTTTGATCGAAAAATGGTATAATAATATCGATTCATAATTGTTTGGTGGGGTAATAAGACAGTTACAAAGTTAATGTGTCTTTTTAAAAATTCATGACAACTTCAATGGTTACTTTATGTCTTTTATCAAATTTATTTAATAAGTAGTCAATTTAATAGATGCAGAAATCAATAGGGGTTATTTATATAAAGTGACAGGAAATATGCACAACGAATTTTAATTCAGTTATTGATATGCTGAAAATTTACAAGCCTATTGACAAGATTTCTAGGTGATTAACATACTAAAGAATGACAAAGTAAAAAAAAAGTAACAACTCAATTATTAACATGCTAAAATTAGTTAATACTTCCTATAAACATGATTTTTAGGTGATTTAATAATCAAACATTTAAACAGCACTTATAGGCATGATTTATAACTCCAAATGACATATGCATGCATAAATTCTATAGACATGATTTATTCGATGAATAACTTTGTACAAAAAAAAAAGCACACAAATTTTTTAGGTAATATTTTAGCAAATTAATCATAACTCATTACTTAATACGTCAATTTGAATAGAATTAACTTCAAACATTAATTGGGCAAAATTAACTTAAAGATTGAGCAAAGATGATTTATTTTATTTTTATGGTTAGATCTAAGATTACTTTATCACATAAAAATTTATCAAACAAATTACGAACCTATAGGCATGCTTTCTAACACAAATAAGTTTCCAAATTAAAAAAATGATTAATACATAATCCCCCTCTCCTAGGCGATCCCCCAAATTTGTTTTCATATATAAGAGTTGCTTTAGAGTTATACATACATTATAATAAAAATAACAAATGAAAATATGAACAACATTAAAATAAACGAAGCTTTGTTCGAAATTTTTTTCTAGGCCACTCTTCATCATCTTGAACTCTAAGTTCAAAACCTTTTAGGATAGGCGCCTCTCCAGGCACTGCTGCTTCACCGGAACCTTATGGTTCTGTGCAGCGGCTCCTGCTGCGAGGAGAGAGGAGAAGAGGGAACAAGGAGAGGAAAAGAGAGAGGGGTTGCCGCCTCTGGTTGTCGGACCTGTTGTTATCGCCAGCAAAAATAGAAGAGAAAGAGAGAGAGAGAGAGAGGAAGAGAATGAGTGTTTTCTAGGTTTTGATCTTTCAGGATATTAGAAATAGGAAGAATAGGAGGTGATCTTGACTGTAGGATTAGTTTAGATGCACGGCTAGGATTCGATCTAGTATGGATGAGATTAAAGGATGAATTTTAAAATCAAATTGTATTGGATATGGAATGACTAAAATTGTAATAAAATCGGCTAGAATTGAAATGAGTGACTATGACAGGAATAAAAATTTAAATTGGATAGGATAGAATTGAAATAAATTAGAATAACACGGGCTACAATTTTAATGATTCTAAGGAGAATTTAGGAGTTACTATTTAATTAAAATACTACATATATTAATTTTTTTTTATATAACTGGAAATTACTTAAATTTTGAAAGATTCAAAAATTTATTAATAATTTTAAAATATTATAATAATATTTACTACAATTTTGTAAAGTAAACATAATAAAATATATAACTTTAAGCAAAATCGACCAAAAATTCTTAACTTTAAATAAATTTTAAAATATGTATTTAATCGAATAGCATTCCTAAAAATGGTTAAAGGTCGGTCAAAATTGGATCTTAACAACAATGGAACTGATAAGATAACTGTTGGTAATGGATCGCATCTAAACATATACATTAAGGTCAGGTCTAAAGGTTAACGAGATACTAGTAGTTCCCGAGATTAACAAAAATCTATTATCTGTTAGCAAGTTAGAAAAATATAATTGTTGCACCCTTGAGTTTGATGAATATGATTTTGTTATTAAGGACAAGAAGTCGGGGAAGCAACTGGCCAAATGAACTAATAAAGGAAGACCCTATGCACCAGAAGATAACAACATTTATGCTTTGACAACAACTCATGACTGGAGGAAGACAGATTGCATTTGATATGCTAGATTAGGTCATACTAGTTTGAAATGTTTACAATTTTTGAATACAAATAAGCATATAGATGTTAAGAGTTGGAATAAAGTGTCTATCATTTGTACTAGCTGCCAGCTAGAGAAAAGTTGTAAACTTTCTTTTACATTGAGAATTAAAATTGAGAAGGAACCATTATTCAAAATTCAATGTCATCTTTGGGGACCAACCCCTATTGAATATTCTCAACACATGAAGTACTATGCATTGTTTGTGGATGATAACAGTAGATACACCTGGTTGTATCCAAAAAAAAAGAAAGTCTAAGTTTCTTGAGATTTCCTTTAAGTTTCAAAAAATGGTTGAAAACAGTTTTCAAGATCAACTAAAATCTTTCAGTATGACGGAGGTGGTGAGTTAATAAACAGTGAATTCATTAAACACTTGGACAACTGTGGAATTATATGACAATTTTCCTATCCAAATACTCCGGAACAAAATGGAACCTCTGAAAGAAAACGTAGGCACATAGCAGAAACTGGTCTCACTCTACTCTGTCATGCAAAACTACCTTTGTTCTTATGGGTTGAAGCTTTTCTCACTGTTGTATTCTGGATAAACAGACTACCATCGTCGGTTCTAAAGAATGGGATACCTTTTGTCAAACTTCTTGGAGCATCTCCAGATTATAATAGTTTGAATGTTTTTAGATGTAGATGTTATCCACACCTCATGGGTCAAACAAATTTGTTGGATACAACAGTTTACACAAAGGCTATAGGTACTACCAACCATCCACAAAATATGTTTATATCAAGAAATGTAATCTTTGATAAGCCTCTTCTTCCCTATGTGCAACCGGCACAATCCTCTCATAACATCTCTACTTAGTTAGATACTTTTCTTAGAGTTTTTCTCCACTATGCAGGATAACTCTTCAATAGATGGTGGTTCAACTACAAGGGAAGTATTGCCAAAACCCCCCTACATTGATATTGAAGATTCACAACATAATGAGCTTGATGATGTACTATTAGATGGTATTCATGATCTGGAAGACATCTAAGATGGAGAAATTGATAATCATGCTGCTGATCTAGAAACTCAAGATGCACTAGAAAGTCCGTATGCAAGGGAAGTTTAGGAACCTAACCACATCTCAGTGCCTAATGCACAAAGTGTGAACTTGGAATGTGATTTCTCAGGTTGGTTTAATGAAGAGATCAATCAGAATCTAGAAACAAAAAGAAGAACTACAAAACCACAACCTTCTCGCCCTACCGATGGACATGACTAGATTGAAGGTAAAAAATGTGTCAACCCCTCACACAACTTTAGTGGGAATTATTGAGGCAATAATTGTGGATCAAGCACTAAATGTTCCATAGTGGTATGCAACTACGAAAGAAGAGTTTGATGCCTTACATGAAAACAAAACATGGAAATTGGTACCTAGAACAATAGACATGAATGTGGTTGGATCAAGATGGGTATTCAAGACCAAGCTAAAATTAGATTGTTCTACAGACATACACAAAGCTAGGTTGGTTGCCAAGGGATACTCTCAGCTTGAGGGAATTGATTTTGAATAAACATTTAGCACTGTAGTTAAGTTTACCACTATAAGTGTAGTCCTATCAATTGTTCTTAGTCTAAATGTCCTATTAGAAGACAACTTGATGTAAAAAATATCTTTCTACATGGGCATCTATTGGAAGAAGTCTATATAGCGAAACCTCAAGGTTTTGTTGATACCTAGTATCCAAGGCATGTTTGTTCTCTAAATAAAGCACTATATGGTATCAAGCAAGCACCTAAAGCCTGGTTTAACAGGTTCAGCCAGCCTCTTCCTTTTACTCCTTAGGTTCAAATGTAGTAGAGCAGAATCATCCTAATTTCTACTTCATTGTAAAAGTGGTACTATCCTGCTCTTTCTAAATGTGGATGATATAGTGATTGCATGAAGCTCTCTTATTCATATTCATGAAATAATTACTGCACTTGGCTATGAATTTTCAATGAAGGACCTTGGTCCTGTTCAATTCATTCTTGGGATTGAGGTTACTTAGTTTGATGGAGGTATTTATATAAATCAAATTAAATATGTCACTGAACTCCTCAAGAAAACAGATATGGCCATGTCTAGAGCAGTAAATACACTACGTGCACAAAACCGTGGTGTAGAGGAAGCTCAAGGAAGTTCTGTAGATGCCTTAACGTATAGAAGTATTGTGGGTAGTTTGCAGTCTTGACACCCAATTTTGACCCTCCACAATTTAATTAATTTTCAAGTTTCTCCAACTTCAAACATTTTGAAGTAATTATTTTGAAAAAACAAAAATACTTTAGAAGTCATTTTCAAGGCGATTTTCCCTTTTCTCCTATAAAATATATCTCTATATGTACTTGAAATATATATAGATTTGTATTTTTTTATAAAATAATTATTTTTTCTATAAATATTTAGAAAATCATTTTACCAAAATAAAGTTTTAAATAAATAGACATACTATTTTCCCGTAAAAGTTATAGCAATTTAATTAAGATCTTTTCAAAATAATTGTTTTGTGTTGTTAAAGTTAAGAAGGTTGAGTAGCTAATTAAGTTTATAATTCATTTCGTTCCCGTTTTATCAATTTGAATTTGATGGAAATTCTTAATGGACTTCGTTTATTTCAAATTTGGACCATCAGATGAACTTTAACCCAAAGTTTTGGCCCAAATCCTTCAACCCAATTTCAAAAATCCGTACCATTTTGCCCTTTTACCCCTCTTTCTCTTCTCCAATCTATCCAGATCCAACATTATAACAACAAAGGCAAACCCAAAAAAAGCGAGCTTTAATTCCCTAATTTGCAGGTTCAATTTACTCTTTTCTCCCTCGAATTCGTACGTCTGGGCGTGCCTAACACGAGCTCGAATTCTAAGACGTTCCCAACAATTTTATCCTTTCAATTTTCCTTTCTTTTTTGCATATTTTCATTCAAAAATGGTACGAATTCATACCCTAACCTTATCTACTAAGGAAGTTTGGACGCTTGCATTAGTCCCACATCATTTTCTCCCTCTATTTCGACCTAAAAGTTGTCCTATAAATACCCTTGTTGTTCACTGTTCAGAGAGGGTCTTTTGAAACAACAGAGTACCCCAAAAGGCTTTGGGAAATCTTGGTTCAATAAGTTTAATCTTTTTGGCTGTTGAGTTGAAAGAAGTGGTGGAGTTGTCTTCTCAACTCGTCATTTTAGTTCGCTGCCCAGAGGCAGGTGATCTTTTCATTTATTTCTGCATTTTTTTGGTGCTCTTAATTATGTTTGTTTATTGAAATATTGTTTGGTATTAGCTACTTTAGCATAAAAAATTAGATAGGTAGTTTCTTCATTATCTTAAGTGTTGTTTGTGGTTATTTATTGGAAGTAAAAGTTTTAGCTCTTATTTTCCATTGAAGGTTTTTTCTATTGGAAGTAAAACTTGAGCTCTTATTTTCCCAGTGAATCAATTTGTATAGGTAGTTTCAATCTTGTGATTGCTTATTTACATTATTGTATCTTGATAGCTAGCTTCTTTTTTTCCAAGTAATATATATAGTGGGCTAGTTTTCTGTTTTCTTAGGAAGAATAATCTTTCTTAAGTTACCTATTTGAAGTTTCCTATTTTATGTTTTCTCTTGGCTGTTTTCGTACACTTGAAAAGAATGTATAGTGATTTTTTTTCTTAGTCGAGTTCATAAATCTATATATGTTCTTCAAGTCATTGTTATTCTAACTCGACTTCGCAATCCATGTATATGGCTGTCAATTTCTTTTTCATTGCCTCTTTAGACACCTATAACTCGAGATACAATCCATGACTCCTTTCATATCGAGAAGATCTGAAAATAGCATGTTTAATTATATTGATTCAGAGTTTATGTCTCCTATATAGCGAGAGTTCGTCCTTGTTGCTGAAATGTCGTCTCTGCCTGCCTATTTTTCAAAACTTGTTAGTGTTATTTGTAAACTAACAGACCGTTGGATCTCAACACCAATCGAGGCCCTGTTTTAATAAGAAATTGCTTACCTTTAGGGCTGTTCTTTAGCATTCTCCAAAGGGTTAGTTTGGGACAGAGTAAAACTCATATCATAGCTTTTATACACCCTAAATTTATTAGATTACTCTACTTAGATCCTTGTTTTAATTCTCTAAGTTATTTTGGTGCAAAGTTATTTTGTATCTCCCTGCTCTTTCTTGTTTGTCTTTCATATATGCTAAATGAGTTGTGGCTTACAAGTTTGATCAAATTGATTTTAAAGTTATTTATCTTTAAACCATGCATGAGTTTGTTTCGAACTCCCTTTTGGTTCGATCAACTGTTAGGTTTAAGTAGGAGTATACTTGATAGCTGACGTGTTAGGAAACTTCTGTTTAGTTATTGTCATGTATTTGTTTTGGCTGCTTATCACTATTGGTTGCTTTTTTTTTAATGCAATAGCACATTTTTTCACTGTTCTTAAAGGCTATATACTGCCAGCCTCTTTCCAGATGTCGCCTCTATTTTGTGTCATTACTTGATGTCATTGTGGTTGATGGTACTGAGGTATAATTAATCAATTTGTTGGTATAAAGGTTTGATGAGTTTTGATGCTTTCACTAGAGCTTTCCTCAATTTGAATGAGCTTTTTTTAAGGGGGTCAAATTGATTGTTTAAGATGAGATGATCACTGGTTACATGTTTGTTTTATTTGGTATGATCTGAAATGATGAATTAAGGATCTTATTCATTCGGGAATCATGAGTAGATCCTAGGTCTACTCGAGCTTTAGATGAAGTCAAAATTTAATTCAACTTATCTTTGGTTTCTCCTAAATCCCTTAGATCCTCACGTCACTCCTTTGAGCTATGGGAACTAAATTGTGTACATTAGACTATTGTTTTGTTACTTATAACCTTTGTATCTCTGCCGCCTTCTCATTTTTGAAGTGGGGATTATTGTTTTGGAATCTTGATTATTGTCTCTTTATTGAATCGCATAGATCAAAGCTGACTAATAAAAGATTGTATCTTCTTGTCTATTCTGCATTACAGAGATGTTCAATTCGCAAAATTTAGTTAACCAACTCATGTTAAAGTTATATGATTAGTCAGATTCTTGCAGAATTTTAGTAAATTACTTTGTTGCCTTTATTTTCTGAAAAATTCCTCTTGTTTGATTGAATTATATCACTCTTGGTCATTATTGTTAAATTTGACAAGATTCAAAAATAGATTAATAAGAAGATATGGTACTTAGGAGGATAATTCTTTATTGGTAGAAAAGTCAAGATAACACCTTATTGTAGATGAAATTTAGGTGAACAATGAATTGGTTTCACAAGGTAAATCTTAACATTTTGATATATTGTGATGTCATGGATGACATCAATAGGAAAAATTCACTCCTATAAATAGGCAGCTCCTAATTCATTTGTAACACACCTCTCACATGCATTCTCATCTCCTAAGACATTTATTCTTATTTTATCTCTTGTAGTATTTCACTTGTACTCTTTAGAAGTGAAATAAATATTGGTTGGTTGTGTCCGAGGAGTAGGCAAAAGAAAACAAAAGTTTGTCGAACCTCGTTAATTCCAGGTGTTCTTGTTATTGTTGTATGATATGCTCAAACTTACTTCTCAAATAAGAAGTAAAGCGCTCGTATCAAGTAAAGAACTCAACTAATGAGGTTGGAATCGTTCCCACGAGGAAAATAGTCCCGACTTAACTTTATTCTATTATTACTATTATTTAGTCAATTATTTCCCTATAAAACAAAAGACAATAAAGGGGATTTTCATTTCTAAATTAATGAAAATAATTAACTAAATTAAAGTAAACAACTAACAGATTCAAATCTTGGAGCTTAATCAATTAATAAAAGTAACTAGGGCTTAAGTGTTCCCCACAGGTTCCTAACTTGATGATTCTAACTATAACAATTCTTTCCTAGTATCTTGCATATAAAGTGATAAGTTATGTATCTCTAAATCCTTGGTCCCGCATCTAGAAAATTTCACTACGCACCTTGGTCAGGCTACGTGTGTTGCTATACTAACCCTTACCTTTACCTCATATTAAGCATTGTATTCGATATTTGACTAAGTTATTACTTCGTACCAATCGACACTAGCCTATTAGATAGTGTACACTAAATCTATGTTGATAATTCTTTTTCTATCATCTACCTCCTTCGTCCGGCAAGTAGCATTAAGGTGAGTTCTAACGTTGGCCATCCGTTAAAAAGACTTCTAAATGAAAGAATTATCGATACATGCAAGACATTATTCACCCATGGTTCCCACAACCCTAGTTATGGAGTTTAGTTACCCATGGTCATAATCACACTATTTATATATTTAATATAAGAATTCATGCACTTACTTTAATGACAAAGAATAAAATCAAGAAATTAACTTGATTAATCAAGAAAAGCACCAACAATCAATTCCAGAAAAAGTGTAACAATTGCTGAAATTAATCCTTCAATACTTGAATAAGAGAACTAAAGATTATCCAAAAGTCTAACTATCAAAAAGTCTAACCCCCAAAACGAGGCTTTTCGAACTATTTATAATAAAAACAAAAACCTACTAAAAGAAGGATTCTAATTACTAAAAATCTGTCAAAATGCGTCTGAGTCGACGGACCTCGTGACGGACCATCGTGGTCATGACAGGCCGTCATGGCCTCCGTCGTCCTATACTTCACAAATTCGTCTGTTGCTTTCTTCATTACCCTCAACTAACAGTATGACAGACCATTCCAAGCATGATGGTCCGTCGAGGGTCTCCGTTCCATAATATTTTAACTTACTGGAATTTGCGTACTAGGACTACTCTCTGATCATTACGACGAACCAGCAGGACGGACCGTCGTAGCTTTGACAGTTCGTCATGGACTTCCGTAATCCTACACTAGGTCAGACTTCCCCATCTTCCTTCAGCAGCTTCTCTCCTCACTACGATGTCACCTACAAACCGTCACAGGCTCGATGGACAGTCATAAGCTCCATAGGTGGTCTCTTCTGTATTTCTCACTCAAAAACTTTCGCGTTCAACTTTGGAAAGATTTCCTGCAAATAAGAAGAAACTTACATATAAATCAATACAAAAAGGCTTTTGGACACACACTAAACTTAAGGAAAAAGCATTAAAAATATCGTGAAACCACGGTACATCAACACCCTTAACTTAAGTTCATTGTTCGTCCTAAAGTGACGCACTATGACTCACTACAAAATCTTTGTACAAAAGTATCCATGTTTTAGCTTTCGCAATCATTTGGATATCAATCCCGATCATTCTCATTATGTTTATGCATGTTATCACTATTAGTCTTGAATTATGTGGAACGAGACCATGACACAGACTCACCACGCACTGACATCTATCCTCTTCAATTTCTCATCGAGGTGCTAATATTTCCGGTATTGCAACTAGTGTCCTCACTTAAAAAAAACATCTTCATTTTTCACACAATGATTTCAGTTTGAATATAAGGATTACTTTTCAACACTAACTCTCAGAACAAATTCACTACTCATTCATACATATTGTCATAGGCTTGCCCTTATTTTCACTGCTTTAAGTTCGCCATACAACTCTTTGGATCATGATAGGACTTTCTTAGCTTGTAACATAGGCTCAAGGTCAGGTAGGGTATATTTAGGTATACTTTAGTGACTTGTTGCCCTCCTTGACATATCAATTGAGCGTCCTACCTTTTCATTATTTTATTCCGTCCTTTTTCTTATATTCTTTTACCTTGCTATCTTCCCTTCTTTCTTCATTTGTGTAAGTGACTCTTTTATTTTCTTGCTTGTATTTATTATATTTTTTATTTCACTTTTCTTTCAACTGTTCTTGAGTCACTTTACTTTTGTTCTTTCTCTCTCTTTGTTCTTTCAACCCCACTTTCCAGAGCACTCCTGATAATAGTCACCCTCAACTCATGGCTTTTCCATGAGTAAGTTCACAATACCCAAAGTTGGGTCAGGGTCATAAAAAGGTTGTTTACTACAGTAGCGACCCTCAACTTATGCTTCTGGCATAAGCTAAGGTGCACATGTCCAAGGATGGACCAAGGCCAACACATTGTTCCCAGAAAAGATCAGTTGGGGTGAAAAAGAAAGGTTTATTTTAAGCTCAAATCATTTGGATCAAAAAGGGATTAATTTAATTCAGTTTTCTGTTATTTAGGCTAAAAATTGGCTATATTGAACAAGGGCCTATGATCCTTTTCTAATTGTCTATTACGGCTTACTTTTAGCAAGACTAACCAGGCAAGTTCTAGCTCTGTACAAAAAGTGGACAATTCAAATTTTCCTCACTCATTTGACATATTACTACTCTACCAGATTATTAGACACCTAGTTCGAGTCTTAGACTTTGGGTCATGCAGTGGTGTATCTCTATGTCATGCTTAGAGCCACACATTTATCAATTACTATGCCTAGCCATGCATCATGTTCATTACATCAGGATATCATTTTTGTTTTAGCCATCATGCTTCAGAGTTATACTATGTATACAAGATATAGACATGCCGGTTCAACAAAAAAAAAATCAGTCTCTTGGGGGAAAAGAACACAGGCAAGAAAACCCCAAAAGAGGATCGTGAATTGGGCTACTCATACTTCACCCTAGCACTCACTTTCCATTTACCCAACCCCCAACAAAAAAATATGCAATTGTCCCCAATGCATAAAAAAACTTAAATCTGAGAGTGGTAGGTGAAGTAAACCTGCGGTGAAAGGCGCCGGCGATCAGCAAGTTGATGGGCTGATTCCCCGAAACCCACTACCAATATAGTCTGGACACCCTCAGTAGTGTCCTAATCACCAACAACACTATCAGTAATGCCTCCCACTGTCTCCACATCTCTAGAGCTAGATGCCCCAGCAGCTGACTCTACAGCCCTAATATGACGCGCCTCCTCATCAGCAATCGAGACTCTCCTTGCAGCCTTCATCTCACGACGCTCCTTCTTTCTTGCCCTAGCCTCATCCTCCTCTCGACCCCTGCACCTCTTGGAATGCTCTCGAGGGGTAGGGGGTGGAATCTCAGAAGTGGCGAATAAAGCAGCCAACACTGTGTCTTCAGTAGGCTCTGCAGAAGGGGCCTCAGACTCAGGCACCCTAGCCTCTAGGATCATATCAATATCTGCTCGCAGAACCTCAACCGCAGCCTGAAGGGTCGACACGTCCACCGGAGGGGCTGTCCAGGCTAGCACCCGCAACTCAAAAACGTCGAAGCGCTTATGAACCTCAGCAATCTTCCGCTTTGTGTGTTGTTCCATCTTATGCTCCAAGCGCTCCTCTGCCTCAGCAATAGACCTCTACATCCAAGGATGAATATGATGTAGAAGTGTGGCCATCTGAGCCACTAGTTTCTAGACCCTAGCAAGTGGGACCATAGCAGGGAAAGGGGATGCGCGAGAGGAGCTAGGGGCAGTTCTACTACCCGGGATAAACTCGGCCAAGGTAGTGTCAGTTGTTGCAGAAGTAGCCTGCATAGCCATACGATCATGGGCACAGTATCAACCGAATTCTCACCAAGTGGAGGCACCTCTGGACGGGGCCCTCTGCATGGAGTAAACTTATTGGCCTCATCCCTGATGAGGCCGATATCAACAGTGCCCTGCGGAGTCTTGAGCAAATCAATGTGCCAGATGGGCACACCGGCGGACCTGCATAATGAAAATATCATGAACGGAAAAGGGTAAGTAGTGGTGAACTTGAAATCTCTCTCGTGCATGACCACCTGTAGAAGCCAAGCGAAGTCAACCTCAAACTCGGCTATCATCGCTGCCATCAAAACTGCGCAATCCCATATAACTATATTATCTGCAGCCGTGGGGGAGAGGCAGTGGAAGACAACCAACCATAAAAACATAGTCGTGAAGGTCAAGTTAGCCTTCCTAATTGCTCCCTTCAGCTCCATTACCCAGTCGGCACCCTCTCCATCAATAGATAAGTGCAGGGCCATCCACCTCTTGGTGGTCTCTCTCAGCAATGGCTCACGCAAAAATTGGCCATCTTTAACAATTTGCCACCGGTAGTTAAACTCGGTGGTGAGAGGGGTTCTGGTGGTATAAATATCCTCGCCATACAAATACCGGTGGATGGCTGGCAGGGAGATGTCGACCTATATGCCTCGTACTCTGACGTGCTCAAGTGGGGCCTATTTGGCGGGAGCAGCCCGCCTATCGATCTGTGATCGGAGAGTAGCCACATAAGAGGCGTATAACTCTCGGACCAGCTCCTCACTTAGCGGCACAAAGAACAAGTTGTCCACTCTAGACGGTGTCTGGTGAAGAGTGTGTGGATATCTGGCATGGTGGGGAGACTTCCCGTGACGACCTGCCTCTCCAGTGTAAGGGTCTGTGTCATGACGCCTTTATCATTTAGAAACATGGCGTCTGAATACACATAATATTGCCCGTCGACCCACCACCGGTTGGGCTGGTCGGCAACCGGGGCGAGAATACCAGTCAGTGAGCCTGGAGTGGAATCAGGACTGTCAGCCTCATCAGACGAGGCGAACTGTGCAGCCGTGGCGCGTGCAGAGACTTGTGCGGATCCGAAGGCTTCCTCCGACCATAAAACTCCTAAGGGACTAGACACTCCTTCTTCTTGTGTAGCTGACCCAGAAGGTGTGCCGGTCAGTGTGCGCTCCTCATCAGAATGGGAGGTAGTGACTACGCCGGACGTTACCTTTTTGGGTGTAGCTCTGGTTGAACGTGCAGCTCGTGCTAGAGTGGCAGTGCCTAGGGCCACGTACTCGGGATCATGCTCATCATCAGATTCTATAACCAGTCAGGCAGACGGGGCGACAGACTTTAAACGCTTACGTGCGTAAACTCAATCTTGTTTTGGTGCCATTAGAGATAGTAGCTGTAAAGAATCATTATTAGTACTAGAAGGAGCAAACAAGACAAGCGAAAACGAGACAAAATACACATAAGAGCAAAGTTGTAATGACATCTCTCTAGTAGCAATAAAACACGACGGACCAGGTGACGGACCGTCATGAGGTTTGTCATGTCTTACTCAACGATGTTTATTGGAGACCCTAGAAGGAAAGTCTCTGAAAGTTATGATGTATATGCAGGATGGACCATCGTGAGAATTACGGTCCATCGTCGATGTCCGTCATAGGGCACTTAGAACGAGACCCTTAGGAGAGGGGTGTTTGACCGTCATGACGGTTGTGCAGGACAAACCGTCGAGGGTATGATGCTCCGTCGTAGATGTCCGTTAGTGGACACTTAGAAAAAATGGAGACCTTTAGGACAAGGGTCTCTGACCGTCATGACGGTTGTGCAGAACGGACCATCGTAGTAATGATGGTCCGTCGTAGATGTCCATCAGAGGACACTTAGAAAAGGTTGGAGACCCTTAGGATTAGGGTCTCTGACCGTCATGACGATTGTGCAGGACGGACCATCGTGTTAATGACGGTCCGTCGTAGATGTCCGTCAGAGGACACTTAGAAAAAGTGGGAGATCCTTAGGAATAAGGTCTCTGACAAGCAGTACGATTGTGCAGGACGGACCGTCATGGGAACGACGGTCCATCGCATGTGTCCGTTGGTGGACACTTAGAGAAAACGAATAGTGGGGTGTTGGAACAGACCCTATGACGGTCCGTCATGGGTATGACGGTCCGTCGTCGGGGTCTTGTTCTGTCAGTCACTGATAGAACTGAGGATGCCACAATCATCCTCTATGACTCAAACGGAATACTTGATGTTAACCTACATGTTTCTAACCCAAATACCTAGCAAACTAGCAATGCTAAAACACCAATTTCTCGAGTTTTAATAATGCAATTCGAGGGACTCTCAACCTAGGTCAGACAAAATTGGATCAAAGAACAAAGACCACCAAAAAGAAATAGGCTAATAGTAATTGAAAAACAAAAATGAAATGTAAATGGGTAGATATCATAGACACATACCTGAGAAGAGAAGAAAAACAAGAAAGTGAGGCACTTGGTTATCAAGAGCAGAACCACAGCAACAGACTCCGACCAGTAGAAAGGAGATTTTTGGAATTGGGGAAATGATATGGATCAGTTGATAGAGAAGAGGGTGAGAAAGATAGGAAGTTGCAAAGGGAGGGAATGGGAGAAGGAGGGAAAGAAACGGTTGAAATGAAGGGGTTGGGTTTTTTAAAGGTTGACAATTTTTAAAATTCCCCAGCCGGGTCGGGTCGGGTTGCTGGTTAATGAAGCAACGAGTCCCCGACGACGGTCCATCGCATATGTGATGGTTTTTCATGGGTTTAATCGTGGATGCCCTAATTATGAAAATAAATAAAAAACGTACCTGGCACGACGGATTCATATGACGGTCCGTTGCATGCTTGACGGTCCATCGATGTATCCGTCAGTAAATGTTGTAGAGTAATCATTTGCAGAATTTTCTGGTGATATGCCTGCAAATTTAAAACCCATTAGTAGAAAATGCTACCATTACTATAAATAAAACTATACGTATTGGGTTGCCTCCCAACCAGCGCCTGATTTAACGTCGCGGCACGACTGAAGACACTTGATTACTCAGACTTTATCAAGATGGTATGCCTCGATCACTTCATTTGCAGATTCAGCATGCCCGAAATAGATTTTTATTCGTTGTCAATTCACCTTACACCGCACACCCTCCTTGGTTTCCAACTCAACTTCTCCATGAAGGAATAGTTGGGTAACCAAGTAAGGGCCATTCCATTTGGACTTGAGCTTGCCCGGAAACAAGCGCAACCTAGAATTGTATAAAAGCACCAAATCCCCAACCATAAACTCTCGTTTTTCAATTTTTAGGTCATGGTACTTCTTTATATTTTCTTTGTAGGATATAGCAGATATTGATTGGAGCTCACCACTCTGCCTCATGGACCTACAAATGTTGAAGGTCACTTTTTCATTGTTCAACCGAAATTTCATCTGTCTATTTTTGATATCAACTAAGTCTTTACCCGTAGCAAGGAATGGTCTCCCAAGAATAATAGGCACAAAATCGACTTCACAATCAAGAATAACAAAATCTGCTGGAAATATGAACAACTCCACTTTTACTAGCACATCATGGAGTATCCCTATTGGCCTTTTTACTGTTCGATCAGCCATCAGTAGCCGCATCGCAGTGGGTTTTGGATCACCCAAACCCAACTTTTTGTAAATTGAGAGGGGCATGAGATTTAAGCTTGCCCCCAGATCACATAATGCTTTCGCAAAATGTAATAACCCGACTGTACAAGGAATAGTGAACGCACCTGAATCTTCTTTCTTTTGTACTAGAGATCTTGTAGCAATAGCACTATAATGCTGCATTCTATCATCATCCCCAAAAGTGACCGATCTTTTCTTTGTAACCAGATCTTTCATAAACTTGGCATAACTGGGCTTTGTTCTAGAGCATCTACCAAAGGGACATTGATAGAAAATTGCTTTAACATTGTTATACAATGCCAATATTTACCATCCTCGGTCTTTTTAACTAATCTTTAAAGAAAGGGGGGGTCTAGGCATGGGAGTTACTTTTTTAGGCACTTCAACATCTTTTCCATTGTTATCTTCTACTTCACCACTAACCTCTACCACTTTATCATTATCTTTTCTCACCTTTTCCTCATTAGATGACATAGGTGGGTCAATGGTTTGCTTACCACCCCGAGTAGTGATTGCCATACAGTATCCATTATTTTTTGGATTTTGGATAGTGTTGCTAGAAAGAGTGCCCGGTTGCCGTGTGTTCATAGTCGTAGATAATTGGGCGATTTAGAACTCAAGTTGCTTAATCGATATTACATGTGTATCGACTTATTGCCCAATACCCTCTAAATCACTCCTTAACTCTTTAATGTGCTCATCACTTGCATCGAACCTCCTCATCATTTTGTGCAACATATCCTCAACTCGCGCCATACTACCTCCACCATCCCTAGGAGTAACTTCACGATTTTGAGGAGGAACATAGGGCCCATTCCTATCATTTCTGTTACCATAGTTACCCCTGTTGAAGTTGTTATCGCGGTTGTAATTTTCATCTCGGACATAATGACCCTCACGGTTATAGTTACCATATATCCGACCTTGGTTTCCTTAACCTTGGCGCCAATTCTCCTGATTTGAGCCTTGGGCACTCGGTCGGAAACCCCCCGTCTGCTCATTTACCGCATAAGAATTCTTCTCATAATAACATTCATCATTTGGTGGTGGTGGTTTAGCCAAGTAGTTAACTGCATTTATCTTTTCTGCACCTTAGTGACATGTTTTAATACCAACCCAAGCTCAGTTCTCATCTGAGCTATCTCTTCACGAATCTCATCTGTGGCTGGGTTATGTGTGGATTGCACTGCAAAGGTATTTCTTCCAGTATCTGACTTCCTAGTACTCCAAGCTTTATTATTCCGGGAGATTTTCTCTAACTTTTCGGCAATCTCGGCATAAGGACACTCCCCATAAGAACCACCCGCTATAGAATCCAATACCACTTTATTATTATCATCCTGTCCCCGATAGAAGTATTCCTTCAGTGACTCATCATCTATGCGGTGATTGGGGACACTTCTCAAAAATGAAGTGAATCTATCCCAAGAACTGCTAACTGACTCTTCTGGTAGTGCCACAAAGTTGTTCACTCTGTCTTTGTGGTTTAATTTCTTGGAGACCGGGTAGTAACGTGCTAAGAAAACGTCCCTTAGTTGGTTCCAAGTGAAAATTGAGTTATAAGGGAGCTAAGTGAACCAAATAGCAGTCTCTCCCGTTAGTGAGAGAGGAAATACTCTTAGCCCTATTACATACAAATCCAAATTAGGCCTCCCTACACAACTTTTACACACTTCCCTTACCTTAGCTGTATGGGCATGTGGGTCCTTAGAAGGTAGCCCTGAAAACAAACCTCTAGCAGTGAGCAATTGCATCAGACTACTAGTTACCACAAAGGTGTGGCCTTGTGGTAGAGGGGGCAAGAAAAGTGTTCCATCAGAGTCTGCAATATTATCATAACCTCTGTAGTATTCTTGAGGGCGTGGAGCGGGATTTTGTTCCCTTTGTTGATTTTCAACAGGATCATCGGGTAATAACTGACCATGAACATCAACCGGATCTGGCATGTTTTGGTTTGGATCATCATCATTAATACCCAAGTTTCAATTCATAATGAGTAATGTACGCTCTAATTCGTGGTCGTAAGGAAACAAGGGTTCTCTTCCTCTTCGTGTGTTTGGCATACAAGGAAGATAGTTCTGCAAGGATCAAAAACAATAGAAAAGTAAAATTAAGAAAATATTGACTAAACTTTAGTAATAAGTTTAAGTTAATCTAAAAGCTACTTTCTCCGGTAGCGGCGCCAAAATTTGATACGCTCAAACTTACTTCTAAAATAAGAAGTAAAGCGGTCGTATCGAGTAAAGAACCCAACTAATGAGGTTTGGATCGTTCCCACGAGGAAAATAGTTCAAACTTAACTTTATTCTATTATTACTATTATTTAGTCAATTATTTCCCTAGAAAATAAAAGACAATAAATGGGGGGGGGGGGTTATTTCTAAATGGGAAAATACCCAAGTACCCCCTCAACCTATGCCCGAAATCCCAGAGACACACTTACACTATACTAAGGTCCTATTACCCCCCTAAACTTATTTTAAATGTAATTTTCTACCCTTTTTAGCCTATGTGGCACTAGTTCGAAAAAAAAAGTCAACCATCGTTGGGCCCATAAGATAGTGCCACGTAAGCTAAAAAGGGGTAAAAAATTATTAATAAAATAAGTTCAGGGGGGGTAATAGGACCTTAGTATAGTATAAGTGTGTCTCTGAGATTTCGGGCATAGGTTGAGGGGGTACTTGGGCATTATCCCTTTCTAAATTAATAAAAATAATTAACTAAATTAAAGTAAACAACTAACAGATTCAAATCTTGGAGCTTAATCAATCAATAAAAGTAACTAGGGCTTAAGTATTCCCCACATGTTCCTAACTTGATAATTCTAACTATAACAATTATTTCCTAGTATCTTTCATGTAAAGGGATAACTTATGTATCTCTAAACCCTTGGTCCAGCATCTAGAAAATTTCACTATACACCTTGGTCCGGCTACGTGTGTTGCTATACTAACCATTACTTTTACCTCATATTAAGAATTGTATTCGATATTTGACTAAGTTATTACTTTGTAACAATCGACACTATTCTATTAGATAGTGTACACTAAATCTATGTTGATAATTCTTTTCCTATCATCTACCTCCTTGGTCCGGCAAGTAGATTTAAGGTGAGTTCTAACGTTGGCCATCGTTAAAAAGACTTCTAGACGAAAGAATTATCAATACATGCAAGACACTATTCTAGAATTTCTATTTTAGTTAGATTTTACCTCATTATTCACCCATGGTTCCCACAACCCTAGTTATGGAGTTGAGTTAGCCATGGTAATATTTACACTATTCATATATTTAATATAAGAATTCATTCACTTACTTTAATTAGAAAGAATAAAATCCAGAATTTCACTTGATTAATCAACAAAGCACCAACAATCAATTCCAGAAAAAGTGTAACAATTGCTGAAATTAATCCTTCAATACTTGAATAAGAGAACTAAAGATTACCTAAAAGTCTAACTATCAAAAAGTCTAACCCCCAAAATGAGGTTTTTCAAACTATTTATAATAAAAACAAAAACCTAATGAAAGAAGAATTCTAATTACTGAAAATCTGTCAAAACGCGTCTCAGTTGACGGACCTCGTGATGGACCGTCGTTGTCACGAGGGGCCGTCATGGCCTCCGTTGTTCCATATTTCACAAATTTTTCTTCTGGTTTCTTCATTACCCTCAACGAACAGGTATGACGGACCGTTCCAAGCCCGACGGTCCGTTGAGGGTCTCCGTTCCATAATACTTTAACTTCTTGGAATTTGGGTACTGGGACTACTCTCTGATCATTACGACGAACCAGCAGGACGGACCGTCGTGGCTATGACGGTCCGTCGTGGACTTCCGTAATCCCACACTAGGTCAGACTTCTCCATCTTCCTTCAGCAGCTTCTCTCCTCACTACGATGTCACCTGTGGACCGTCACAGGCTCGACGGACCGTCATAAGCTCCGTAGGTGGTCTATTCTGCATTTTTCTCTCAAAAACTTCTGCATTAATCTTTGGACAGATTTCCTGCAAATAAGAAAAAACTTACATAAAAATCAATACAAAAAGGCTTTTGGACACACACTAAACTTAAACAAAAAGCATTAAAAATACCGTGCAACCAAGGTACATCATTGTCTCATTTACTATTTATTAGCTAACTTTAGATAGAGTAGTTGTGATTCCATGACTCTCTATATATTCGGCTTCCGCAACAATTGGTATCAGAGTCGAGGTATTATTTGAGTATGCTTTGTGGTTGCAACATAGTCAAAACTTCCACATCAGAAAGAGATTTACTTTGGTCACTGCATTGTTAGATAATAAATAATATTTTTAGTAAAATGGGGGACAAGAAAAATGATGAGTCCACATCAAGTGTCAATAATACGTCATCATTGGCATCTTCGCTTATGAAAAAAATTGTGTCAAATGCGAAATTTGCAGTTGAAATTTTCAACGAGTTAGGACATTTTGGAATGTGGCAAGGTAAGGTCCTTGATGTTCTTTTTCAACAAGGGCTAAATATTCCCATTCAAGAATAGAAAACCAGATGGTGTAGGAGAAGAAGATTGGAATATTATCAACCGTGTTGCTTGCGGTACCATTCGATCTTACCTTACAAGAGAACAAAAGTATCCACACAAGAAGGAAACATCTGCAAATAAATTATGGAATTCATTGGAGGAAAATTCTTGAATAAAAATAGTCAAAATAAACTTTACATGAAAAGAAGGTTGTGACGCTTCACTTATATTCCTGATAGCACAATGAATGATCATACCACAAGATTTAATAAGTTGGCAACAGATTTGCGGAATATGGATGTGAATTTTACGGATGGAGATATGGCCTTAATATTGTTAAGTTCACTTCCCGATGATTTCGAGCATCTTGAAACGACTCTACTACATTGGAATGACGAAGTATCTATCGAAGAAGTTTGTTCTGCCTTATATAGTTATAAGCAAAGAAAGAAAGAAAAAAAAGCAGAAGCAGACGCATTGATTGCGAGAGGTCGTTCTCAGAATCATATGAGAACAAAGAAAAGAAGATCCAAGTCAAGATCCAGACTCAGCAAAGATAAATATCTTTTGCCGAGAAAAAGGGCACTCGAAGAAAGACTTCCCAAAGTTGAATAGCAAAGTCAAACCAAATAATGGGAAGGTTGTCATGGATTCAAATGTGGATGATTGTAATGACTTCGATTATTCAGTAGTTACGGTAGATTCATCCAAATCATCTAATGTATGGTTGATGGACTCAGGTTCTAGCTATCATATATGTCCCGATTGGGACTGTTTGTTGATTTACAAGAAGGAGAATGTGAAGTTATTCTCACCGCAAACAATAATCCTCTTACTACATATAATGTTGGTTAATTCGATTAAGGAACCATGATGGATCAAGTAAAACATTAACAGATGTTCGATATGTACCAGATTTGAAGAAAAATTTCATTTTTGTTGGAGCCCTAGAGTCAAAGGGGTTCAAAGTCATTGTAGATAATGGCTTGATGAAAATATGTTATGGTGCATTGGTGGTAATAAAGGAAATTCGAAGAAATAATAATATGTACCACTATCAAGGTAGTACAGTTATTGGGACAGCGACAACAACATCCAATGACGAGAAGGAGGCAGAAATGACCAAGATATCGCGTATGCGCTTAGCACATGCTGGAGGAATATCCTTGAAAACTTTATCAGATCAAGGATTGCTAAAAGTAGTAAAAACTTGCAACTTGGAGTTTTGTGAGCATTGTATAAAGGGAAACAAAACAAGGGTTATATTTCGAACAGCTATCCACAATACTAAAGATATTTTGGATTATGTTCATTCAGATGTTTGGGGTGCTTCCAAAATACCTTCAATAGGTGGGAAACACTATTTTGTAACCTTTGTTGATGACTTTTCACGAAGATTGTGGGTGTATATGATGAAAACAAAAGATGAAGTATTGGGCATTTTTCTCAAATGGAAGGCGATGATAGAAACTTAAAGTGTCTTCGCATAGACAATGGTGGAGAATACAAAAATGATCTTTTTCAGAAAATTTGTGAGGAAAATGGCATTGTCAGAGATTTCACCGTCAGAAATACACCACAACAGAATGGAGTGGCAAAACACATGAACTGAACTTTGATGGACAAGATTCGGTGTATATTGTCCAATGTTGTCTTGGGATAAAAATTTTTGGGCTGAAGCAATACATATGTCTGCCACCTCATTAATCGTCTAACAGATGCTGCAATTGGTGGGAAGACACCATTTAAAAAATGGTATGGAAAACCTGCTAAAGATTATGGTTCTTTATATGTATTTGTCTCAATTGCATATTATCATGTAAGAGATTCGAAATTGGACCCAAGATCAAAGAAAGCTTTATTTACGGAAAATACTTTTGGAATCAAAGGATACCGTTTATGGTATTTAGGGACAAGAAAAGTTATTTTCAGCAGGGATGTTACCTTTGATGAATGTTCCTTGACAAACAAGGTAACACTTGAAGAAGACAAACAAATAGATGGTCCTTCAACGCAGGTGGAGTTTGAGGGAAACATAATTTTACCAACACCTGAATCAAACGAAGAAACAACAGAAGATTTTTTCATTAAAGGAGAGCCAGTCGAAGAGGAGGTTCCATCTAAAGAACCTCAACCACAACTTGAATCAACAGGAACCAGCAAGCCAAAAAGGACAATAAGAAAATGTGCTCGACTCACAGATATGGTGGTTTGTGTTAAGTCAATTGCAGTCGAAGACATTCCTACCACTTATAAAGATGTAGTACAAAGTTCACAAGTAGATAAGTGGAGGATTGCCATGGATGAAGAAATGCAGTCCCTTCATCAGAATCATACATTGAGATTGGCCAATCTCCCAGAGGGCAAGAAAGCAATTGGGTGCAAAAGGGTATTTTCAAAGAAAGAAGGATTTCCTAACTAAGAAGATGTTCGCTATAAAGCAAGATTGGTGGCCAAAGAATATGCTCAAAAAGGAGGGAATTGATTATAATGAGGTATTCTATCTAGTTGTGAAACACTCCTTTATTAGAATTTTGTTCGCTTTGGTAGCACAGTTGAATTTTGAACTAGTTCAGTTGGATGTAAAAACTACATTTTTACCTGGAGACTTGGAAGAGAAAATCTTTATGACTCAGCCAGAAGGATTCAAAGTTGATGAAAAAGAAAATTTGGTGTGCAAACTTGAAAAATCATTATACGAATTGAAACAATCTTCTAGACAATGGTACAAACGATTTGACAAGTTTATGTTGCAGCAAAGGTACATAAGAAGCAAATACGAACATTGTGTGTATTTTCACAAGCTTGAAGATAATTTCTTTATATATCTTCTCATATATGTTTATGATATGTTGATAGCTTCTAAAAGTCAAGAGAAAATTGAGAAGCTAAAAATTCAACTAAGAAAGGAGCTTGAGATGAAGGATTTAGGTGAGGCAAAAAAGATTCTTGGCATAGACATAAAAAGAGATAGACATTCAAAGAAACACTATTTATCTTAGAAAGAATATTTGAAGAGAGTACTAAATCGATTCAGTATGAAAGAAAAAATGAATTCGGTTAGCACTCCTCTTGCTCCTCATTTTAAGCTTAGTAATGCTATGTAACCTAAGAATAAAGATGAATGAGAATATATGTCAGGAGTACCATACGCGAATCTTATTGGTAGCTTGATGTATGTGATGGTTTGCACAAGGCCAGATATTTCACACGTTGTTGGAGTTGTAAGCAGGTACATACACAATCCTAGAAAGGATCTTTGGTAGGCAGTAAAATGGATTCTACGATATATTCATAATACTGTAGATGTTGGTTTGGTTTTCGAGCAGAAAGGTAGTCAATATCTTATTGGATATTGTGACTCAGATTATTCAGATGATTTGGACAAACGAAGATCAATTACTAGTTATGCTTTCACTATTGCAAATGCACCAGTTAGTTGGAAGTATACTTTGCAGTCAACAGTTGCTTTGTCTACCACTAAGGCAGAGTACATGGCAATTACAGAGGCTGCGAAGGAAGCAATTTGGTTCAAGGCTTACTTAGAGAGCTTGGTATTTGACAAAAAGGAATCACAATATTTTGTGATACTCAGAGTGCTATTCAATTATCAAAGAACCAAATTTATGAAGCAAGAACGAAGCACATTGACGTCCGATATCATTTCATACGATACATCATAGAAGATGGTGGAGTCATAATGCAGAAAATTCATACTACAGATAATCCTGCTGATATGTTGACAAAAGTGGTGACTGTGGTAAGGTTTCAACATTGTTTGAACTTGATAAACATTGTTTAACATTGAAGATTGAGGTTGAAGACACAATCAAAATTGTTTTTGAGAGAAAGTTGAAAATGAAGAATTTTGCCAAGGTGGAGATTTGATAAATTTGACAAGATTCAAAAATGGATTAATGAGAAAATATGGTAGTTAGAAGGATAATTCTTCATTGGTAGAAAACTCAAGATAGTACCTTTTTGTAGGTGAAATTTAGGTGAACAATAAATTGATTTCACAAGGTAAATCTTGACATTTTAACATATTATGATGTCATGGATGACATCAATAGGAAGAATTTACTCCTATAAATAGGTACCTCCTAATTCATTTGTAACACACCTCTCACTTGTCTTCTCATCTCCTAAGGCATTTGTTCTTCTTTCTCTCTTGTAGAATTTCACTTGTACTCTTTTTGGAGTGAGATAAACATTGGTTGGTTATGTCAAAGGAGTAGGCAAAAGAAAAAAAAAGTTTGCCGAACCTCGTTAATTCCTGGTGTTTTTTTTTATTGTTGTCTCATTTACTATTTATTATCTACATTTAGATATAGTAGTTGTGATTCCATCACTCTCTATATATTCGACTTCCGCAACAATTATTTCATAACTTGATCATCTGGCTAATCTTTATTTTCCTCCTTTTCTTTGCATGAACTATCTTGTTTGAGTCCACTTGGAATCCCCATCCCTTTGCATTCGATTCTCTCCGAGTCAATCTCTTTAAAGTCGCAATAAAGGAGCTAATATTGTTGGGTTAAAACCCAAATCAATCGCAGCAACATAGCAACAAGGATTCAGCACTAGTCCCGAAGGGTTGGAAGGTGGAATTTGGACCTAAGTCCAAGAAATTTAAGGGCTCAAATCTAAAAAATGCAGATGCAACAAAGAAGAGAAGGAGGCAACACACCTGAATTTGGACTAGAAGTCCAAATTTTTCTTTCTATTACTTGTCTATCTTGCTTGTTATTATGACATCTAACCCTTCTTATTAACTTAGATGAATCCTTTGGAGGTTTTTTAATGACATCGCTATTTTGTTACTTATTTTTCTTCAAGTATTCAAATTTTCAAACCTCTTTTGAGTTAGGCGATCTAAGCTTCAAAACTAACTTGAGAATTATCCATATTCTTTCAGAGTTAGTATTTAGCTTTCAAATCTATGGCTTAGTGATTGTGTTGATTGTTTGACTCAAAAGCTTGACTCAGATAAATTGTTAAGTTAGAATTTTACTTTTGACACTTTAATATTTGGAGTACAAATGTACAAGTATCAAAAGATTTTTCATTTTCAAAAATAATAATAATAAATAAATAAGATTTTTAAGTAATCTAATTTTTTTAAAAAATAAATTAGTCAACTTTAAAATTCGTCGGTATACCACGCGTTAGCGAATTCTCTAAGGTGCCTAAACCCTTACTTAGAGAATTATTTGAACCTTTATCGACTCTGGTTTATTTAAATTTTTTCTTTTAAATATTTCTTTTCAAATGATTTTCTTATTTTTTCCTAAAAGATTCAGTGGCGACTCCCTAAATTATAATTTTTTCCAAAAACTTAACAAAAATTGCCAAAGTTGCGAAATCGGCTTCGAAACGATTTAGTTTTCGAAATCGGGTCGTAACATGCAGTATCTCACACTGATTAGGCCAGGTATAACTCATGCAGTGAATCTCACAAGTCAGTTCATGCAGAATCCAAACAGTGAGCACTTTCACGCTGTAAAGAGGATTCTTAGATATGTTAGAGGGATAGTTCAATTTGGACTTAGGCTAATTGCAAAGTCACTTCTAAGGTTGTATGGATAACTGTGGCACATATTGGGAGGTTGTTTACAAGTTATACAATATACTTAAGAGCTAACTGCATTTCATGAGCATCAAGTTAAATAAAACAGTCGCCAGGTCAAGTTCTAAAGCTGAATATAGAGCACTAGCCTCCACTGCAACTGACATTACATGGATCACCTATATTCTCAAAGATTTTCACACTTACTACAACTCCAATTTTGTTCTGTGATAATCTTAGTGCACTTTACATGACTGTGAATCCAGTATTACATGCTAGGACTAAACATGTGGAGATGAACTATCATTTTGTTCGAGAAAAGGTGACAAGGGGAAATCTCATAACACATTTTGTTCAATCACAAGATCAGCTAGCTTACATACACACCAAGTCACTTACAAAGCAACAATTTGCAGCCTTTTGAAGCAAGGTGGGAGTGGTTGATCCACCTCTCACTAGCTTGAGGTAAAGTGTTAGAGACTAGCACAAAGGAGCAGAGTTGTGTTAGCATTAGGAGAGTGTATATATGTATTGAATTAGGACTATAAGTCTTGTTGTGTACTACTAGTAGGAGTCAACTTACAAAAGTAGAATTCAAGTACAATTCTCCTAAATTGTAACCTGTCAATAGCCTATATAAGGAGGTATTGTGCAGTATCTTTATACCAAAAAATACAACAATAATAATCAACGTTCCTATATATGTATTGCATTAGGACTATAAGTGTTGTTGAGTACTACTAGTAGGAGTCAACTTACAAAAGCAGAATTCAAGTAGAACTCTCCTAAATTGTAACTTGCTAATAGCCTATATAAGAAGGTATTGTGCAGTAGCTTTATACGGAAAAATACAACAATAATAGTCAACATTCTTTTTCCTTTCTATACTGTATTTTCTACACCCCGAACTCCCTTTTTTATATATCCATTAGATTTCTGTTTTAATCTTTTGAAAAAATAAATAGTATTCTTAATTTTTCTTTAAAAATAAGTGGACTCTTAAAATCATTCTAATTTTTTTAAAAAAAAATAAACCATCACTTATTTATAATTATTTACGTTCTTATGCCTAGATACATGTATTTTTGCTATCAAATACATAAAGAGAGAGAGAGAGAGAGAGGCGAGATTGGAGAGCAAGATTAGTATGTATCTCAGACACATATGAATCCCACTAGATACATATCTTTGTATGTATCTCAGACACATATGAATCCCACTAGATACATATCTTTGTATGTATCTCAGACACATGTGAATCACACTAGATAAACATAGATACATATATTTGTATGTGTTATTTGCAGTTTTAATGATTTGACAAACTTAGGGACCTTGTAAAGGTACCAGGTTTCTTACTTGAGTGTTGAAGATGAAACAAACCCAGGGAACTTGTAGAGGTACCAGGCTCTCATGGTGATGAGCCATTTGGCTGCCATCTGGAGACGGTACAAAAAGTAGGTGCACAGTTCCCGATGACGTCAGAAAGTGAGACTTCTCCAACCAATGGCAAAGAGTTCAAGGAAAGTGACTTGTCCATATAAAAGGCAATTTCCTAAACATCTTTGGTAGTTTTTTGCAACTTGAGATAGAACTTTTTAAGAACATTTGCAAAGGCTGCTAGTAAACAAAAGGCAGAATTATTCCAAGAACAGCAGTAATCTCTGGAGCTTTTAGTGTAGCTGTTTAGGAATATATTCTTTTGTTCTTATATTGTAAACTATTCCTGAAACTATAAAGGAATCAATGGGTAGTGTTAAAAGTGTAGATTGTCCAAGTGGGATAGCTTAGTGGGTAAATTGTTGTCTACTTAGGCTTGTTAAGCAATAGAGACTATTGCTTAAACGTGAGAATAAAAACTTCTTCTCACACTTATTGTAATCGTGTTTTACTTTTGCTTTTGAAGATTAGTGAAAACGATTGAAAATCATATGAGACAGGTCGTGGTTTTACTCCCTTAAGCAAGGAGGTTTCCACGTAAAATCATTGGGTTGATTTTACTGCATTTAACTTTCTGGTTATTTTCATTAGTGTAGTAAGGGACCTGGTCCATTACTCTGTTAAGTGAAGCCATATATTCTATCAAGTGGTATCAGAGCAGACACTCCCTATTTGGTTAACACCAAGGAAGTGATATTTGTTCTAGAATGGCTGCTCCACTTAATCTCGAAGAAGGTCAGTCGTCGACAAGACCTCCCCGTTTCAATGGACATTTCTACAGTTGGTTGAAACTTAGAATGCATGATTACCTCATGGCTGAAGACAGCGAGTTATGGGATATTGTACTTGATGGAACGTTTGTTTCAATGATGGAAAGAAAACTAGTCTTGCTCCAAAGCCCAAACAGAAATATGACAAAGCTGATAGAAAAAAGATTGAAAAGGGCTACAAAGCAAAAACTCTTCTTGTCTGTGGGATAGGACCTGATGAGTTCAACAGGGTTTCAGCTTGTGAGTCTGCTAAGGAAATTTGAGACTGTTTGAAGACTGCTCATGAAGGAACTGAACAAGTCAAAGAATCAAAGATTGACATGCTTACCTCACGGTATGAGAACTTCAAAATGAAGGAAGGAGAAACAATTAATGACATGTTCACAAAATTGTCTTCCATTACAAATGAGCTGTGAAGTCTTGGTGAACCTATAAGCATAAGCAAACAAGTCAGAAAAGTACTTCGAATTCTTCCAAAATCTTGGGAAAGCAAGGTTGATGCCATCATAGAAGCCAAAGATTTGAAGGTGCTGACTATGGATGCTTTGATTGGAAATCTGAAGACACATGAGATGAATCGAAATTACAATTCATCAAAGAAGGAAGCTAAAAAGGATAAGTCATTGATGTTGAAGTACAAATCAGATGAAGATTCCAGTGATGATGATATGGCATATCTAATCAACAGATTTCAAAAAATTGTGAGAAAAAACAAAGTTTTTAAAAGAGAAACAAATGGTACTCGAAATGCTACTCAAGGTGATACATGCTACAAGTGTTGAAAAGCTGGGCACTTTATTAGAGAGTGTCCTCTAGTCAAGAATGAAAACAAGGAACATCAAAAGCCAAGAAGTGACAAAGAGAAGAGAAGGGACCTGGTACTCGGTAAGAGAGATCGAAAAGCTGCTGCAGATTTGGTGGTCAAAAAGGCTCTTGCTGCATGGGGTGATTCTTCAAGTGATTCAGAAGATTCTGATGAACCAAATGATGTGTCTATGGTGGTTGTACATGAGGAGGAAACCATTTTCAATGAAACGTTTGATCTCATGTCTCATACAAAAAACGAAGAAGAGGACGACCAGGTAACTCTTCTTGATATGAAAAATGACTTGGATAAGTATTCTCTTAAAAAATTGAGAACGTTGGCAAAAGTCATGATTGATTCTGTAATTGAGTTAACATCTGAAAGAGACATCATGAATGTAGTCATCTGTCTGCTCCTTTTGATTCCTAATAATCTTGAAGTTGGCTTCCGGTAGTTCTGCCCTGAACTTGACAAGTTTAACTGAAAACAAAGTTAAACTTGAAGAGAAAATGTCAAGAATGGTGTCTCTAGAGTCTGATAATTATGAACTTAAGAACCAGTTGAATCAGATAACTGAAGAAGTTGAAAAGCTAAATGGAATGTCAAATGGTTTACAAGTTGAAATTCAAGAAAAATTGAAAAACTCTAAGAAAAACCTTGGTCTGTCGTTGGAGAAGAGCAACAAATTAGAAAAGTATATTGTCAAACTTAAGGAAGAACTTGAAAAATCTCTTAAGTGGACAAAATCCTCAAAGTTATTGTCAAATTCAACAAATCAGAGTAATTTCAATAAGAAAGGACTAGGAAGTTTGAACATCACTCCTCCTTATAATCCTCACAGTAAGTATGTGTTTGTGTCTGACAATCTACTCTGTCTTCATTGTGGTAAGAATGGGCATTTAAAGGGAGAGTATGCTAGCTGGAGAAACTCTTATGAAAGACTCTCTAATTATGCTGAAAGGCAAAATTTACCAAAAGAAAGACCTGGTCCTCCAAAGCATGTTTCAACTCACAGATTTTCAAAGAAAAAATCTGTCACTGCCCCAATGTCTTTTGTTAGAAAGCTTCAAAATCTACCTTATTGGACTAAATACAATCTAATAACTCCTTTGTCTGCCTTCTGGGAACTCAAATTGATATGGGTTCCCAAGCTAAACAAGTGACTCTTGGTGCAGGTGAGTGAGAGGAGCAGCAGTCAATATTGGTATATGGACAGTGGATGCTCTAAACATATGACTGGTGATGTAAAAAAATTCTTCTCACTCAAGACACTTCAAGGAGGAGGTGTCTCTTTTTGTGATGGAAAGAAGGGGTACATTTTGAGAGTTGGCAAAGTGGGAAAATCTCTTGAAGATTCAATCGACAATGTGTATCATGTGGATGGGTTGAAGTACAGTTTGTTGAGTGTGTCTCACATCTGTGACGAAGGGAATGAAGTCAAATTTACTTCTGAGAAGTGCACTGTAATGAGTCTAACTACAAAGAAGGTAATTCTTACTGCTCGCAGAAGTAAAAATATGTATGTGGCCAAGTTAGAAACGTCTCATGGAGATGACCTGACATGTCTTAGCACTCAGAATGAGAATGCTGATCTTTGGCATCGTAGGCTGGGGCATGTAAGCTCATCTTTATTGAACAAACTTATTTCTAAGGACCTCGTCCGAGGTCTGCCAAAGCTAAAGTTTGCTGAAAATAAAATATGTGAAGCGTGTGTTAAAGGAAAACAAATCAGATCATCCTTTAAGCCTAAAAAGCAAGTAACATCATCAAGAACTCTAGACCTACTTCACATGGACTTGTGTGGACCCCTGAATGTTCAAAGCAGAAATGGCAAGAAGTACATATTGGTGATTGTTGATGATTACTCGAGATATACATGGACAAGATTCTTGAAATCAAAGGCAGAAACAACTGAAGAGTTGGTGGTGTTTTTCAAAATGATTCAGACCAAATTAAATCAAGTCATTTGCAGCATTCGATCTGATCATGGTACTGAGTTTGAGAACTCAAAATTGGATAAATTCTGCATGGAGAATGATACGATTCATAATTTTTCTGCTCCTAGAACTCCTCAACAAAATGGAGTAGTGGAAAGGAAAAACAGAACCTTGGTGAACATTGCCAGAACTATGATTATTGAATCAAATCTTCCTCAACATTTCTGGGCTGTAGCTCTTAACACAGCATGTCATGTTACCAACAGGTGTCTGATAAGAGTTGTTTTGAATAAGACCCCCTATGAGCTGCTCAACAGCAGAAAGCTTATGCTGAGTTATCTTAGAGCATTTGGATGCAGGTGTTTTGTGCTGAACAATGGAAAGGATGATCTGGGAAAATTTGATCCTAGGAGTGATGAAGGAGTATTTGTTGGATATTCTTCATCAAGTAAAGCTTACAGAATATTCAACAAACGAACTCAATGCATTGAAGAAAGCATTCATGTTGTATTTGATGAAGATGGAAGCTTGAGGAATAATGGATCAAATGATGAAGATGATGTGATCAAACTGTTCAATTCGCAGAAAATTGAAAGAAGTGAAGCAGATGCAAGACAACAACTGAAAAATGATTGTGATGATCAGAATCATAGTCTACCTGAAGAGACTGATGAGGTGGAAAAATGTGATAAGGTACCTGGTACTACTCAGAATTCCAGCCAGAGTACATCAAACTCCCCAGAAAATGATGTCTCTCTTGATGAAGAAGAACATGCTGATCAACTCAACCAGTCTGCTCCAAGATCAGGATGGAAGCATAGTTCATCACATCCTCTTGATAATCTCATTTCTACTTTGAATTCTGGAATTCATACTAGATCAAAAACAAGAAATCTAGTTGCATTTTAAGAATTCTTATCATCTATTGAGCCCAAGAATGTGAAAGAAGCATTAGGTGATGCAGATTGGATCAACTCTATGCATCAAGAACTTCATCAGTTTGAAAGAAGCAAGGTATGGTACCTGGTTCCTCGACCTGCAGGCAGAACAGTAATAGGAACCAGATGGGTTTTCAGAAACAAGCTTGATGAAAATGGAGTGATTACTAGAAATAAATCCAGGTTGGTGGTTCAACGGTATAATCAAGAAGAGCGAATAGACTATGATGAGACTTTTGCACCTGTTGCCAGAATGGAGGCTATCAAAATTTTAATAGCTTTTGCTGCATTCATGGGGTTCAAGTTGTATCAAACGGATGTGAAGAGTGCATTTCTAAATGGAGATCTCAAAGAGGAGGTATTTGTCAAGCAACCTCCTGGTTTTGAAAATACAGAGCTACCAGATCATGTGTTCAGATTGAATAAAGCCCTGTATGGTCTGAAGCAGGCTCCAAGAGCATGGTATGAAAGGCTGTCAAAGTTTCTGTTGAAGAATGGTTTCGAAAGAGGCAAGATAGACAATACTTTGTTCTTATTAAAAAGAGAACAAGAATTGCTTATCATTCAAGTGTATGTGGATGACATAATTTTTGGAGCTACTTCAGAACATTTGTGTGAAGAATTCTCAGCATTAATGGGAAAGGAATTTGAAATGAGCATGATGGGTGAACTGACATTCTTCCTTGGTTTACAAATCAAGCAATCATCAAATGGGATTTCAATCTGTCAGGAGAAGTACATTAAGGAGCTACTGAAGAAATTCAATATGTTTGACTCTAAACCTATTGATACTCCTATGGGAATAAATTCCAAGCTTGTAGTAGAGGAATCTTATCCTCTTATGAATCAAACAATGTACAGGGGAATCATTGGATCCTTGTTATATCTGACTGCTAGCAGGCCTGATATTGTTTATAGTGTTGGAATGTGTGCCAGGTTTCAAGCATGTCCTCGTGATTCACACTTGAAGGCTGCAAAACGTATTCTTAGATATCTGAAGAAAACAGGGGACCTGGTTCTCTTCTATCCAGCAGGTGACACTTTTGATCTAGTTGGTTTTGCAGATGCTGATTTTGCTGGTTATCAAGTTGACAGGAAGAGTACTTCTGGAATGACTCATTTCCTTGGATCATCACTCATATCTTGGGGAACCAAAAAGCAGAACTCTGTGTCTCTCTTAACTGCTAAAGCTGAGTATGTAGCTGCTGCAGCCTGTTGTTCACAGTTGTTGTGGATCAGGCAACACTTGGAAGATTTTGGGATTCACATCAAAGTAATTCCTCTTATATGTGACAATACTAGTGCTGTTAGTATGGGAAAGAATCCAGTCCATCATAAGAGAACAAAGCATATTGATGTTAGACATCACTTTTTGAGAGATAATGTTGAGAAGGGAAATATTGTGCTTACATATTGTCCAACGGAGGACCAAATTGCAGATATCTTCACCAAGGCTCTCAGTAAAGATCAATTTGATAGAAATCGGTTGAAGTTGGGCATGTTGATCTCTAAGTGATGTTCTTAGGTTCCAACAGTTGAATTCCCTTGATGGCTAAAACTGTAGTGCAGGTATCCTTTGTGTGAATATTAAATATCTGAATAAAGATCCTTTTTGTACCTTTTGTAGGTATACTTTCAGGAAGGACTTGCTTAGCAAATAAAAAGACTAGAACAACTGGGGAATGAGGATGTAACTGTGCTATGGTACCTGGTGCCTGTCCAGGTTAGCATTTCTACATTAATTTGAAACTGAAAATTATGACCATTGATAATGCCACGTGTCAGTCATCGGTCAGTCTGACCGTTAGTCCCATCACTTCTCACTCAAGCGACACATCCAATCACGGACCTGTCACCTTTTCACGCCTTTAAAAACCCTTTTTACTTCTTTTTGAAATCCACATCCGTCCTTTAGCATTCTTTTTGTTTCAAGAAGGGTTTAAAGAAAAGCTAAAAAGGAAAACTTTGTTTCTTCTTCTTCCTCTCTCTGTTTGAAAACCTTTCTTCCTTTGTCCTTCAAACATGTCTTATCCTTCGTCTAACTCTAAAAAGATACTAAATGCTCTTAGCGAAATAGATCCACTTGCTTTCTACTCTCCGTATACTGTACAGTCCAGACCCAATGCCCCTTCTAGTTCTCAACAAGACACACCCGACAATCCCTTCTATGCCATAGATCTAAACAGTACATGCTTGCCTACTGCACCTGGTCTGTTGCAAGAAATGCTGCCTGACAATCTCTTTGAAGGAGATCTACACAAGCATAAGGCATCTGAGTCCAATATATTGGCAGCAAGTGAAGAGTTGGTGATTGAGAGCTTGACTATGATGCGTGAAGAAGCAAGGGCTGAGCAAACTGAAGTTTTGCAGAGGGAAGAGGTAAGAAACACTCAACCAATTTTTGATAAAACTCTTGATATTGGAAGGTATTCTTCTTCCTCCTCCTCTGACTCTGAAAGTGAGGAGGAACCTTTAAAATGGAAGGTTGAGCGAAGAGAAGGTGGGATATGTAGAAAAGGGAAGGAGAAGGTTGTAGAAGAGACCCCTAGGAGAAGACCTACCACTAGGTCTGCTGCTCAAAAATTAATGGCCGATGCCTTGAAGGCCAGTGCACGTTCTACTGCTACAGTTAGAAGTGCAAGAACCTTCAAGGTATCAAATTTCAAAATACCTGAGACTGATGTTGTTGATTTGTCCGCTGAGGAAGTGGAAAAGAAAAGTAAGAAGAAAAGGGCAGAGAAGAAAAAGGGGAAGGTTTCAAAGAAGGTTGAAAACACAAAGTCAAAAAAGAAAAGTTCTGGAGGCAAAAGGAAGAGATCACAGGGACCTGGTGCCCAAGTCAGGAGAGATGAGAGTGTCAACATGCAGGAAGTTGTTGACAGCCTGAGAAAGCAAGCCGTCTTGGCTAGGAGAGTTTTTGATATGGGAATCATAACTCTTCCTGGCATGGACTCTCTTCACGATATGGTTGAAATTCAATCATGGCTGCATTTGTTCAACAGAAAATCCCCCATCCTCTATGAAGAAGAAGTGCGTGAATTTTATCATAATGTTCAATTCAAAGAAGATGGGAGTATCCTCACACGGGTCAATGACATTGCTGTATATCTAGATGAGGGTTTGTTGAGCAAAATTCTCAGGGTGCCTAGAGAGGGGATTCGGTCTGTGCTGGGAAGAACTTGCTCTTCTGAGTTTGCTTCCTTGATTTCTAAGATACCCACAACCAAGGTTGCTGGGATTTATAAGAAAATCATGAAGAGCGAGTACCAGTTAGTCTTCGAGTTCATCAACAAAGTTCTCCTTCCTCGCACTGAAAAGAGGACCTCAGCAACTGCTGCTGACTTGTTTGTGATGGAGATGTTGTGTAGCTTCGAAGCCCTGAATCTTCCAGGTCTTATGCTTGAGCATATCTACAAAACCGTCATCGAGAGGAAAGGTGTTTATGGAATGGGATACGGGTACTTTCTCACGGAAGTATTCAAGTATTTTCAAATTCCTCTCAGTGTTGGAAGGGTTGGGACGGTTAAACAGACTATCTCAGAGACTACCCTGGTCGAGTGTGAGTGTATTGAAGGGAGAGGCAATCCCAAGAGCAAGATGGCTCAACTCATCGAAGATCAGAATCAGCTTAAGCATGAGGTTCAGGAGCTCACTGTGCGTTTGAGTGGTAAAGAGGCTGAAATTGCTATGCTCAAAGCAAAACTACTTACTGCACAGAATGAGGGACCTGGTTCTTCAGTGGTACAAGCTCTGAAGAGAGAGAATGCAGAGTTGAAGGCTAAGATCACTGCCTTGCAGGAGAAGGCTATTAAAGATAATGATGCTGCCAATGCACGACTCACTCTCATCATCCAATCCATGTCTCATCCTCCTCCCTCTTCCTAGCCTATTAAAAACCCTCCCTTGTGTTGTTCATTTTGTGGATTATCTTTGTGTTGTTGGATAATCAGTTTAATTTTAATGTATTAATGTTATTGTGGAATGCTTGTTAACTTATTCCTCTGTTGTTCTGATTATAGTCTTTTGTGAATGCTTTTCCCTTCCTGATTGAATGCTTCTTAAGCTTTGATCTTATTATGTATTACTGTTGACATCATTGGTTTACTGCATATCTTTTTTATGATGCCAAAAGGGGGAAGTAAAACTGGTAAGTAGTTGAATGATCATACAGTGTGGGGGAATACAGTGAGGGGGAAAACTTTTAAGGGGAAAACAGTGAGGGGGAATATAGTAAGGGGGAACAAAGTTGGAGGAGATCTGAGACCATTGTTTGTCATCATCAAAAAGGGGGAAAATGTTATTTGCAGTTTTGATGATTTGACAAACTTAGGGACCTTGTAAAAGTACCAGGTTTCTTACTTGAGTGTTGAAGATGAAACAAACCCAGGGACCTTGTAGAGGTACCAGGCTCTCATAGTGACGAGTCATTTGACTGCCAGCTGGAGAAGGTACAGAAAGTAGGTGCACACATTCCGATGGCGTCAGAAAGTGAGACTTCTCCAACCAATGGCAAAGAGTTCAAGGAAAGTGACTTGTCCATATAAAAGGCACTTTCCTAAACATCTTTGGTAGTTTTTTGCAACTTGAGATAGAACTTTTCAAGAACAATTGCAAAGGCTGCTAGTAAACAAAAGGCAGAATTATTCCATGAACAGCAGTAATCTCTGGAGCTTTTAGTGTAGCTGTTTAGGAATATATTCTCTTGTTCTTATATTGTAAACTATTCCTGAAACTATAAAGGAATCAGTGGGTAGTGTTAAAAGTCTATGTTGTCCAAGTGGGATAGCTTAGTGGTTAGATTGTTGTCTACTTAGGATTGTTAATGTTTACATCCCTACTTTGTTAAAATAGGGCGAAACGTTGCGGCAACTCAAAAATTATTAATTGATTCAATTTTGACAAAGTTTTAAAAATAAACGATTTTGAAAAGAGTCGCCACCTAATTTTAGGAAAACTAGGAAACCTATTAAATAATTTACGAAACCAATTCGATTCTAGGTAAGGGGTTCAAGTTATTCCGAAGGGAAGGGGTTAGGCACCCTTCGGAATCCACAAATGTGGTTCCCGACTGAATTCATTTTTTTTCAAATTGAGGAAAAGAAAATAAAATAATATACAAATATGATAAACACACAATATACACAATAAAATAAAATAATAATCATCGGCCTAAGGTTTGCCTAACGTCAATATTTACATAATAATGAAATAAAATATAATTCGAGTTTTTTTCGAATGGCTTCAAGGAAGCAAGTTTGGGTACCTGTAAACACTTATAAAAGAGTTAGTAAAAATCTCAAATAATAACTAAAAATAAAAATTCGTCTTATTAACGTGGGAGACATTGAAAATCGACGGTAATTTCTTCATCGGCCAATTCCAACAACTAAAATTAATATAAACTTAAATTAAAATTCCGTCTTTTAAAATGGAAAGGCCTCCAAACCCGACGGATAGATTTTTCATCGGCCATTTCAACAACTAAAAATATATATAAACTTGAATTAGATTTCCGTCTTTTAGAATGGGGAGGCCTCTAAACCCGACGGATAGATTTTTCATCGGCCCTTATCAACATATAACATATATAAACTGAATATCAACAAAACATAACAAACTTATCACAAGAGAATATGGAAAACAACAACCAAACTAAAATAACATAATTAAAAAAATGGAAACAACAATAACGTAATATATAAAAATTAAAAATAACATTAAAATAGAATAATAACAAAACCCTGAAAAGTTAAGATAGCAAATAGTTGACTAACAATTTTAAAATAATAGTAATAATAAATAAATAAACATCAAATCGTAAAATAATGCTAATATTAAAACTACAATAAAAACACAAATATTAATGGACTTTTAGAACTACATTAAACTAAAAAACAAAACAAGCTACATATAATAAACAGAAAACATAAAAGAGCTGGGAATTAAATAAAACAAGGCTAAGAAAAAAAGAATTTACCTGGTTCTGGACAGCGAACCGGAACTCACCTGGTTCTGGACAGCGAACCGGAATTCTGAGTTTGAAAGAGATGACTCCACCTCCTCAACTCGAAAAACCACAAAAACACTTTAAAATATTTAAACTATGGGAACCAAGAATTCTCAAAAATTTTATGAGTATTCTTGTGTTTTCCCCTCCAAATCCTCTCCTAAAAATAGTGAATGAAGTGGGCTTATATAGAAACCCAAAATCCTCAAAAAGGATGAAATACCGATGTGGGACGATTGCAAAATTGAAAAATTATTTGAGAGACAATGTGGGAAAGTCAAATTTTTTTTTTGTATTTGACTCAAAATGTATGAATTTTAAAATCATCGGACCAAAATTTGCTATTAAATAAATAAAGCTTCAAAATCACGAATTTTTAAAATGTTAGGCCAAAATTGGGTGTCAACAGTTAAGCAATAGAGACTATTGCTTAAACGTGAGATTAAAAACTTCTTCTCACACTTGTTGTAATCGTGTTTTACTTTTTGCTTTTGAAGATTAGTGAAAACGATTGAAAATCATGTGAGACAAGTCGTAGTTTTACTCCCTTAAGCAAGGAGGTTTCCACGTAAAATCATTGTGTTGATTTTACTACATTTAACTTTCTGGTTATTTTCATTAGTGTAGTAAGGGACCTGGTCCATTACTCTGTTAAGTGAAGACATATATTCTATCAGTATGTATCTTGAATGATTCATATATATTTGGGATACCATATACATGAGAGAGTTGCGAGTCAGCTTGCTGTAGTTGCTAAGATAAAATGGAGGGAAAGGAGCTTTGAAAACTGTAATCGACGATAAAGGTCATTCTGGAGTCTCCGTTGGTCAAAGAAAGCCGCGAATTTCAATCAAAATCGATATCATCCTTGAATAATATGCCACTATCTTCAAAGAATATATATATATATATATATATATATATATATATATATATATATATATATATATATATATATATATATATATATATATATATCCTGATTTATTGATACATTCTTCAAATTGCAATTGAGAAATTACAAGACATGTATGGTACTTTGTAAATGTATCGAAAGCAAATCACATTGTTCTTAAAGTTGATGGATTTGGGGTAAATTGGTACAAGGTTATTTCCTTCGAAACACATTTACTACTCTATCATTACTCACACATGTACTACTTTATTCTTTACTACAAAGAGTGTACCATATTTTATCAGGTAAGCGGTAAGCAATGATAATTGATCTCTATGGTAATTTTTTGGAGGATTAGAAATAATTTCCGACCGTCACCAATTCAGAATGAGAGCTAAGATAACATGAATTTTGTAGCACCGTATTTGTCCATTTTCACTCATTCCGTAAGTCGTTTATGCTCAATTTCATCAGTTTTTATTTTTATTTTTTTGTTTTCATACTTGCAAGAAAAGCATATGATGAGGTTGAAGAGGAAGTGCAGAAAGATGAGACAGAGATTGAAGTAGAAGCACATTCCGCAGTTCTCAACGGTATATCTATGCTTATCGTATTCTTTAGCCTTATGTTGTTTAATTTCTAGTTTGAAAATTTCATCAACATTTGAGTTTTGATTTTGTTCTAATCGCACCGAATTCAAATTTTGGTATCCAATTTTGGCTATATATGAATGGTATGTCTCTTATTATTCGTATCTTTTGTCATCCCTTTTATATATAGTATTCGCTTTGAATTGTCTGCATTTATATATTTGTGAAAATATGCGGGCTAAGTGTCTTTTGGAAACTTGCTCATGAGTTATTTAATTATAGTATTATTTATGTTATTCATTTTAGTGTTTATATCATGTGCCAATCTTTTGCCGCTTTAGACTAGATTGTTTGTCCAATTAAAAGTTAAATTGATCATTTTTTATATGCACACATTGCTTAGGTTGTTTGATCAAAAAAAAAAAAAAAAGAACTTGGTGCATCAACATGCTTTATGCTTAAATGGAGCAATATGGGTAGTGAGTAGTGAGCATCTACGTAGTTAACCTTGAACTTGCTTGTGAGAAAATTGGGGTGTAATAGTAGTAGTTCAATTATAAATTCAAGAAATATTTTGCAACTGGACCTTTGTTTGCTTTTTATCAGGATAGATTGAGATCTACGCTTTCAGTATTAGTGTAGTAGGCGCACTACTTTTCGGCAATGAATGGACATATAGTTACGTGTAGCGAATGTAATATTGTCTTGTATGAGATGACATGACATTGTTGTTCTAGATCAACATGTAGTTGTGTGCCTAGCCTTATATAATGAACGTATGATTATCTTAGTTCCCGTTTAACTTTGTGTTATGATCATACCAAGATAGAATTTCTTCATATATTGTCTACATTAGTGATCTTAAACGTTGAAATTGAGACTCGAGACTATTCATTTGTTAAATTTTTTTTTCCTGAAATAAGGAAATATTTGTACAAAAGGTGAAATCACTCAAACTTAATTTAGTTTGTTTAGTTGAATTTGGTTCACTTGCTTTTTGAATTAGGTACCCTGAACCCTCTCCATATATTGTTTGTTTGGAATGGAAAAGGTTGAGTGTGGGACTACAACTCCTCCTCAGTTGGAACAAAGAATTCAGGTGTACTTGTGATGTCTCCTTCGATACAAACATTTGTTTCTGTTATATGTTCTCTAAAAGTATGAATAGTTCTAATAGACAATGTATTTAGGTATTTTATAGTTTAAAATATCTATTTGAGCACATTGATGGCTAAATAATAGAGATGATTTATTAATTATGGATGACGGTAATTAGAGATGATGATATTTAAATATTGTTTGGTAAAAGGTATTAGAGAATGTATTAGCTTTGGTACTATTCAAGACTTTGTACGGTAATGTTTGTTTGATATCACATTGTCCAGATCCTAAATAAAGAATCATTCCCTTTACAAAGGTACTTCAGCTTCTATATTCGAAGAGTCGATCAATAATGAAACCACCTTTTGATATAAATTTTGAGTATGAAAGTGAAAGTTAACAATATTTGCACATTCCATTGGGTTTTTTAATATTGCTTCTGAAAATTTTGTACATTTCTTTCTTATTCGCATATTTAATGAACAGAACTACAAGGGAGTGAAACTTGTAAATGCTAAAATCATACACAAGATACACTGTAGCAAACACAGAACTGATATTGTGACTCTATGGGTGTGTTTTGTATGAAAGGAAAATGTTTGTCATAAAAAATGTTGTTTCTAGAAAACAAGTAGATTTTTGATTTATTTCTCATGTTTGATTTGGTGAGTAGAAAATATATTTGGAAATGATGTTTAATATTTGATTTTTGAATGCAAAATATTTTTATTTTTACTAGAGTAGAAAATAATTTTTGAAATTGAAACTATTTTTTAGAAAAGAATCTTATATTTTTTTGGGGGGAGGGGGTTGAGGGTAAGACAAAATAAATTGATTTTTTCAACAAAAAAATTGTAATTTAAACTTGGAAGGTTGTTTTGAAAAATGTTTTCCTTAAGTTTTAAAGGTAAGTCATTTTCCTTAAATTTCTAGACAATGAATTAATTTAAAAAATATTTTCAGATAATTTTACCAAACCAAACATGTGAAGATTGAAACATGTTTTCCTCCTTACCAAACACACCCAATATGTTCCACCATGATGAAGAAAAACCAAGAGAATCGTTCATGTTAGATTGTTCTTTTTATAAATCTAAATCTAAGGACTTCAATTTTCTTCACCATTTTATTTATTTATGGAGAACTTATATGTTATATTTGGATGGAACTTTAGTTTTTTTTTTTTTATTTGGTGACGGTTTCTGAATATTTTTGGCAGCAAACGTTTTTCTTTCTAAGCATATTCAGAAAATTCACACTTTAAGTTCGATCATTTCCTGCTACAGTTTATCTAATTAATTTGGAAAATTACTATTCTCTTAGCTTCTCATAACATATGTATATTTGATCAAAGATTACTGCTTCTTATGCATGTATATGGTTGACTTTATCCAATAGTTTGAATTTTCTTTACATCATTTCATCTTTTCGAACAAACCAATTTTCAAGCTGGCAACGGTCATACCGATCTAGTATATGTAGGAAAAATTACTAAAATGCACGTCTTTTTTTTTTTCAATATCTCCCCCTATTTCTAAAAACTTTTAAAATTTCTTATTTCTTTAATGCATCTGAGCTATATCCGAGTCAATACTTAATTTATCCGAGCTACATATTGTATATCTGGTTTATTTTATAATGTATTCGAGCTAGTTTTAAATATATCCGAATTGCATATTATGTATACGGTTTATGTTATAATGTATCCAGATACTCTTTAATGTCTCTGAGTTGTATATTATGTATCCGGTTTGTATTATTTTTTAAAAATTAATGTAATTACAAATTAAAGAGCGATAGATTGTAATTTCATATTAAAACCACGTGATTCCTAACAACAAGTCACCCATAAATTTCTATAAATGACCTGATTTAGATTTTATCCAAAAAATTTATCACCCTTCCCCCCTTATTTTAACCTAATAATGATTGTAGTTTTCCATAATTGAAAATAATTATACACATGCAGTGTCACTTGATATTCTTTTAAAATAAAAATAGAGAGTATACACCACGCACCTTAGCTGCTCAAATAAATGTGTTATAAAAAGTAAATAATTACATAATTATCATGAAATTTGTGGGGGAAAATGACAATTCATAAGTATTTTTTTGTTAGTATGTCTTATGGGGCTTGCAAGTACACATTAATATGTTCTTCTCCTTCCATTGACTTCCCAAATGGTTGAAATAAATCATCCCATTCATATTAATTATTTAATTAATCTTGTTCAATACATTTACACCAAAAAAATAAATTTAATTTTTGTGAGCAAACAACTCCATTTATGCAAATATGCAAAAACTAAATTGCGAACCAAAATACTCCACACTAAGATTTCCATATATATATATATATATATATATATATATATATATATATATATATATACTAATCGTGTATTAAATTTACAGTAATTAATGGTAATTGTACATTTCATTATCCGATAGCTTTATCAAATCGTAAAGTATGATACAATCCTTATTATCGATAGACGTTAATTATAGCAGCAAATTCTTAAATATGATTCAGATAACAAAGAACAATTTTGTATCACCCAAATAAATAGCTTTTGAATCTTAACTTATTTATAAAACCAACTATTTACAAAATAAAATGAACAGTACTTAAAATTGAATGAAAATCTTTCATTACTGTACAATATTTTCCCTGCTCCTTTCTTTGATTCCCAATGGGATGACTCAGATCAACTCTTGTATGAGAAATTAAGATTGTTTTGAAAGTCTCTTTGCACATTTTTCAAGGTCAATAGCTCCAACTTTCATCTTTTCAAAACACATCTTTTTTTTTTTTTACCTGATTTGGATCAATAACTGAATGGTCAATCGCCATAGGCCTATTTTGCTAAGCAAAATACTATTTCACCCTTGTTAGCCACGGTAACTTTTACCTGACATAACAAAAGGTTATAATTTTTTCACCCTATTCTGGTATTACACTCAACTTCACCGTCTTTTTTCCTCTTCTTCTCCCACTATCACAACCATCGCCGTTCCTTGTCACACTATCACAATTCTTTTGTTGAGAAAATACAAACAATTTATTACTACTACTAGTTCTCTTCAATGCAGAACTCGCCTTCACAGCTAAAGCTGCCATTTCTTCAGCCCCAAGTCTACTTCTTAGCCTCTTCAAAGGCATAGCGAAATACAATTGACCCAATTGAAGTTCTTCTTCTGCATTTATGGCGGAAATCTTATCTCCAAATTCCATTTCATCGGAGTTACAGATGAAAATAGTTGGATCTTTTTGTAAGAGATACCAAGCTTTTATTGGATAAGAAAACTCTTGTAATCTTCCGTCTTGTAGTATTATTTTCGCGGTCGCAACAGATGTAGATTCACATGAATTGCATATACCCATTTTCAATTTATTATCGCTAAAAATTGTATAATTTGATTAGTTGATTTGTGTTATTATATAGTAGAGGATGAATTTAATTTTATGAGAAGAATAAAAGGGATAGAGTTTAAAGTAGGAGAGAAGCAAGAAGGGGAGTGAGTATAAATAGTTTGAGTAAAGTAGTACTAAAAAGCCACCGCAATTATGTACGTAACAATGGGACAAAATAATAATCAATTACTGAATTTTATAGTGATTATTTTATTATAATATTTAGGTTGATTGATTCTTAAATTTTTTAATGATATGTCTAGGATTAAAAACTCATTTTAATATATTTTTAATTTTAACTCCTTTTTTTAAATTTTTTGGGTCAATTAAAAAAGTCAAATAAATAAATTTAGACAAAGAAAATAATAATTTAACAGGATTACCATGTCTTCCTAGACATACTATTCAACTATTTTGTTAGTTTATTTTAACTTTTTCATTTTTAATTTTACTTGTTCCTTAAATAACGATAACATATTGACAAAAGTATTTTATCATAATATTTAATCATAAATTTGAAAAATATCTAATTATCCGAACGCAAATTATCTTGTATGAACTATTAATGAGATTTTACTTGACGTTAGTTTTTCTGTAATCGGCATTAATGGGCAGCGCCTTGCCAACCTGTAATATAATTAATGTCAGGCTGTATAGTGTGTTAGTTTTAAGAAAACAACATTCAAAAATATTTCTTTTTAAGTAATTTAATTTGTTAAATTTGATGTCAAGTTAAAATTAGATTAATAAATTAAAATAGACCAAGTATACAATAATAAGTGATTCACAATCAAATATTTTATAAATTTAGTAATATATATTGAATTAAGTCCGCCCTTGGTTTTCTATATGTTTTTGTAAGTTTTTTTTCCAAGTCCCTTTAAGAACGAATGACATTTTTATTTAAAAGTTGTATATCTAAAGTACTTCGTGGCTACAAATGGGACAATCAATCTATTTTTGTATTTGAAGCACAAGATTCCAAATGGTAATTCCCCAAAATGGGATTCCAGATTCCAATTATTTCAAATAACATGAATCCATTAGTAAGCTTTTTCAGCTACTATCTAGAAATGTTTAAAGGTTAATAATATAAGATTAAAGTAAGCATTTGAAAAACTCAATTAAGATAAAAGGAGACGGAGACATATCTAAGATTTTGAGATGATAGGTGTGCTATTAGAGAAAAATGTTGATGTAAGCTATAGATTTGGTTAATTTAACATTTAGGTTCTTATGACTGAAAATCATTAAAATTTTAAAATTATAGGTTCAAAATTATTTTTTATCTATTCGAACACTTAGCATCACACAATTTTAGAAAGAAAAATAAAGCAAGATACATAAAAGATTTAAATTCCTAACCTCACTTAGAGAAGTGCAATCAGTCATCATCGCACAACATTCTATGATACTTCCAAGTGTCAGTGAACACATCTATATATAAACATTTTTACAAAATATCATACTACTATATATGGTTTCAGGAGGGGAGCATAGGTTCACATGAACCCTCGACCCCCTCCTGAATACGCCTCTATTAATGTTGACAAATATAAATGATTTTCACTATATGTAGAAAGGTGGAAATTACCAATCCACAAATTAATGTGTATGTTTCGGTTCAGAAAAAAGGTTTGGATGTGGAGAGAGCATTATTAAAGAGAAATTTATTACTTACATTAGTAAGAGATAAGATTTTTTAAGTTATGATATGACTTAGACAATTTTTCTTCCTTTGAAAAGACTATTTTTAGAGTGTAAATAAAGCTAAAGACCTTATTAAGTTGGCATAGAAGTTGCTATTTTATTTCATGCATTCAACTATCATTCAAAAAAAAAAAAAACTCTCCTGATTCCATATTAAAATTTTGGTTAATCTGAAGATTGGTTAAAAAAATAAATATGAATCTTCATGCATGTATCTACAAATTTATCGGCATGCATGCATCTAGTCTTCAATGTGTACAAGGAGACAAATGAAGAAAAGTACAATTCAAGACTTGATAAGTCAGCTCCATTTTCTAATTATTGTTGCTTAAAGTTTAGCGATTGAATATTCATGTTATTCTTTCTTGCTT
>CM064965.1:12313210-12467312 GCA_032847665.1 Solanum chilense
TATTATCGAGCCATCCACCTCGTTACAGTTGGAACATTATCGAGCCATCCAGGCCTCGTTAAAAATCATGCATCGCGGAAATCATGCATCGCAGAAAATCATGCATTGCGGAAATCATGCATCGCGAGTCAATAATTATGCATGACGAGAAGATTTCATGCCTCGTCAAAATTTATGCATCGCGAGAAGACTTTATACCTCGCAGAAATCATGCGTCATGGAAAATCATGCATTGCGGAAATCATGCATCGCGAGTCAATAATTATGCATGACGAGAAGACTCCATGCCTCGTCAAATTTATACATCGCGAGAAGACTTTATACCTCGCAAAGATCATTTATCGTAGAAAATCATGCATCGTGGAAATCATGCATCGCGAGTCAATAATTATGTACGACGTGAAGATTTCATGCCTCGTCAAAATTTATACATCGCGAGAAGATTTCATGCCTCGCCGAAAGTTGTGCATTGCGAGAAGATTTCACACCTCGCAAGAATTTAGGTATCGCGGGAAGATATTCATGCCCCGCAAGAAGACATACACGGATAAAGAAAGACCGATCGAGTCGACGTCGAATATGGAGGAGAACAATGAAGTGCCGACATGGTAAAAAAGACATTGTCTCCCATACTAATTGCATTTTTAAGCTAACGAGTTTTATCTTAGTCTTTGTCGAGAGCATCCCAAAGGATGAATTCTCCAAAAAAAAAAAAACCACAGGTGCGGACGACATAAAAAAGGATGCAGCACAACGTGGAACTTTTTCTTAGCAGCGAACTGGGACATAGTCCAAAGAGGAATGTCAAACTCTTAGGACGCGAGCAGAGGAGCGACTTCCACCACAATCAAACCACACCCCTATCAAAAGGCATGTGGGTTTTTTCTTTAGTTTTGTCAGTTTCAGTCTCGCATCCGAAAATTTCGGTATATGTCGGAAGCAAGTTTCCAATCTGAGTGACAATGCGCCAAGAACTTTGGAAATTATGTCAATGTAAGCTCTTAATTATGGGTGTGAAGCGCGCCACATTCATGGCTAAGAGGTTACAAGCCTCTTTTTCATACTCGTTTAATTTGTCACTTGTCCGAAACCGAAGGTTATCTAGCATAATAGATTTCCTTTTCAACCGATCGAGTTGAACTACAAGCAGCCTGATTCCTGATGTATAAGGATATGTAGGCGGGTTCAATGTTGAAAACTCGGCTGTATTCCAACATTCCCTCTCCAATTTTATTCTCGAGCATTGTGATACCTTCATAATTCGGTATCGATGTGGCTTTTGATTTCTTTCAAAAATCGTGCGTTAAATCAAACTTATCGAACTACAAGTGGCCTGAATTCTCATATAGCCTGAGATATGTAGGAAACCCGTTTCAAGGGTTCGGCCATAATTCCTAAACCCTTTGCCAAATCCTTTCCTTAAAGATGAATGGGGTTGGTCAAAATTGGTTTGGTCAATTTCATTTTCCTCAAATTGCTTGCATCAATCTAAGTAAAATGAGGGACAGGTGTTGACACCCAATTTTGACCCTCCCCGGTACAAATTAGTTCTCGAGCTTCTTAAATTTCCAAACAATTCAAAAATAATTAGTTTTATAAATTTTACGATTATTTCTCAAAATATTTTAAATTTTAGTAAGTATTCTAATTTAGCTAATTTAGTTTAAATTATGGTTATATTTTGAATCACTATTTTACAATTTAAATAATTATATTAATAAATAAGAAGCTCGTTAATTAATTAATACAAATTCATTTTATTTAAGGTTTAGCCAAATTTATCATCTTAACTCTATTTGGCTATTTATTAAATTAACCCATTCCCTTTTAATTAATTTCCCAGCCCACTTTAATTCCAACCCAATTCCCACATCAGCAGCCCACTTCAATTCCTCTCAGGCCCAACTCTCCCTTTCCCAATCAATCTCCCTGGCCCAACTCTTCCAAACATTTCCAGCCCGACCCCCATTCCCTTCCAGCCCAATTTTCTTTTTCCCCTTTCCCTCCAACCTTACCCATTTTTAAAATTCAAATTCAAAATTCAAAAATTCAAAATTCAAATTTTAAATAAATTTCCTACTCTTTGGCCATAATTTGGCTTATAAATAATCCCATCTTCTTCATTGTTAAGGGGTTGGTTTTTTTTTGAGTTTGTGTTTTTTAGATGTTTTTTTCGTTGGGAGAGAAGAGGGAGAGAAGAGAAACTTGAGTTGATATTGAAAATTTAGCTACAACACCCCTTAAAAGATTAAAAAAGTTTTGAGGTAGAAAAATAGAATTGAAGCATACAAAATGATATAGGATATATTTAAGTTTCGATTTTTTTGGGAGGTGCTCTTTTCTTTGTTTTGTAGCCTTATTTTGGTGGAATCGTCCTCATAGCCGGCTCGTTTCGTCTCCAGCTCGCTGCCCCGAAGAAGGTGAAATCCTTTTTTTTTCTTTCTTCTTTTTAGATCTTGTCATTCAACCTTGATAATTTTTTATTTTGTTTTCTTGTGTGACATCGATTCGAGTCCATTTTGGATTCCATTCTCGCATTCCTCGCTGAGCCATGAAGGCTCAAAACATCCTCCTCGAGTCGTAGATTCCTCAAAACTGACGTACAGGTTGCGAAACCAGCAGTTTCGGTGCTGAAAAAATCGAATTGCAGGTAGCTGTATACCAGCTATATACACAGTGTATACACTGATATACAGGTCAAAAAATGCACAGGAAATCTAAGTTCAAATCTGGGTTTGTAGCAGTGAAGACACGCTGCTAAAAAGGGAGTTTCAACTTTCGAGAGTTAAAAAATAGTCTGATATACAACTTATATACGCTGATATACATAGACGTTATACTATTAATATGTGTAAAAAATACGGATTGTGGATTAACGTAAGAGGGACGCCTATTCTAATTAAAATTCGGAATTAGGCAAACAATGCGGACGTAGGGTGCAGCCCGTATACATTAATATACATTATCGAGCGACGATATACACTTGTTAAGTAAGTTTTAAAAATGATACAGGTACAAATACGCAGGGCAATACAGGGAAAAGTGGCGGAAAATATATATTCAAACAGGTTCAGGGCTTGAGAGGTCCAAATGGGTCCAATATATGCTATATACAGCATGTATACGTTTGTATATACCCTTTATGATTCTTTATTCAGGATTGGGCCAGGGCCCTTCAGCAATTTTCTAACAGGCCCAAGGGGCCAAAAATGTTTTTTTTCTTATGCAGGATTCTTTAATATGTTGAAAAGGCTCGAGTCCATATTTGAAATTAGTTTAGGACAGGTGGGCCAAAGCCCAATTGAAAGAATTTGGGCAATCAAGCCCAAGTTCAAATATCTTTTATTATTTGTTCGAGTTAATTAATTTTGGTAGAATTTTAATAATCTCCTAAAGGGTAGCCATTTTTCATTATTTTAAATTTTACTACTTTATTTACTTATTTTATTTATTTACTATTATCACTATTTAGTTTTCCTTAAATTAATTCCCTTTAAGTATCTCCCTTTAGGAATAAATAAATAAAAATGAAATAAAAAATATTAAAATGAATTTTCTCTTTACTTAAGTAAAAATTAAATTTTAAAAAGTCATCCAGTCAAATCGCCGGTCAACCGCAAGTTAGCGGACATTTCGAGTGCCTAACACCTTCTCGGAATGTACATTGAACTTCGAACCCTTTTCAATTGATTTTTAATCTGTTTTAAATCTTTTGAAATTTTTTCTTGATTTTATCAAAAATCAAGTGGCGACTCCGTGATTTGGAAAGTTGATTTTTCTTAAATAATAAGATTAATTGATTTTTCGAAACTTAGTCAATTTCTCGCCATTTTTAAACATAACGATAGTATTTTTAAAATAAAACACTTAGATCATAGGTCATAGATGAGAATTGTCCTTTCATCAACCTAAATTATGTGAGAACCTTTCACATGGAAATATCATATTCAAGCATAGTCTAGTTTAGAGTACAACTGAGAACACCTTTCAAAAGACCCTACTTTACTAGAATATCATACATATTTCATTTATGCATTCATGTGTGTGTACATGTTCATCTATGAGGAAACGTTTCACACACTACCTTTTGACACTACACATATGCATACTTCATCATATCATATACTTTCACGTTCATAGCTTAACCGTGTATTCATATTCATAACATAAGGTAATCACCCTAGGAGCTATTCTATCAAGGTAGACATGTTCAATGTATAGGCAAAGTCTCATACCCTTACCCATACTAGTTTACCTATTAAGTCATCCTAGTTAAGTTACATTATCATACTTTCATGGATTATAGACTTTACACGCATAGTAGTAGACATTAGTGCATATGAGAATTCCTTTCATTAGACACCATGACGTATACTACTTATAGACATACATGAAGTGTGTGTGTACATTGGACAACCTGATCATAAAATGACTATAAACATATCCTTGAGGCAGCCACCCTCTCAAGACCACAATGCACATTCATGCATAGGCCACACACCACATCATAGCATAGGAGACAAGATGCCTTCAACATTGCATCCAAGACTCCTAAAATTGGCTAAAATCACACAATCATACAGGGATACATCGGTAGGGGTTCATTCACCATTAGCACTTCACCATTGGCAGCACAAATATCATACCTAGCCCTAGCAACTCCATTCAAATTTAGAAGACACCATCAACACCTAGCATCTAATACTAGATTGAAAGAATAGGCTTATAATTCACCTTGTATGATCATCATAACCATATTTCACAATTAATAAGATTTCCTTCAAGGCCATGATCAACACGTATAGACAACTACAAGAAATTAATCACCGCACAATTAGTGGACCATACTACACAATGCCATTCAAGGCTAATTCAACTATGAATTCCATAAAAAAAGTAGAAGAAGTAGGGAAATCTTACCAATTCTCCATGTGTTGATCATCATTGCTCAATTCCCATAATTCATCAATAATTCACATACAAAATAGTATCTAAAGTTACAATAACATAAACACAATCCATAATTCAATCATCATTGGTTCAAGATCATATTATCCACATTATATTCTAAATTGAGAAATTGGGAGGAACATGGATTCATCATGAAATTGGACCAAAATTAATATTAAAACAATATATAATCATCAATTAGTTATAATCATAGATTTTGAAATCATTTTGAGAAGAAACCCATGGCTAGATTGAAAGATGGACAATTTGATCATGAAATCTCTTTGAAAACATTGGAAGGAAATCCTTAGATGAATGAATAACTAAGGATGAAGGATTACCGTACCTCATTATATTATAAATCCACAAAAACTTGATGAAGAATCTATGGAAATCAAAATTCGAAGCTGTTCTTGAGCTTCATATCCAATGGAAGTTTCTAAAGAGATTTTATTTGAGAGGGAAAGTCTACTTTTTAAGAATGACTTAGAATAGGGGTTTTTGATTCTTTAACTAACTTAATATACCCTAAAATAGATAAAATAACTGAATAGGGTCTATTTAGGATGTGGGGTGAATTTCCCATTCACCCTTTCAGTAGACAGCACGCTGCAACCAAAATTACAGGCTCAACCTATGTGCAGACTGACTAACCGTCTTTAGAACGATAGTACGGTACTGCACGTCCGTACATAGTGAAAAAGAATCCATTTTGGGGGCTTAAGCTCCCACAACTAATTGTGGAGCAACGACTCCCATTGACAGGGTGTAGACTGAGGTGCGGTCTGTAGATTGCAGCTCGTCGATTGACACTGCCAACGCAGTGTTTGGGTCCTCTTCAAGGACCATTTAGGTGGTCCCTGGGGAGTTGTGCCCGTACGTTCAAAGCCTAAATACTATCATGAATATATTAAGGACCTTCACTATCAATTTGGGCATCAAACAACATGTAAAACATACCAAGTCACACCATAACAGTAGCACGTCTAAGGACTAGCTTTCGAACGTCTTAGATGTTGTTGGACGTTTGTCCTCCAAACCACTTCAAATCAAGTATACATATTGTAACACACTTAATTAACATGTTATTAACCTTATTTAGGGACATGTGAGGCTATAGATACCTTAATGCATTTTGAGGGACCTTAAAATATCCCCCACATGGAAACATTCATCCTCGAATTACACTTGGGATATTTCAAACACATATAAGGACTCAATGACCCATAGAGTAGCTCAAAACATTCTACATATCATCACATAGCAGTCAATACACCAAACTTACAAAGAACACCAACTTTATACCATCATGCACTAAAGGCAAAACAATCAAGTAAAACCTCTATTCAGTCACTCCTTAATGCATCAAGTATATAGGTACTTCTCATGTTCATAGGAGGAACATCGTTCTCCTAATCATGACATGGTGTTTACATCTTATTTCTTTAAGATATCAACATGCAACAACCTTTAAGTCACACATAGGCAGATTCAACATCACTAAAGAATCAAACAAGTACTCATACTAAATGCACATAGATCATGAGTAATGTAGACCAACAAGGATCTTTATCATTTAGTCATAGTACCATTAAGGACATACTTAACATTACCATGTTTTGTTATGTTTAAGGAGGAATTTCCTTGTCCTAAGCATACACAGATGTTATTATGAGTTCATAGACAAGCAATGCACAAAGTTCAATTCATTTTAAAGAGACTTCTCCACTTTTAACCAAGGCGTGCTCATACTCTCTTCCTAATGAATTCAACTTGGTAATTCACATCAACACATAACAAAAATAGGAAGTCATTTCACATAAATTTCATGTTTTAGCATGACATTAATTCATAACATGCACCAATCTGGGGAATTCTTGCAATTATAGGCACATGCGAAGAACATTGTCTAGACATACTATCTCCTCTCAAGAATGAGCCTACATTAATACTTCTAAAGTCATAAAGGTCACACATTTTTAATAGACTCAAATTCTTATTGTGGTCTAAAAAACCAAACCTCAATAGTGTCATTAAGCATTCTTTTTACATTATCTCATGGAAACTAATTCACAATTATCATATCAATATGCACAAGCAACATAAGAAAACATGAATTTGATTAAAAATCCATTTTCTTGAAACTAAGAATCTTCAAAACATGAACAACATAGGGTCAATTTAGATACACATAACATATGGAGAACATGAAACTTATACTATATGCAAGACTTCCATCGTGAACAAGCTACTAAAAACTCTTTAGTTTCAAACTTGAGGATAAATAGAAGGACAAGATAGAAATCTACAACCTTACTACCCACATCATCATCCCCCTCTTAGGATGAATCATTTTAGAGGGATTTATCTCAACCTTCAAGAGGTAACACCCGTGAACCATCATTCTTCAAGGTCGAACACCTGAAGTAAACTCATGACAATCAAGTTAGGTCATGCTACCCAACCACAAAAGGCTTTAATTACACCATGAATACCAATGGTCATGAAAACATTAGGGGAATCAATAAAGGAAACTTTGCCATAAAGATCTGTTTCTTTTCTTTTAACACTAGGAAAGGTAACTTCTAGGTCATTTCAACCCACATCATCACCTTTGGAGGAAAGGTCTAACCAACCACACCTAGGTACAACCTAAGCACTTCCTCAAATGGTCAATCTTAAAAGTCACTAACCACCTCAAAGTAAGTCAACATCAATCCTCTCCTTCTCTTTAAGGTTTTAAGGGATAAATACTACCCTCTAAGTCAACCTTAGGCCCAAAAAATATTTTCAACCTATGAAACAAAACCTTTTCTTCCCTTTTTCCCCATTCTTAGAATAGGTTCATAAGGAAAACTAGCCACCTAGTCATAATGGTTCTCCCATTAACCAGCATACTCCACAATCATCTTACAAGGTAATCACACTACCTTCACTTCTAGGATCAAGCCTACACAAAAGACTCCAATCCACACAAGGCAACTATACGGAATCACACATATAAAAGGGCAACATTTGAACCATTATACATATATAAAGGCAATATGCATCTTTAGCTATTTATCACATTTCATCAAATCATTTCAAGCCTAAACCATAGCATTACATTACCATCATATCAAATCCTATAGCAATCTATAATTCCAAGGGAACTCCATTCGACTATAACAACCGTTAGCAAGTTATAACCATATCATGACATAAATTCCAATATAACATATCATTTCACATAAATCACATATATAGACATAAATGACATCACATGCTTCACACATACTCATCAAGCCATAAAACAAAGATAAGCATTATATTCACCTTTTTTCCCTCAAGCATAACCATCTAATCCAAGCAATCACATCTAACACTTTTTTTGGATCATTGTTACCCATTGTTTCATAATGTATTGTATTGTATTGTACTCTATTGTACTGTATTGTATGATAGATACAATGTTTGGTTAGACTGTATTGTTTGTTATTATTTAATAACATTTTAATTGTTTGGTTTGATCGTATCATACTGTATTGTAATAAGGGTAAAATAGTATTTTGATATATTATGTAAATATATAATTAGAACAAGAAATTAAGTAAACACACCAAATTGGTTGTTCCATAAAATAGGGGTTTTCATTGTTACGTAACAATGAAATTTAACAATATAATATAATATATTTTAAGGAACAATCAAAACAAACATTGTAGGTATAGTAAAGATAGAATACAATACAATGGAGAACAATGATCCAAACATAGTGTAAAAGATCACCGGACAAGAAAACATAAGACAGGAAGATCATATAGAGTTGAGTTATATGGCACGACACAAGAGTAGTGAAAAAAGTGAAACTCTATAGTCCAATGGCCTCTTGCTCATATATGTGTCCCGACTCACCACCGATGAACAAGACTCTACTAGCAATATGAGACTGTTGGACCCTAAAACCACTTTTATAACCTCTAGGTCTTATACCATGTTTTTCACAACTGAGATTCACCCCCTAGACGTAACATGACGTACTTGACCTCTCGGAGGTCTTATACAAGCCCATAGTCATTTTTCATTGCATTTTCATAGGTATATTTAGCAGAAAATATAAAAATTTCATAGCATATCGTATGTTAGAATCATCACTTCATATATATATATATATATATATATATATATATATATATATATATATATATATATATATATATATATATATATATATATATATATATATATATATATATATATATATATATAAAAGTGATTATACATAGTTAGATCCTTGAATCCTAAGGAATCCTTTTCTTGAGCTTGGGAAACATCTATCAAGTCCTTCACTTTAGAGACATTGTTTAAGCATCCATAACGTACACTTTGTTTAAAAAGGTGAAGAAGAATGGTGTTAGTACAAGGATGCACTTAGTATGCCAATCATGCAAAAACATGCATTTAAAGAGGACATTCTCTTAGAAAACCACGAATCATGCCTTTTAGTAAAACTTCATTAAACCCTGATACAATAAGTTATAGCTCAAATACATCACATAGGCATGGACACTAATCATAAAATCACACCATGTCACCTTTATTGCATTTAAAGAACATCAATTATATTCATGTCATTGCCTTCCTTTACCTTAATTCATTAACCCCTAAGTAACACTCAAGTAGCATTTGGTGGAATGCGTGAATAGTGTCCCATTACACCATCCACACTCAAGTATCACCTTAAGGTAACTAAGGTGAACATGCACATAACTTTCATTTACATCAAACACGTATACATATACGTAGAGGCATATCATATAATGACAATACAAGCTTCATATATAACTCAACATAATGTATGAACCTCATATAAGACTCATTCCAATACAACATGCAAGACAATACTTCCAACATAATCATAGTAAGGAAATAGTCAACACATACATACTTGGGCTTTATTTCATAAAGACGTCATAATACCTTACTCATAATTCCAATCTAAGATTACTAGTGCAATACACATTGGAAGTCCCATAACGTCACACATACTTAGTAAATTCACAAAAAGACCATAAGCATCATAATTTACTCCATACATAAACATTATAACTATAGTCAACTACATGCATAAGTAGAATCTTCATCATATAGCAAGTAAGACCAAAATCATGCATATTCAAAGTAATACCATTATCATATAGTCAATAAGACCAACATGATGCATCTAAAGTAAGACCTCATCATATAGACACAATAGGACTCATACTATGCATATTATCATAAAAGTAAGTCAATACCATAATATCATGCATAAAGGACATATACATATACATATACATATACATATAAAAAACCTTCCTGAACTCCTTTCAAGACCTACTTGTGAAATGCGTAGGTAAAGTCCCATACTCTAACCTACATTAAGCAACTTCCCTGAGGTTATCCTAGTTAGGGTTAATTACGTTACTTCTATTGTTCATGTTACTTTAAGGAAATCCTAGCCTTAACCGACAATAAAACCATGTGAGTTAAACATGAAATCCGGTGTTATGGAACCCTACACCAAAAAGTGGTGCTCTACTTGCCAAGGTAGAACATTAACATCATTCTAGAATTTTAGGTGGATCCACTTTCTAGGTCCTATGGGGGCAACATAGTTAAGGAACTAGGATATGTTTATTGAAACCCTATTTATGCCCTTAGGCATTACAGTTTCCACCTCACGAGGACATTTTGTGAACAAGCCTTCCTCATTAGGAAGGGGCACCTCTCATTTATCAAGTTCGCTCGGTGTTAAGCTAATTTCCCTTTATTGAAAAGCCTTATTAACATTATCTCATAAAAGTAGGCTTTAGGAGTATTTACCTCTCATATTCATAACTCATAGGTTATAGATAAGAATTTTCCTTTCATCAACTTAAATCATGTGAGAAAATCTTTCACATCGACATAGCATATTCAAGCATAGTTTAGTTTAGAGTACAATTGAGAAAACCTTTCAAAAGACCTTACTTTACAAGAATATCATACATACTTGATTTATGCATTCATGTGCGTGTACATGTTCATATATGAGGAAACATTTCACACACTACATTTAGACACTACATATATACATACTTTATCATATCATATACTTTCACGTTCATATCTTAACCAATATTTATATATATATATATATATATATATATATATATATATATATATATATATATATATATATATATATATATATATATATATATATATAAGGTAATCACCCTATGAGCTATTCTATCAAGGTAGACATGTGCAATGTATAGGCAAAGTCCCATACCCTTACCTATACTAGTTCACCTATCAGGTCATCCTAGTTAAGATACAATATCATACTTTCATGGATCATAGACTTTATATGCATAGTAGTAGACATTAGTGCATATGACAATTCCTTTCATTAGACACCATGAACGTATGCTACTTATAGACATGCATGAATTGTTTGTACATTGGACAACATGATCACATAATGGATATCAACATATATTTGAGGCAGCCACCCTCTGAAGACCACAATACATATTCATGCATAGACCACATACCACATCATAGCATAGGAGAGAAGACACCTTTATTATAGCATCCAAGACTCCTAACATTGGCTAAGATTAAACATTCATATATGAGTATATAGGTAGGGGTTCATTCACCATATCATTGGCAGCACAAAAGACCATACCATACCTTAACAAATCCTTTTAGATGTAGAAGACACCATCAACACCTAGCACATAATACTTGATTGAAAGACTAGGCAAATAATTCACTTTATATGATCATCATAACCATACTTAACAATTGATAATCTTGCCTTCAAGTCCATGTTCAACACATATAGATAACGATAAGAAAGTTAACACCTCCACCATAAGTGGATCATACCACACAATGCCATTCAAGGCTAATTCAACTATCGATTCTTTAGAAAAGTAGAAGAAGTAAGGAAATATTAGCAAATCTCTATGCCTTGATCACAATTGATAAATTACCATAATTCATCAACAATTCACACACAAAACAGTAGCTAAAGGTACAATAAAATAAATATAATCAGTAATTCAATCATCATTGGTTCAAGATCACATTACCGACATTATAGTCTAAATTGAGAAATTGGGAGAAACATGGGTTCATCATGAAATGGATTGAAACCAAAATTATAAACATTAAAAATCATCAATTCATCATAATTATGCTTTTGAAATTATTTTGAGAAAGAACCCATGGCTCGAAAAGATGGACAATTTGATCATGAAATCTTTTTGAAAACATTGGAAGGAACTCCTTAGATGAATGAACTATTAAGGATGAAGTATTACCATACCTCATTAGATGATAAATACACAAAAACTTGATGAAGAATCTATGTAAATCCAATCTGCGAGCTATTCTTGAGCTTCATAACTAAGGAAGGTTTCTAGAGAGAATAATTTTTGAGAGGGAAAGTCTAATTTTGAAGTATGACTTAGAATTGGGGTTTTGATGTTTTGAAATAACTTAATATACCCTAAAATAGATAAAGTAACTGACTAGGGTCTATTTAGGACGTGGGGTTAATTTCCCACTACCCCTTAAGTAGACAACGCACTGCAACCAGAATCGCAGGCTCAACCTATATGCAGACTGACAAACCGTCGTTTGAAGGCAGGCGCCGTACTGCACGTCCGTAGATGGTGAGATAGACTGCATTTTGGAGTCTTAAGCTCCCAAAACTAAATGTGGAGCAACGACCCCCATTTACGGGGTGTAGACTGGGGTACGGTCTGTAGATGGCAGCTCGTCGTTTGACATTCCAAGATAGTGTCTAAGCAGTGTTTGGGTCCTCCGCAAAGACCCCTTGGGTGGTCCTTAGGGAGTTGTGGCACGATGTTTCGAACCTATATACGATAGTGGACATAATAAGGACCTTCCCTATCAATTTTAGCATCACATAACATGTAAAACATACCAAGGCACACTAGAACACACTCGCACGTCTAAGGACTAACTTTCGAACGTCTTGGATGTTTGACCTCGAAATCACTTCAAATCCAGTATACACACTATAAAACACTTAATTACCATGTTATTAGACGTTTTTAGGCACATGTGAGGCTCTAGATACCTTAATTCATTTTGAGGGACCTTATAATTACCTCATGAAGTAACTCTCGAACAGCCCAACTCAAAATCAATGCACCCAAAGGTCTACCCTTCTTCTATTTTTCAAGAAAATCCTAGAAACTCTTTTCCATTGGTATACAACTAATTCCACTCGCTCAACATCAACAACATGCATCCCCTCAAATACCTTCTGCAACTCTTCCATACAATTTTTTTGATCCTCATTCACACTTGAACTAGTGAAGTTTGGAGGATTCATCCTTAAGAAATCATGAATCCTTGAAGCATCAGCCACTCCCTATATTTCTCTCTTTTTTGTCAAACTTTATTGGTCACAACTTGGCTAAACATCTTGATAGCTTCATAGAACTCAACATTGGCGACCTCTGTTTGGGGTTGCAATTCTGGTGCATTAGGTACTCCTTGTTCCTCGACATTCCTCCTATAAAAATGACCTTTGACAACTCTTCATACAGGAATGATCTTAAAGATACGCACAAGCATAAATTAGAAGAAACTTTTTAAAGATAAACTATATCGCATAAAAAGAGTATGAAAGAAGTGAGATAGTTTCTAAATGTCGTTGTCTTAGTTTCTAAATGTCGTTGTCTCCTAATTATATATGTGGCGCATTTCACACTGATAACTACGAACACAACTTCATAGACTTCTTTGGAATTTTGAACTCTTTACTCTGATACAAAGTTTATACCGTCTCGAGCCTTCGCCCTTGTAACAATCCTAAAAATGAACTAGACCTTCACATGAGTTTTATTAGTTGCTAGCATATTGATTAGTGATAAAATGAGTATATGAGTCACTGCGGTTGTTTTTGAGGTAAAACTTCAAGGAAGGACCAAGACGTTTGAAAACTAGCCTTTTCTGTGCTTTTGTATTCTAATTTGTGTTGTTGAAATGAGTGTTTTGTTTGGTGTCAAAAACTAGTGGAAGTGACCCTAGTACCTATATGGGCATGTGTAAGACTTGAACGTCCAAGTACGAATCTCCAAAGACTACCATAAGGGTCCTTGAGGAGGACCCTAAGTTAAACCCCAAAAGCTGCCAAATGGGTGAACTACGGCCAAGACTTATGGCAGTAGCTCAAGCTACGATCTATAGTTGGTGGGCATAAGTCCATGCCTTCAATTTTTTTCTTGGTTCGACCAAGCCAAGGGTGGTTTCGTAAAATCCACCCTTGGCTAATTAAATATAAGGTCGGTTATTTTATGCATTTTCAGGTATTTTAAGTTTGTTAAAAAATTTAAACCCTCAATTAGATTTCATTCTTCAAAAATAAAAAATTCTAAACCCTCCCCTCCCTAAAGTTCTCTCTAAAACACCATTGAAGGTCAAGTTCAAGCTAGGGTTGTGGATTTCAAAGGAATTCTTTTTCAATTTCACGTGAATTCATCTAATAAGGTATATGAGTTCTTTATCTAGGGTTATCTCCCTAGAGCCAATTTCAAAGATTATGAAAAAGCCTTTTTTTCACTCAAACTCATGAGTTCTTGCATGAAACAATTTCAAATGACAATATACGTTACTATTGATGTTTAGTTAATGCATTTAAGATGAAAACTCCATGAACCCATGATCTTCCCTAAATTCCTAAATTGTTCTTAAGAATTTAGTTTTTTGATTATGTTTGGAAATCAACGGAATGGTGCTAAGATTGAATTGTATCATTGATTCTTATTGTTATATATACCTATTGATTACAAATTGTTAGTATATAGAGGAGTTAGGAATTATGGCCTCATGGGCAAATTAGGGTTAAGTCTTTTTATAATGATAAAATTATTAGGGATTTAATGATGATGAATATGGATTTGGAGAATGGTAAGTTGATCTAATCTCATTGTTAAGTGTAGAATTGATATAGAATATCTATTGTATGTTTTGATCCACTTATGGTAAAGATGTTTACTTCTTGTCTTTTGTTGTGAATATGGCCTTGAAGGCACTATGTGGTGAATCGAAAGGTTATCATGTTATTGGATAGATGGTTGTATAAGGTGAAAGTGATCATATAAATGATGTGAATATAATATGAAGGTCATCTTATGTAATGTGAGTGAATGGCGATGAAAGGTATGATCTCTCTAAATATTATATGTGCAGATGATAGATTATGAAGAATCTTTATATGGTGATGTTATGTCTTGATTTGGTAGACTTAGGTGCCTCTTCTTGACACATGATAGTTTCTTAACTATAAAATCTTGGACTCGGTAGACTTAGGTGACTTCTCCTCGATGCATGAAATTTATGTTGAACGTGATCTCTTGACTTGGTAAGCTTAGGCATCCTTTTCTTGAGAAATGATTGAATAGATTAATGTTTATGATCGTAGACCTAAAGTTTGTGCCCTTCTATGAATGATAAATAATGCATTTTAGGCTATGTCTTGAACCGGTAGGCCTAAGCGTGGTGCCCTTTCATGGAGAGTCTAGAAACCTAAGTAATTGTATAGCCTTGAATTGCAGTCCTATAAAATCCTTTCTAAGAAGGTTAATGTTGAGTATTGAACCGGTAGCCCTATGGAACCCCTTCAAGAGAATTCAATGAGCTATTCGTATGAAACTTGGTCGGTATATCCTTTATGATGCCCTTCTTAGTAAAGGTATTATGAGTTAGCAGGCCTAAGAATGACGCCCTCTATAATACATATATGTGAATGAAATCACTCTATGGGAAATAAGGTAAAGAACCGAGTGGATATGCTTCAGATAGTTTCTCTACTTGAGTATGAGACTAGAGTACAAAGAAGTCTTTATATTTCACCTAACCATGTGCCTACATAAGATGTGTCCTAGTTCTACCCTTTGCAAGTAAAACACCCTCCACGCAGTAGGGTAGACTGCGGATTCAAGCCTAGCTAATGTAGTCTATGTCGGTTAATGCTTATTCCCATCATGTGGTCACTCTAGTTATTGGATAGGTTCTATTACGTGTAGGTAGTAGTATGGGATACTATTTACACATGGCACGAGTAGGCCTTGAATATTATATTGTGAGTTCCCTAGGTCTTTAAAGACCATTATCTTAAGTCCCTTAATTGCATAATTGACTCCTAAAATGACTTAAGTAAAGAATGTTCTCCTAATGATAGTATATTGTAATAGAAAAGTTCTTACCTAGGGTGGCTTTGAGGAACACTTAGGTGTGCTTGAAAAGGTTCTATAGGAGGCCCTTTCATGTCTTACTTAAGTGGGTATTGAGTAGCCTTAGGTAGAGGGCCTAAATGATTAAAAGGTTATTTGATGAATATGGAATAGAGTAATATATATTGATTCTAGTTGAATGTCTTATATGTGAATGTTTAGTTGTATTATGCCTCTTAAAATCTTATGATAAAGGTATTATAACAATGTTATGAAAGCGTGTTTCTCTACTAAATGTCCCTTATTGCATGGCTTCCACATTAATTGCTTAATGGTGTTAACCTCTTTTTTCCCTTTTTCACTTAAGTGTAGAAATTGGAGGTTTGGTGTGTTGTCGATGTTTATTAGGTTCCTATGGTGATTGAAGATGAAGTATTGTGAGTTCTCATAGATTCGAGAACAAAACCCCACATGATTCTTTTATGCCTTTTTAGTCTTTGTTTAAGTTGTGTATATGCTTAGTCCCTATGTTGTACTCTAAAGTATGAGATGGTTATGAGACATATTGTTAAGTTTTCGAAAATTCTGCTTGGTTATTAATAAAAATATTCTTCGTGTGTGAAGAAAATTGTCGATTCTTCTTTATTTTTAAATATCACATGCAATGTATGATTCATTAGGCTTGTATAAGACCTTTTTGAGGTCAAGTATGCCGATTACGTCTAGAGGTTGCTCTCAAATTGTGAAAAACTTGATATTAGAGCATAAAATTTTTGACATGGTCTAAGGTTGTCTCAAAACCATATCTAATAGATTCTTGTTCATGTGATGTGATCCACATTATCAATAAGAGACTATTGGGTACTAAGAAAGTTTCACTTATTAATATTATTTTAGTCGTGCCTAAGTGTTTTGATCTATATTGTCTTTCCTTATTCCTTATGTGATGGTCCATTTAGTGTGATCCCCTTGTAAAGACACTGTTGGAAGGGGATGAGGGAGAGAATAATTAGTTGTGATGCGAACTATGGCTTTGTAACTTGGTAAGTGAGAGATACATGGTTAAAAGTTGGCTTTAGGTTGAATGAGTTTCCTTATGATGATGTGTATTTTTGGTAGAACCCGGCTTAGATTGTTGTATTTTGAGGTAGGTTGAAGGAGATGATGAAATGTGGTGTTACAAACGTATAGGTTTGATGAGTGGAAATAATGTTGTCTTGATCCGACTTAGAATGGGTGGAGATGATGTTTGGAAGAGCTAGTATGAGTTTCTCCTAAGTGGGGGATATTATGTCTAGATGGCGAGGCATTTTGAGAGTCTTTGGTGTTCATGAATTAGGCTTGATTGATATTTTTATTTCAAGAGGCGTAGTGATTTAAGGATTTTAGACCCGGTGTGGTGGACTTATATAAGAAATTGAGTGGTGTTGGTAAGATTGAGTTGAGCAAGAGTTGTTTAATGAGTTTCCCTTGTCATGTTAACCTAAGTTTATTTTACCCTAAGTGGGGGATGATATCTGTAGTAGTAATGTTATTGAGAGTGAAATATCTTTATCTTTTCCTTACGTGGTTACTTAATCCTATAATAAAGAGTTTTTAGTAGCTTGGTTCATGTTTGGAATCTTGTGTGAAAAAAAGAGTTTCCATATGGCCTCCTTATGTTGTGCATGTTTTAGTTGAATTTTTGTTAAAGGAGAGATGAGTTTTCAAAAAGAAAATATATGTTCCCCATGTTGATATGCATCTATAATGAGTTGCCTGGATGTTTCATGAGTTGTTTTTTTAACATTCCTAATGTGTTATTGAAAAGCTTCATGTTAAGCCTTGATAAAATTTCTTGAATATGTCTTATTGAAAATGTTGTATAATTGTTCTTTGATGAGAAATTTGCATGATAATGATGTTTAAATGAGCATGATGTGACTTGGATAAGGAAGTTCCTCCAAATAAATGAGAAAATGGTAAAGATGATGCATAAGGAGTTGGTGGGTATGTTCCTACTTTCTTGAATTGCATGAAGATGAATGAGACTTTTTATGTGGAGTTTATTCCTCTTAACTATGTGAATTGTATATGATATTGTATGTATGAATGTTGGTTTTTTACTTTGGTTCTTACTTTTTGTGTTTTAAGTGTCATTTTAGGATGAATTGTACCCAAGTGGGGGATTATATAATAATCCTAAAAATGAACTAGGATGAACTAGAGCTTCACATGAGTTTTATGAGTTTTTAAATTTTTGATTTAATCATAAAATGAGTTTATAATTCAGTCTGGTTGTGTTCAACGTCAAACATCAAGGAACGATCAAAATGTTCGAAAACTGACCTTTTGTGTGCTAATTGTTCTAATGTGTGTTGTTAAAATGAGCGTGTTGTTTGGTGTCTAAAACTAGTGTAACTGAACCTAGTACCTATGTGGGCATGTATAAGGTTTAAATGTTCGAGTACGAATCCCCAAGGACCACCCTAAGGGTCCTTGAGGGAGACCCTAAGTTAAACCCCAAGAGCTGCAAAATAGGGTGAACTACGACCAATACTTACAGTAGCTCAAGCTACGAACAATAGGTCCTACTCCATAAGTCCTGCCTTAGTCTAGGGATCAAGGCTCCATGTTGAATCCTCATTAACCTTTGACGGAGGATCATCATGCTATGTCACAGCACCTACGGTCTTTAAGTGGTGGTAGTAAGTCCATGCCTGCAATTGTTGTCTTAGTTTGGCCAAGCCAAAGTTGGTTGGTAAAATCCACCCTTGGATAATTAAATATATGTTCGGTTATTTTATGCATTTTTAGGTATTTTATGTTGGTTCAAATATTTAAACCCCTAATTAGATTTCATTATTCAAAAATTGAAACCCTTCCCTCCCTAAAAAAGTTTTTTCTAGTACACCATTGAAGGTCAAGCTCAAGCTCAAGCTAAAGTTGTGGATTTCAAAGGATTTCTTCTTCAATTTTCGTGTGGATTCATCTAATAAGGTATTTTATTATTTATCTAGTGTTAGCTATCACCCTAGAGCCAATTTCAAAAGAGATTTCAAAGATTATGAAAAAAGCCATTTTCTCACCCAAACTCATGGTTTCTTACATGAAACTATTATATACGTTACTATTGATGTTTTTAACATAAGAAATCCATAAACCCATGATCTTCCCTAAATTCCTAAATTTGTCTTAAGAAGTGGTTTTTATGATATGTTTGGAAATTGATGGATTATACTTAGATTGAATTATATTCTTGATTCTTATTTTTATCTATACCTATTGATGATAAATTGTTAGTATATGGATGAATTGTGAATTATGGACTTGTGGGAAATTTAGGGATAAGTCTTTTTGTGATGATATAATTGTTGGGAATTGAATGATGATGCTTTTGACTTTGGAGAATGATAAGTTGATCTAATGTCATTGTTAAGTGTAGAATTTATATAGAATTTCTATAGTATGGTTTGATCCAGTTATGATGGAGGTGTTTACTTCTTGTGTTTTATTGTGAATATGGCCTTAAAGGTACTATGTGGTGAATTGAAGTGCTGTCATCATATTATTGTATAGATGGTTGTATAAGCTGAAAGTTATCATATATATATAATGTGAAGTTGATATTGTATAAAGTGAGTTAACCGTGATGAAAGACATGAGATATCTAAATGTTATATGTGAAGATGATAGATTATGAAGAATCTTTATATAGTGATGTTGTGTCTTGATACTTGACATTTTCTTAACTATGAACTCTTGGACTTGGTAGACTTAGGTGCCTCCTTCTTGATGCATGAAAGTTGTTGACACCCAACTTTGGCCATCCACAATATAAATTAATTAATTCGAGCTTCTTAGATTCCAAATGAGTTGAAATAGTTGACACTATAAAGTACAAAATATTTTTTTGTCCTTTTAAAGTAGCTTTAGTCGATTTTTTTTATAATGATCTAATTGATATGTGTTTTTACATGTTTTATATAATTAATTTAAACTATTCAAAAACCGCCTCAAAATTTTTTTGGTTTTACTTAATGTTGTATCAAATTAATTTTGTCTAGATTAATAATTATATTTTTGAGTTATAAGTTTGCAATCGGGTTAATTATTTCATCTTGTCAAAGTCAAGAAGCTCATTAATTAATTATTGTCGATTCATTTTATTCAAATTTTAGCTGAACTCGCTTAGGTTGTGTTCAAAATTCATTTGGATAATGGCCAATTTGTTAATTCGAATGTTTTTTTTACCCATCTTAAGACCAAAAGTGGGCCTGCTTCCAGCAGCCCAATCCCATTTCCATAAAACCCACTCGTCACCAATGTCCCTACAACAAATCCAGGTCCAATTTTCAATTCCAAATGACACCTTTTCCAATAGTTTTTTTCTTTTATCTTTAAACCAGACCCATTACATTCTGAGTCCATTCTGCTTCCAGCAGCCCATCCCAATTCTCCTAAACCAGCCCATTCTAACTTCACTTCATCGTAGACTCGCCCAATGACCCGACTGCCCCACCCAATTACTGTTTCTTCCTCTTCCTTGCGTAGAATGAAACAATCCAGCAACATTGCGCATTCACTTCCCCTCTCCCTTATTCTCTCGTACGAAAATGGTACTCGAAGGCCTTAGGTGTCAAAATCTCCCCTTCTCTCTCGTCCTTCCCCTCAATTGGACTTCCCAAATTTCTCTTTCCATTGAGCGATTGCACAGGTCTGTACTATTCAGCCTCAACCTTAACCCTTTAGGGTTTTTGGATTTCAAAACGGGAAATGGAATCACGATTTTACCCCAGCCCTTTTTGTGATTTCCTCCGCTCTCCATCCGTCAAAAATTGCTATATATATTGTTGTCTGCTCGTTGTCAAAATAAAGGATTTTTTTTCAAGAAAATTGTTGGGAAGAGCTTACTAAGGCACGAAAATCACACAACAGTAGGAAGATAAAAAAATATATTTAGGAAAGAGAGAAGAAGCGCTAGTTTCCGTTTGAGTCTCAGTCTTCTAGTTTGATCGTCAATATTAGCCTAAGTCCAGTTCGATTTCGAGATTTCTTTTTCTGTTTGGAATTCTTGTGGAGGAAGAGTCGATTTCCAACTCGCTCCCATCTCAATTCGCCGCTTAAAAGAGGTAATCTCTTACCCTTTGCTAAGTTGTCCGTTTTGTTTAGTTTTAATTTTGTGATCATGCTGCTGCTGTTGGTTTTGCTGACTGCTTAATAGAAATTGGGTTATTATTTTCAGCACTTAAATATATTTAAATGTCATTCTTCTTGCCGATAAAATATCTTGTTACGTCATTGATCTAGTTTAAACTATGCTTGGATCGAATCTGTTTTGTTTAATCTGGGTGTGTGTGCACTGTTTGAGCATTTTGATATTGGAGAGTTTGCTTTCATTATATCTTCTTAAATGATATTTTTTTTAGATTTAGTTAAAATCTCAGCAAATTTCTTTTTCCCGATTAATTTGATTCATGGCTTAGCCACCATCTTATATAGCTTATGCTTGTAGGTTTATATGGTTTTTATTTTTTCTAATAGTTGATTTAAGTAGTATGTTAGGTTGAAGATATAATACATAGAAGTGGAGAGTCGACTGAAGCTAAAATTTATTCTTAATGTGTTTTCTTTATGTGAAACATGTGTGGTCTGCCCCTCTTTTGAAGATTGATGAAGTGTGTGAGTGTGTATCAAAACATCATGCATATCTATCTTATCACTGTAGCTAGTGAAATGTCACCATAAAACATTTGGGTTATTTGACTAATCCATTTTTCTTCATTGTTGAATGATTGTTAGTTTGGGTTTGTAATGCCAATAATGTTCATTTAACTTCAAAAGAGTAGAATTATGCTTGAATGATTTTGTTCTATTCTAATGCATTTTTTTTCTTTTCTTTGTTTCTACCCCTCCTTCTGTATGCATCATTCGCATCGAGTTTCATGCAATCTGGTCCTATCGTTGGCCTTCAAGTCGTGATAAAAACCCAACTTGTGTTCTCCTTTCACCGAGTCACCCCCATTTCCAAGTCTATGAAGCTGAAAATCTAGTTTGCAGGTTAAGAGCAGCAATACATTGCTGGAAATTGATTTTCCATCCTCGAAAAGTCAAAAAACAGGTCCATATACTTGTTGTATACACTGATATACAGTAGGAATATACTTCGTACAAGTCTTGGGAAATTCAGGAGTGCAGATTTTTGATAACAATACAGGCTAAAAAACGAGCATACATGGAACAACGAATAAATACATGCATAGAATATAGCCCGTATACACTGGTATACACAATTTATACAGCGATATATAGTAGTTAAAACAGTACAGGTGCAAAATACGGATTTTAAGAGTGCGAAATGCGTCAATATAGGGTGTATGTCCTATCATTCGAAAGCAGCAGGAAGCCTAAAGTCTTAAAGGCCCATCAGCAGAATTTTAATTAAATAGGCCCAAAGGCCACAAATCTTTTATGCAGGATTGAGTTGCTGAAAAGGAGCCCAAGCCCATGTTCTTGAATAATTTAGTGTAGGACAGGTGGTCCAAAGCCTAATATAATGAATTTGGGTAATTGGACGAAGTTCAAATACTCTTTCCTCTCCCTCCTTTATTTATTATTTGTTGGATTGACTAACGTTTGGTTGAATTTTATTAATTTCTAAAGGACAGCCATTTCTTGCTATATTTATATAATCATAAATTTTTACTATTATTATTTTATTTATTTAGCTTGTTTTATTGACTTTTGTAAACATTTAGGTTTATTCCCTTAAGATAATTTCCTCTAAATACTTACCTTTAGAAAAAATGATAAGTAGAAATAGAATGAGATAAATATATGTATGATATGACGATTTTTCTCTTTATTTAGTTAAATTTGGAATTTTTTTTGAAAGGTCAATTAGTCAAATCGCCGGTCAACCGCAAGTTAGCGGGCATTCCGAGGGCCTAACACCTTCTCGGAATGTACATTTATACTTCGAACCTTTTTCAATTGATTTTCATCTGTTTTAAATCTTTTGAAAATTAATTTTAATTTTTTTTCTTGATTTTATCAAAAAATCAAGTGGCGACTCCGTAATTTGAAAAATTGATTTCTCTTAAATCATAAGATTAATTGGTTTTTTCGCAACTTAGTCATTTCTTACTACTATATATATTATATATTTTTAAAGCAAAACAGAAATGACGACTCTGCTGGGGATTAATTAAGTTCTAACCATGAGATTTGACTGTTTGACTTATTGTTTTAATTGTTAAAATGATGTTTGTGACGAATATGTTTAAATTTTCATAAAAACTGGCATTGCATATCATGGCATATTTCCGATATATATGTATAGTATATTAAAGGACGGTTTGCGGAACCGCAACCGGACTTTTTTATACTCATCCTTTTTCAAAATTAGCGACAATTTATTGGTTCGTTAGGCGTCCAATTGTTGTCGCGAGTTTCAGCCCAAATTGTCCGTTTGGGTTCCCGATTCTTTCAAAGAGCCACTCCTAGTCAACTAGCGTAGAGCCGAGTCAAATCCCAAATTTAGGAGCATTTGAACTAAGATGACCCAACGCCCAAGGTGTGTTGGGCCCATTAGAATCCCACCTTATGTCTACTTGACCCAAATTGCCAAAAACAGACAATCATGCTTACGTGTTAATTGAAGGATGTATATGCATTTTAAAAACAATTTATTATCTACGGGGCGGGGGGTTGACTCATCTTTGTTTGCTATTTTTGTAGGATGAATCCGACATACAAACCTTTGAAAACAAGAATGGTTACTATCCCCGACCCTTTCTTCAAAGTATGGTGGAGGTTCATGAACAATGATGATAAAATGATCGTTCAGAATCACATAGGTCACCTTCCGTCACTGTTAGAGATGAATGCTTGGCCTGGACTAATTGGAACGATAGTGAAATTCTGGGATAGTGAGAACATGGTTTTTCAGTTCGGGGAAGTAGAGTTGACACCAACTTTAGAAGAAATTCTTATCTGCTATGAAAGTATCGCCATGTGCAACAAAAGGAAACGACATCCAGATACAGATCTCCTAAATCCCATAATATGGGATTTTGCCGAAATTAGAGAAAAGTTGTCATTGGTTAAAGCCGAGTGATGGACAAACTCCCTGGCCCAACTATACCATTCAGAAAACTATATTATCGATTTGGGCGTGCAAGGGCTTATGAGAAATATAAAGACGAGTTCGTTTCAAAAGAAAAATGGAAAGAGACGCGTCTCCTCACATTTTCAATATGTTTGCTCGAGACGATGGTTTTCCCTCAAGGGCCAAATTACACTATTCATCCTAGTGTATTTATGGTCACTCATGCCATTTTCTATGGAGTGGATTACAAAACATCAACAAAGTACTACACTTTAGCGCCTATGATTCTGGACGACATCTACAGGGCTTTAGACAAGTGTCAGAGCAGAGAGCGCTTCTTTCAAGGGTGTAATCTAATACTACAGTGGTGGATGATGCGACATTTAATCTAGACTCATAATCCAAAAGAACCAGATCCCCTAAGACGGTTCGACGAGCTACATGGTCAGGATTGGTGGTTGTATCGCAATCGTTGCAACAAGACTGGAGGAGAGAGTTTTTGGTATCCGAGGCTTCGAGGGCTGAGAGAAGAAGACATACAATGGTCAATAGATAGTTTGGTGGTAACTAAGAATAGGGTGGTTCGAATTGAAAAGGTCCCTTATTTGGTATTTGGTGAGTTACAAGGGACTAGACCATATGCTCCCGGTCGAGTTTTGAGACAACTAGGAGGGAAATAAGAGTTGCCCCAGATCGCAGATATGAAGAAATTCAAAACTGACCACGAGAATGGGCGAGTTGCATTGCTGAACACATGCATAGGATGTGGAGATCTCGAAGAGTGTTGGGTGAGCCTGTACCAAACAGATTTTGCCAAATGTTCGAGGGAGTACAAAGAGTGGTTGAAAAAGAGTCTCGCTGGAACTATTGAGCTTGATCCAAATGTTCCCTACATTATTGCCGATGTTGAAGCCGAACATCAAGTCCGACTTCACCGCCTTAAAGAGAAGTTTGATAGGAGTAAATTAGAGCATCAACGTCGTCACTCATAAGATGATTTTTCTCTTTAATTAATTAAATCTGGAAAAGTTTTTTTAAAAGGTCATTTAGTCAAATCGCCGGTCAACCAAAAGTTAGCGGGCATTCCGAGGGCCTAACACCTTCTCGGAATGTACATTTGAACTTCGAACCTTTTTCAATTGATTTTTATCTGTTTCAAATCTTTTGAAAATTAATTTTAAATTTTTTCTTGATTTTATCAAAAAATCAAGTGGCAACTCCGTAATTTGAAAAATTGATTTCTCTTAAATCATAAGATTAATTGGTTTTTTTGAAACTTAGTCATTTCTTACTACTACATATGTTATATATTTTTTAAGCAAAACAAAAGTTATGTTGAATGTGATCTCCTGACTTAGTAAGCTTAGGCATCTTATTCTTGAGAAATAAATGAATGGATGAATGTTTAGGATCGGTAGACCTAAAGTTGGAGCCATCTATGAATGTTAAATGAGGCATTTTCGGCTATGTGTTGAACCGGTAGACCTAAGCATGATGCCCTTTTATGATGCATCTAGAAACCTAAGTAATTGTAAAGACATGGTAGGTCTATGTCAGCCTTTCTAAGAAGGTTAATGATGAGTCTTGAACCGGTAGGCCTATGTCACTCCATCAAGAGAAGTCAATGAGCTATCCTTATGAACCTTGATCGGTAGATCCTCTGTGGTGCTCTTCTTGGTAAAGGTATTATGAGTTGGCAGGCCTAAAAATGACACCCTCTCAAATACATTATGTGAATGAAATTACTCTATGTGAACTAAGGCAAAGCACCGAGTGGATATGCTTAAGATAGTAGCTCCACTTGAGTGTCAGACTAGAGTACAAAGAAGTCTTTTGATATCCCTTAAACCATGTGCCAACATGGGATGTGTCCTATTTATAGCCTGGACAAGTAGAACACCCTTAACGGTGTAAGGTAAACTTTGGATTCCATACCTAGCTAGTGTGGTGTATGTCGGTTAATGTCTATTCCCATCATGTGGGATGCACACTCTAGTTATTAGTTATGTTTTATGACGTGTAGGTAGTATTATGGAATGCTATATACATATGGCACGAGTAGGTCTTGAAGATGCTAAAGTGAGTTCCTTAGGTCTTTAAAGACCATTATCTGACGTCCCCTAATTATATAACTGAATCCTAAATGACTTAAAGTAAAGAATGTTTTCCTAATGATAGTATATTAAAATAGAGAGGTTCTCACCTATGGTGGATTTGAGAAACACTTAGTTTTGCTTGAAAATGTAATGATAGTACATTAAAATAGAGAGGTTCTTACCTAGGGTGGATTTGAGAAACACTTAGTTGTGCTTGAAAATGTTGTATGGGAAGCCCTTTCATGTCTTACTTAAGTTGGTCTTAGTAGATGAATATGGAATTAAGTATTATATATTGATGCTAGTTGAATATAGATGTACCATGGTTTTATTGTACTTTAAATGATTTTTCCTTAAGTTTAGTGTGTGTCTAACGCCTTTTTGTAGCAGTTTTAATGTATTTTTATCTGTGTTTGCAGAAAATTGTCTAGAATGAAAATGCTAAAGATTGTGCTGAAATCAGTGCAGAAGTGATGACCTACAGAGCCACCGATGGTCCGTCGACCTAGTGATGGTCTGTAGGTAATGATCGTCGACTAGGGATTCATGCAGATGAAATCAAATCAGGGAATTCTGACCAAGTGTGGAGCTACGAAAGGATCGATGATCCGTAGACTGATTGACGGACCGTTCTGGCAATTTGTTGGTTGTGATAGAAAGTAGTCCCAGTACCCGACTTGAAGAAAGCACTAAGTATGGAGGAACAGAGGCCATCGACGGACCTTAGGTCTACTGACGGACCGTGCTGGTGGTCCGTCGATGGTAACATAAAGTGTTGAAAAGTGGAGGCTGAAAAAGATTTGAAGTGTGGACCGACGGAAGCTGTCAACGGTCCGTCATTCCATCGACGGACTGTAAGTTGGGTCATCAACTAAAGACGCGTTTTGGACAGATTTTTCCTTGTTTAGATCTCATTTTTATCTTAGGAATTTATTATCATAAATAGGAAAAAGAACTCATTTTTGAGGTTAGACTCTTTCCTATATTTCAAATTTGTGTTATTGTAAGTTAAACTTTGATTTTTGGGAAACACTTTAATTTTCTAGAATTGTTTCTTTCAATATTTTAGTGAATTCAAGTGATATTTCTGGATTTTCTTCAAACTTGCTAAAGTAAGCACATGATTTCTTTTTTAACAATTATGAATTGTGTAATTTTTAGTATGGGTAGCTAAATCCACAACTAGGGTTGTGGGAACCATAGGTAATTGACAAGGTAAAACTAACTAAATAACAATTCCAGAATAAGGTCTTGCATGTATTGATAATTCCTTCGTTTAGAAATCCTTTTAACGAGTGCACGCGTTAGAACTTGCCTTATTTATACTTGCCAAACTAAGGAGGTAAGTAATAGGAAAAGAATTATAAACATAGATTTAGTATACAATATCTAATAGGCTAGTTTCAATTGGTGCAAAGTAGTAACTTAGCCATACATTTGAATATGATGTTTAATATGAGGTAAAGGTAAGGTTTAGTAAAGTAGACACAGGTAGCCAGACCAAGGAACAGAGTGAAATTATTTAGTTGCTGAACCAAGGAATTAAGGATACATAACTTACCACTTTGAGTGGAAGATACTAGGAGAGAATTGTTATAGATAGGATTACCGCATGAACCTATGGGGAACAGTTACACCCTAGTTTATTTCATAACTTGATAAAAACCAAAATTATAAAGTTTCTATTAGTTAGGGCACAGTCGATGAAACAGTTGACGGACCTTCGATGGACTTATGGTTCGTCGACGGGGAATCGTTAGTTCCCCAAACCCAATAACTTGACCGGCTATATACTGATTTTTAAAACTTTTCAGTTACCTCCCACCCTTTCTAATCCCTTTCCCTCCCCATTTTCCTTCAACTCCCCCACTCACTTACACATCTATTCCCCATTACTCATTTCATGATTACCCATCTTCCCCAAAATTCCCCTCAATCCCAAAACTTCTCTCTCCCCACTTCCCCAATTCTTTTGTACTCCTTCCGGTCGGTGTTCAAAGGTGGGCTTGATATTGTTTCGTGCACAAAGTCATCTCCCCATTCAATCCACTACAGTACACAGGTATGTTCATCTCATCTGCTACTAATTTCATGTTCTTTGTTTGGACACCTAAATGCTAGCATACAAAATTGATGAAATCTGTATGTGGGTCTTGACTTGGGAAGAAATTGCATGATTAAAATATTGAACTTGGGTCTCTAGTCCCTTAGTATGATGGAAAGTGAATGGGTTGGGGGTTATAATGTCTAAATGAATGGTTTTATAAGTTTTCTAGTTTTTCCGACTTAGGGCTTTTTAGTACTTTAGATTCTAGGATTGAAATTTCACTAATCGATGCCCTAGGAATGACCAAATGGTGGGTTAATTGATCTATGAACCTAACGTGTCTTAATATGCTTGACATTGTCAATCGGGGGTGCCAAATAAGGCTTAAAAAAATCTATCTCTGACAAACAGTAAGAGCCCCATCTACAAACCGTCAGTCAATCGACGAACCGTCTATAGGGTCCGTCGATAGCTACCCCCGATTTTAATCAACTCTGGAACAAAGGACTAGGCCTACGGTCCATCGACTGATCTTCGATGAACTGAACGTCCATCGTCTTTAATAGAAACTTTGAATGTCAAGCAATCCAATTTTTTTAAGTGTCCAACTAGTTCTACAATCCGTAAGTTGATCAACGGACCGTCTTGCAAGTACATCGTCCTTAATGGAACCTTTGTTTTTGAAGCCTTCAAAATATTTGCTAAGTGTTCATCGATGGACCCTACCGATGGACCGTCTTTCAATCGATGGACCATCTGCAGTGCCTGTCATTCAGTTCTGCAGTTTTGAACTTGATTGTGTTTTGTGTTTCAAATTTGGTCTTGCTTCTGTTGGGTTTGTAAGATGTTTACAATGAAATTAATAAGTCTCTTTTGCAGGTACCAATGGCTCCCAAGCAAGATCTAGTCTACTCTAGAGGACGTTCAAAGTCTATTGCCCCTTCACGTTGGTTGGTTATTGGCTTGGATGATGATCGTGATCCAGAATAGGTGCCACCAGGCACCCAAACACCGACACGTGCTTCCTGGACCACTCGGGGCATGCCCACGAAGGTGGAATCCAGCGTAGTCACTGCCTCCTAGTCTGATGAGGAGCACATACTGACCCGCACACCATCTGGGTCTACTGCGGGTTCTGAGGGAGCGTCTAGCTCCGAGGAGGCTTCCGGGTTTGAGGGAGCGTCTGCCCATATGGAGGCTTCCGGGTCTGAGGTAGACTATGCCTCTAACGAGGCTTCCGGTCCATTTTGACTCGTTTGAAAAGGCTGACTATGCGAATTCAACTCCAGCACCCCTAACCAACGTCCCTGCACCAATTGCTCATCATCCCAACCGGTGGTGTGTATAAGGACAATATCAGGTGTACAGGGAGGCCAAGCTTCTCATTGATAAGGGGGTCATGACTCAGACTCTAACAGTCGAGCTTTGAGTTCTTATAGGGAGTCTTCACTCTATCCCTGATGCACAGGATCTTTTCTCCTGCCATCGGCTAGAATGGATGGCTAGGACTGTTGGACGCTACAGCGAGGAGGTGGTGCGAGAGTTCTACGCTTCAGATGTAGAGACTCTCCGGTCTTCTATGGATAGGCGGTCTAATCCCGCCAAACGGGAACCACTTGATCATGTTCGAGTCCGTGGCCGCAGTGTGGACATCTCCTTACCCGTTATTCGCCATTTTTATATGAAGCTGATACAGATGCTACCAGGGATCCAATTACCCTCGAGTTTGACTATAGGTGGAAGCTGATAAAGGAGGGTCATTTCTAGCGTGATGAGGGGGTAAGAGAGACCACCAAGAGGTGGATAGCCCAACACATTTTCTTTGATGGTGAGTTAGGGTGCGAATTGGGTCCTGGATCACAAAGGTGTGATAAAGAATCCCAACCTCACATTCGTGGCCAAATTCATCTTGAAATTGGTTCGTCACTTCCTATCCCCCACTGCTGCTGACAACATTCTCACTTGGGATAGAGCAGTATTGGTAGCTCCCATAATTGCAGGGTTCGAGGTGGATGTTTTGAGACTGTTGTTGGCAGTCATTCATGAGTGGGCATTTAAGGCCACCACCTGGTACCCTTTTTCCTGCTTGATTTACGATTTTTCCAGGTCTGCTGGACTGCCCATATGACATATTGATGTTCTCAAGACTCCTACTGGGACATTTGATATAGGTCATATCCGGGATGAGGCCAATGAGGCGGCACCTAATAGAGGACCCAGAGTGGAGGTGCAACAACGATTGAGTCCATCCTGGGTATTAGCACAGCTCTGAGTTGCTCCCGCTCTACTCCATCTACAGCACTGGTCCCGATTCCTAGGGTCTAGAAGTTAGAGGCCTAGATGCCCACATGTCCGCATCATATCTAGCCTTGGATGCAGAAGTCCATTACTGAGCTGGAGGATCGGATCGAGAAGAGAATTGCTAAGCAGATTGAGAGGAAAATTCTGGCAGTCCATCAGCGCCTAGATGCCTTCGAGTTGAGAGTTCTCGCTCGGCCAACCCCTACTATTGACTTGATGACTCTCCAGGCTGCTTTGGCGAGTCTGAGGGCTGATGTGGATGCAATTCTTGATGCGCGGGTACCTAAGCCTGAGGCCACACTTGCAGAGTCTGCTGAGGATATGGTGCTTGCTGCACTATTCCAGACCACCGCTACGCCACCCCCTCCACCACGTGAGCATGCTAAAAGGCACCGAACTAGAGAGTGTGATGAGGCTTGTGCTAGGAAGAGAGAGCGTACTGAGTTGGAGGATACGAGGAGAGCCTCGTTGATGGATGAGGAGGCCCAGCGGATGAGGGATCATGAGTTGGATTCTGGGGAGCCTAGCTCCAGGATTTTTTATGTTTAGAGGAGCACTACTGAGGGTGCTGACATTGATAAGAATACTAATGATGGTGTCCCTACTACTGAGGGAGTGGTTCCAGGAAACTGGACCTACCAGCTTGTTGATCGTCGGCCCTATGCGCCTCAGGTTTGCTTCACCTACCACTCCATTTTATATTTCTTATGCATTGGGGAGAATTGCATGCTCTCTTGTTAGGGGTTGGGTAAACGGAAAGTGAGTGCCAGGGTGAAGTCTGAGTAGCCCAACTCATGATCCTTTCTTGGGGTTTTTCTTTCTTGTGTTCTTTTTCACCAACAGACTAATTATTTTACTGATGAACCGGCATGTTAGTACCTTGTACAAAGTATGAATGTGAAATCTGAAGCATGTTGGCAAAATACAATGACATCCGTTGTAAATTGAATGCTTGCATTATTAGGCATATTGAATGTTGAATGTGTTGGCTCTAAGCATGACATAGAGATACACCATTGCATGACCCTTAATCTAACACTTAAACTTGGTGTCCGATAATCTTGTAGGATAATGAGGTGTTAAGAGAGTGAGGAAAGTTGAATAGTCCACTGTTGTTACCTATCTAGAACTTGCGCGATTAGTCCTGTAAAAAGTAATCTGTGTTAGACAATTAGCAGGGATCATCGATCCTTGTTCAAATTAGCCAATCTTTAGCAACACTGAAAGAAAACCAATAAATTAATCTTTTTTTTATCCAAATGATTTGATATTACATTGGACCTTTCTTTTCTACCCCAACTCATCTTTTCTGGGTACAATGTATTGGCGCTGGTCCCTTCTTGGACATGTGCACCTCAACTTATTCCAAAAGAATAAGTTGAGGGTGGCTAATGCAGAAACTAATCTCCTACTGGACCTAACCCAACTTTGGGTGTTGTGTACCTTGACTCATGGAAAAGACATGAGTTGAGGGTGCCTATTATGAGGAATGTTCCGGAAAGCGGGGTTGAAAGAATTAATGTAAATAAATGAAAGAAGAAAAGAGAAATGGCTCAATCAAAGTTGAATTCTAGTGAAAAATTTGAAAATAAAAATAAAAGAAGAGTCATTTACACGAAAGGAGAAAAGAAAGGCAAAGAATATAAGAAAATAAAGAGTAGGGCATAATAAACGATGATAAGGTAGGACGCTTAGCAGTTATGTCAAGGAGGGAAACAAGTCACTAAAATTCATCCAATGTACTCTACCTGACCCTGAGCCTGCGTTACAAGCCAAGAAATTCCTGTCGTTATCTGGAGAGTCTAATATGGTGAACTCAAAGAAGTGAAAATATAGGCAATCCTATGGCGACAAGTATCACTTAGGTGTGAAGTTTTTCTGAGAGCTAGTGTTGAAAAGTAGTCCTTTTACTCAAATTGAAAACACTGTGTGAGAAAGGAGGATGTTATTTTTAAAGTGAGGACACAAGTTGCAATATTGGAAAGTTGGTACCTTTGTGAGAGGTAAAAGAGGAGAGGTGTCGGTGCATGGTGAGTTTGTGTCATGGTCTAATCTACATGAATGAGACTAAGAGTGATATCATGCATAAAAATAATGAAAATAATCGAGATTGATAGCTAGATGATTGTAAAAGCTTAAATGAAGATACTTTTCTACAAAGGTGTTGTGGTGAGTCATAGTGCGTCGCTTGAGGACAAACAACGAATTTAAGTTGAGGGTGTGGATGTACCGTGGTTTTACGGTACTTTTAATGCCTTTTTCTTAAGTTTAGTGTGTTTCTAATGCCTATTTGTAGTAGTTTTAATGTATTTTAATCTATGTTTGCAGGAATACTATCCAGAACGGAAATGTTGAAGACTATGCTGAAATTAGTGCAAAAGTGATGACCACGGAGCCACCGACGGTCCGTCGACCCAGCGACGATCTGTAGGTGATGATCGTCGACTGGGGGTTTAATAAGTTGAAATCAAATCACGGAATTCTGACTAAGTTTGGTGCTACGGGAGGATCGATGGTCTGTTAACTGATCGACAGACCGTGGTGGCAAATCGTTGGTTGTAACAGAAAGTATTCCCAATACTCGACTTGAAGAAATCACTAAGTATGGAGGGACAGAGGCAATCAAAAGACCGTATGTCTACTAACAGACCGTGCTGCTTGTCCGTTGATGGAAACAGAAAGTGTTTAAAAGTGGAGGATTAAAAAAAATTGAAGTATGGATAGACGAAAGCTGTCGACAGATTTTTCCTTATTTAGAACTCCTTTTTATTTTAGGACTTTATTATTATAAATAGGAAAAGAAACCTCGTATTTGAGGTTAGACTCTTTAAAAATTTTCAGATTTGTGTTATTGGAAGTTAAACTTTGGTTTTTGGGAAACACTTTAATTTTCTGGAATTATTTCTTTCAATATTTTAGTGAATTAAAGTGATATTTCTGGGTTTTCTTCAAACTTGTTAAAGTAAGCACAAGATTTCTTGTTTAACAATTATTAATTGTGTAATTCTTAGCATGGGTAACTAAATCCACAACTAGGGTTGTGGGAACCATGGTAATTAACAAGGTAAAACTTCCTAAATAAAAATTCTAGAATAGGGTATTGCATGTATTGATAATTCTTTCTTTTAGAATTCTTTTTAACGAGTGCACGTGTTAAAACTTGCCCTATTTATACTTTCCTGACCTAGGAGATAGTTGATAGGAAAAGAATTATCAACATAGATTTAGTATACACTATTTAATAGGCTAATTTCAATTGGTTCAAAGTAGTAACTTAGCCATACATTGAATATAATGCTTAATATGAGGTAAAGGTAAGGTTTAGTAAAGTAGACACACGTAGCCGGACCAAGGCACGGAGTGAAATTCTCTAGTTGCCGCACAAAGGAATTAGGATACATAACTTACCACTTTGCAATCAAGATACTGGAAATGATTGTTATAACAAGGATTACCGCGTTATGAACCTATGGGGAACACTTACACCCTAGTTTCTCTCATCACTTGATAAACACCAAATTTATAAACTTGCTATTAGTCTAACTTAGAAATAGTTAAATATTTTGTTACACAAAACCCCCCTTTTAGTTAATTATTTTTGGAAAGGACTTGACTAAATAGACGTAATCGTAAATTGAAGTTAAGTCTAAACAATTTTCCTCGTGGGATCGATCCCAATCTAAAAATGGGATTCTTTACTTGATATGACCACTTATACTTCTTTAGGGAAGTATAATTTGAGCGTATCAACTATGTCTTATATGTGAATGGTGACTTGTATTATGCCTCTTAAACTGTTATAACAAAAATTTTTATCAAAATTTCATGATAGAATGTTTCTATACTAAATGTCCCTTTTTGCATGTCTCCCATACTTAGTGCTTAATTGTGCTAACCCCTTCTTTTATTATTTTTGACTAAAGTGTAAGGATTGGAGTTTTGGTATGCTATGGATTTTGATTTGATTTCGAAGGTCATTGATTATGAAGTTTTTGTTGAATCCTATTAGATTCGAGGAAAAGACCCCACATGTTCCTTTTTATGTCTTTTTAGTGTTTGTATAAGGACCCTTAAAATAAACTAGGTTAATCTAGAGTCTCACATATGATTTAATATTTAATAACATGTTAAGAAAGTATGTAACAACTTGTATAGTTCGTTTGAAGATGTTTGGTAGTCAAACGTCTAGGAACGACCAAGATGTTTTAAAACTAGTCGTGTGTATGTGCTAATGTATCTTTTCATTTTTTTACTTGTTGTTCGGTGTATAAAATGATAGGATGGACCCTTACATCTATATGTTTGTATTTAGGATCGAAACATCCGGACACGACTCCCCAAGGACCACTTTAAGGGTCCTTGAGAAGGACAAAGATTGGCAAAAATTTGCCAAGACAGTCTCAAACTACAACCATGATCGACAACTAGTAGTGCGATTGACGCCCGTCAAATAGGAGAGTGTCTCCACACTTAGCCGTGGGATCTTATCCCCAAAATGAGAGAGTATCAATCACAAACAATGGAGTGCAGAACGGCCCTATCATTCCATCGATGTTCCGCCATTGGGTCCGTCGTTTGGACCTGTAACTTTCTGTCTAGACACGGCCAACCAAGGAGTGAATTGGAAAATTCACCCCATGTTCCAATTAAACCATGGATGGTTATATACCTATTTTTGGGTATTATAAGTTAGTTAAAAATTTCAAACCCTATTTACAAAATATTCTTCAAATCAAACCTTTATAAACTCTCTCTAGTTTCTCCATTGAAGACTAAACTCAAGATCAAGCTAGGGGATGGATTCCAAGTAGGTTCTTCTCAACATTTTCGTGGACATTTTTCTATTAAGGTATGGTTACCCTTTACCCTTAGTTAACCTTTCATCTAAGTTGTTCTTTCAAAGTTTTACCAAAGAGATTCTATGATTAAAATTCCTAACTTTCAATCTAACATGGGTTCATTGCCAAATTGTTTTCAGAGTCATTATATTGATGGATGTATGGTTAATAATTTTTTTAAAGATGATTTCCAATATAATTCCATGAATAACCCATGATTTCCTTAATCTTTTAATTAGCCTATAATGTGAGTCTTGTGATCTTGATTCGATGTTGATTGAATTGTCACTACATTGTAACATATTATTTAGTCCTATTTCCATATATATATATATATATATACACACACACACACACACACACACACACACACACACACACACACACACACATATATATATATATATATATATATATATATATATATATATATATATATATATATATATATATATATATATATATATATATATATATATATATATATATATATATATATATATATAAATATATGTATGTATGTATATATAACAATTGGTTATGAATTTTTGAGAATTTTTCTATGGTGATCATAGCTTTGAGAATTTGTAAGTTAGCCTAAATTCCTATACCAATTTAGCCTAAATTCCTAATTATAGGCTTGGAATTGATGTTGTATGGTATGGTCCAATATGGTGGCAGTGTTTACATTCTTCTCTATCTATGTATGTTGCGATTATGTCCTTGAAGGCAATAGATGTAAAGTGGATTTATATGATGATTATCATGACTATGAATTCATGTGTATAAAGTTCAATTTTAGTATCATGATCTAAGTGTATTGAGGATGTTATGTATAAGTGATTGATTTTTTTTAGGGTTAGGTATGGTCTACATGTTTGATGGTGATGAATATTATTTTAGAGTGACCCCTACCTATGTAATCCTATATGAATATTTGATCTTATGAATGTAAGGAGTCTTATTTTCAAATGTTGAATATGTCCTTGTCTCCTATGATATAAAGTGGGTGTGTGGCCTATAGTATATCATACTCTATATGTGGGTTGTTCATGACTTGAAGGATATGGTATAAGTGTTGTGATCCTTGAAGGGTGGTTTACTACATGTCAATGATGTCGCTCTTTGGTTATAATGATGACCAATATGTACACAAACACATATCATGCGTACCTAAAAGTGAATATGTTCATGGTGTCAATTGAATAAATGAAAGTAATAAGATGAATCATAACTAGAATGACTTTAGAGGTGTACTAGTGTAGGTAAAGGTATGGGACTTTACCTATACATTGAACATGTGGACCTTGAGGGAATAATTCATAGGTTTTTTTCTTTATATACATAAATTATGAATGCATGATTAGTCTATGAACATGATATATGTGAAATGATGATAAATGCACGAATATGAGCCATTGAAAGTGATCTTCTTGTGCATCTTCTTACTATGTTATGAGGTAATGCATATGGCTAATAAAGTATGAGTATGTTTTGTCACATATACACATATGAATGTATGAATGAAACATGTTTATGATAATCTAGTAAATGAGAGTCTCATGGATGGTTTCATTAGTTGTACTCTATACTAGACTATTTTATGATTATGTGAAAGGACATTTTCACATGATGTTGTTTTTGATGAAAGGACATTCTCAATCATATAACCTATGAGCTAAGTACAAGTTATATAAGAAGTTATTCTCGTAAAGCCTATCTTATACTCTAAAGTTAATTAGTGCTAAAAGTCTTCTAAAAAAGTAAAAGTTAGCTTAGTACTGAGTGAACTTGACAATGAAAGGTGTCTTTCCCAAAGGAAGGTAGGTTCACCAAATATGGTGTCTCTTCCTAAAAGGAAGGTAGGTTTACCAAATGTCCTCATGAGGTGGAAAGTACAATGTGAATTAGCATAAATATGGTTTTCGGTAACAACCTCCTAGTTCCTTAACTACGTGCCCCCATAGATTCTAGATAGTGGATCCACATAAATAGCTATTATGCATGGTTTTAACTTGCAAAGTAGAGCATCTTCTTTCGGTGTGAGATTTTATGACATCAAATTCCATGTTTAGATCAAATGGTCTAATGTCGGTTAAGGCGAATTTTCCTGAATGTAAAATGAACAATGGAATTAAGATGATGAACCCTAACTAGGACTACCTAAGGGATGTTTCTTAGTGTAGGTGAGGGGATGAGACTTTACCTATACATTGCACAATTAGCTCTCGAAGGAAATTCTAGAAAGGAGTTGTATATGTATTTGTATCTTATGTATGATATGATGATGTCAACATACTTCTTGAATGATATGCATGGTATCGTTCTTATTATGTCTACATGATGAAGGTCTTACTTAATGTGCATGTTGTTGTGCATTACTTTATTATGATGATATTGGTAGTATTGACTGAGATGTTGTCTTGAGATATTCATGAAGACTACATGGATTATGACTATGATGTAATAAATGAATGAGTTCCGATCCTATATGATGGTCTATGAAGTACGTGGGTCTTATGTCTAAGGTTAAATGCATGTATTGTACCTTGTAGAATGTATGTGTCTAAGTATAGGATGACTTCATAGGAACACTTAGTATAAGTAGTATTACGGGATACTACTTGCACATTGCACTGGTGTGATTTCGGGTTGTCTTAGGTGATGGTTCTTATGTGAACGTTTTGGTTATAATATACTATGTAATTATGAATGTATATGCTTGAATTGATAAAGGTTGGTGACATTAAGATGATGCTTTGATATGAAGGGTGCAATGTAACACTATTCATGCATTGCTAAGTATTACCTAAGGGTTTCTTTGGGGTAGCTAAGGTAAAAAGGAAAGGTAATACTATGAAGATGATGAATGTGAATGGCTTTATGTGTTGAGTTGAATAGTATCCATGTCTATATTGATGTATGTGAACTATATTATGCTTATTGTGTTAAATGTTCATGAGTTACTAAAAGACATGATGCATGATTTCTAACTAAATATCCTCCTGAAAGCATGTTTTTGCATGGTTATCGTACTTATTGCATTCTTGTACTAATACCATTCTTCTTCATATTTTTACACAAAGTGTAGGTGGAGATGGCTAGAGGATCTTTTCTAGAATGAAGAGCTTGGATAGCTATTTGTATGTTCAAGTGTGTCCTTATGGTTCAACGACTTTCATGTCAAGATGTTATTTAAGTTAACGTAATAGTATAGATTATTTTTTTATGTTTTTAATGGTGCGTCCCTATTTTATTCTATTGTGTCTTAAGATAGAAAGACGAGACTTAGTGTCTTAACTATGTACTTATGATTATTAAATGAACTGATGTTTTAGTTTTATGTTATGCTCTAAAAAGTTTTAAATTTTTCACTAAATTTTATGATAATGTGATGGATGAATGCTAAGAGGTTAGTCCAAGACCTCCGAAAGGTCGACGATGCTGGTTACTTCTACGGGGTGCTCCCTGGTCATGACATTTTGTTTAACTTTTGTATGAGCTTAGTCCCTATGTTAAACTATAAAGTATTAGATGATTATGATACATATTGTAATGTTTTAGAAGTATTCATCTTGCTTATTAATGAAAATATTCTTCATGTGTGAACAAAGTTTTTAATTCATCCTTATTTTAAGTATCGTATGCAATGAATGATCCATGAGGCTTGTATAAGACCTTTTTGAAATTGGGTACGGAGTTACGACTAGGGGTTGCTATCACATCATGACAAACCTGGGCAGGACTTGCAATTGAGAACCACTGTTTGCCCCAAGCAAACCCTTGGCCTAACTTACAACTCAGCGGAAGACTTTACTCAACATATAAAATAATTCAAGAGATAAAGTCATGTACTAAACTTAAAATGTTATAAAGGAAACATTCAACTGGCTAAAAGAGAATAAAGTCTTTAAACATTTAAAATGAAAAATGGAAAGGTTCATGAGCTAAAAATTTATAACTATCTACTTGATACGCTCAAATTACACCTCCTTAAGGAATCATAAGCGATCATTATCAAGTAAAGAACCCAACTAGTAGGTTAGGGTAGATCCCATGATAAATATGATTTAGACTTAACTTTAATCCACGATTATATATTTTTGGTCAAGGTATTTCCAAAACAAGTAAGTAAAGGGGGGTGTTTGTGAAACAAATTACTTCAATTGTGTGATTATCAAGTAAACAAAACGAAACTTTGATTGTTATCAAGATGAGAAAGTAACTAGGGTGTGTGTGTTTCCCATAAGTTCATAACGCGATATTGCTAGTAATAGCAATCATTTCCTAGTGTATTACATGCAAAGCGATAAGTTAGGTATCTCTAAATCCTTGATCCTGTATCTAGAGAATTTCACCCCGCACCTTGGTCCGACTACGTGTGTATAATTTATTAACCCTTACAATTACCTCATATTAGACATCATAAATCGATGTATAACTTAGTTATTACTTTGCACCAATCGACACTAGCCTATTAGATAATATCACACTAATTCTATGTTCATAATTCTTTTCTTATTAACTACGTCCTTGGTCCAGCAAGTAGCAACAAGGCAAGTTTTAACGCATGCACTCGTTAAAAAGACTTCTAAGCGAAAGAATTATTCTTGCATACAAAAACACTATTCAAGAATTGCTTAATTACTAGTTATAATTTGTTAATCCCTCATGGTTTCCACAAGCATAGTTGTGGATTTAGTTAACCATATTAGCAAGAACTCATTTTTACGTTTGATGATGAAAGAATTATGAACTTACGTAAGTGGAATAGTAAATCCATAAATCCAACTTAAATTTCAAATCAAAAGCTTTAAATAAACTTTTGAAACCGATAAATTGCTAAGGTTGCCAAGAGAAATTCCCAAAACAAGAACTAGAACAAAAGTAATAGTAGCTAACCCCAAAAATGAGGCTTTTTTTCCCTATTTATAGAAAACAAAGTCTTAATGAAAAGAAATTCAAATAAGGAAAGTTCTGTTCAGGCACACAGATTTAATCAACGAGAAAACTTATGGGCCATCGGTTGATCGAGGGTCCGTGGATTGCTTCTGTCATCAAGGACGTAGAAAATATTTTGCTCTCTGGATGGCACCCTTCTAAATCAAACGATGGACCAACAACACGGTCTTTCCTTCTGTCACGACCCAAAAATGGTTATGATGGCACTCATCTTATACCACCAAAACAAGTCAGCTTAAAATCCAATATCTAACAAAGTGCGGAAGTAAATGACAATCCAACAACAATTTCTATTATGACACCAAGTCATATTTATTAATCCCCAAAACCAGGTTGTCACGTGCACAAGCCTCTAATGTAAATATTAGGATTGAAATAAAATAGAAGTCTAAAATGAAGTTGTCTTTCAAGTAAAAACAAAGTCATCAACTGGAGTAGGAGTTCGCTGAGATGATAAACAACTACCTCACAACCCTCCACAAGATGCCTCAGAAACGAAAAAAATGACAGGTTTCACGAAGATCAGGCTCGTAACCTACAAAAAAGTTTGTAGAAGCAAGGGATGAGTACCAAACTACGCGGTACCCTACAAGAAAACCTGTAAACACAAGTTAAGTGAACAAAATACGGGTATTACTTACACCCTATCTAAACCTCCACGCTACAGCCAAACACTTCACAGTTTACCAAACACACAACTCAATAACTACACTCTATAAGTTTACACATTCTCAATAACAACTCAATATTCAGCAGTTACAAGTTTCACAGATAAACACTCACAAGATCAGCAAAACACGTGTTCAAGTTCATCAATAATAGAAATGTGTAATGCCATGAGATGTAATGTCAAATATAGTGATGCATGTCTTTCGTAACGATACACACCCACTGTCTCTCAGTCAGGGACCCATGGGGGACATATATGTCCATGCATCTGTCGCGGTGCACGACACGACCCTCGATAATAATAAACTTGACGGCAAACGATACGTCCCTCGAAATATAATATCCATCGCGGCGCGGGATACGACTCTCGAAATGGTACTTCCTCTTACCAAAACCATGTCTCAGATACATTGCAAACGACATGCTCGAATGAAAATGAGGAGATAACTATTTTGATAACAAAATATAATTTACAACAAGAAATACAATACCAACAAATAAGCAACAAGTCTCCAAATCATTGTCAACACCAGACATGGACATCCACGAACTTCATATGCTTAACAAGGGTTTAGAAATCCACTTGCCTTAGTAAAATCTAATAGTCACTCCGGTACTTGACCCTTCCCTTTCCGTTGAACTTTTGAATAAATTGAATCTATTCAAGTATATATATATTCACAATAAGGTTTCGGAATTGACAATACTCACATTGTTGTGTGTTTAATCTTGACCTAAAAATTCACCCACATGCATAATCAAGTTCTTAATTCTTAATGCCAACTATCATTTCAACTATCATATTTTCCAAGTTTCAAGTCTAGGATTTCATCCCAATTTTCTTTTTCAATGTCATAATTTAAATGATACTCACAAAATATCATTCACCCAATATTTAAATAATATACATACCAATATATCAAAACTTGAACCATAATATAATAACTAAGAATCTAAAAATTACGCTCGAAACAATTCATATTTACGTTGCAGAATTATGATCCATTTTCTTTCTTTTAAACTCTTTTCCTCTAACCAATGATTGACTCATAATGAGCCAATCATTGGTCATCATTACTTTCTCAAAAAATAATATTTCAAGACTTGCCCAAAATTCCCAGAATTTGCCAAAATTCCCAGAATTCTCGTTACTTTAACACACAACAATATGCCTCCATTTTAATTCCAATATTTATTACACCTTGTTAATTTTATCCTTTTATATAAAAATAATTTCCTTTTAATGCCAAACAAATAATTTCCCAATATTTGCCCTAATTTTCCAGTAACTTACGATCCGATTTTTATCAATATAAACACATAATGTATCTTAATATTTTTCCAGTCAATATTTCTAACATATAAACTTTCTATCCTTGTACCTATCCTTGCCAACTCATTATTCCACTATAGCCATTAATAAAGAATAATTTGGCACACAAAATGATACTTTATAACAATTTCCAAGGGACAATTCATTATTTTTTTTCTACTTAATATAATCGTAATATGTATACATTTATGCAGTCACCATCTCAAACAAACAGAAAATTAAAGTTATGCTTAAGGTTACCTGGAACGATGATGTCGCTTCTGTATTCTTCCTATTTTCTGACTCTCTCTATATTTTTTTTTTCAAATTTAATTGTTTATTAAAACTGATAAACCCACTAACTTATTTTTAATACATGGGTCCAGTGGTGAAGAATTTTCTATAAGTTATCACTTTAACCCATTAACTATCAGTTAAGTCATTTATCTATAATAACTCATTAATTAATCCACTAAAACTAAACATATATTTAAATTACCAAAAATGACCTTCTGGGTCATCACATTATCCATCCTTCGATCTACAGTCCGTCGATGCTCCTCCGTTACTGTACACTTAGATTCTTCAAATATCATGTATTGGAACCCTCACATTCACAAACTACGGTTCGCTAGTACGGTCGATGTCAATCGTGGTTCCACACTTGGTCAGACTTTCCTGATTTCCTCCAATGCTTGGGCTGCTCTTCTATGACATTTACCTATGGAGCGTCGATTGAACGATGGTCCATCGATTGCCTCTGTAGGTTTGTTTCTGAATTTTTTTCACTTGTCTTCTCCTTTTTCTACCTGAACGTCTTTCCTGCAAAACAAGACACAAAACTTGTTAAAACCCATACAAAAAGGCTCTAGACACACACAAATCTTAAGTCAAATGCATTAGACATATGGTGAAAATCACGGTACATCAACACCCTCAACTTAAATTCGTTGTTTGTACTCAAGTGACGCAACTATGACCCTAAATGACACTTACATGGAAGCAACCACTTTAAGTTCCAACAATCACATGGCTATCTATTCTGACTCTTTCTTTATTTAGCACAGAACTATGCCTTAGTCTCAACAAGTTAAATCCTGTGGATCACATCTTGACACGAATTCACAATGTAACAAACACCTCTATAGTTTTTCCTCTCACCAAGGTACCAATTCTCTCGTATGTAACTACTACCCTTACTTCAAACAAAATCCTCAGTTTTTACAAAGTGATTCTACATTTTGGGTACAAAGATCTATTTCAACACTCGTGCTTGGAAAATGAGTTCAAATTCAGTTAGTGCTCCACGCCATAGGCTTTGCCTTATCTTTGCTTCTTAGGTTCACCACACTAGACTCTAGGATCACGTTAGGACTTTCTTGGTTTGTAATGTAGGCTCAGGGTCGGATGTGGTACATTAGAGTACATTTAGTGAATATCTGCCCTCCTTGACATTACCGCTATTATTTCCACCTCTTTTTATTGTTCTTGACCCCCTATTTCTTTTCTCTTCTTTCTTTTGCCTTATTTCCCTTTTAGATGTGACTTTCACTTTTTATATCTTTTTCTTCAAAATCTATGTCTTTTCCTTTCTTTTTCAACTGTTCTTTCATTTTCACCAAGTTATATCCTTCTCTTACTTATACTTTTGTTTTTAACATCCAACTTTATTCACACCCATTTTGGGGTCTTCTCTCATAATAGCCACCCTCAACTCATAAATTTTCCATGAATTGGGGTGCACAATACTCGATGTCGGGTCAGGGCCAAGATGAGGTGACTTTTTACATTGTCCACCCTTAACTTAGGCTTTTGGCCTTAGTCGAGGTGCACATGTCCTAGGAGGGACTGGGGCCAAAACATTATACGCTGGAAAGGTGAGTTGGCGAAAGAAAAGAAAAATAGCCTGTTACAGGCTCAACATATTTGGATCAAAAGAGACAATTTTTCAAAAAGTTGTTATTTTCCTAACAGACACAGTGACATTCCGAAAAGTCATTACTTTTTCAAAAAGTCGTTACTTTCCAAAAAGTAGTTATTTTCCTAACAGACACAATTTTTCAAAAAGTTGTTATTTTTTCCAAAAGACACAACTTTCTGGATAAAATGAGTCTGAACATATTTCACTGAACATACATGTTCCTTGCTGAAAATGGTTATAAAAGGAAGTCAATTTTTGATTTTTTAATAGCTGAAATTTTTTTCTTTCTCTGCATTTATTTTTCTCTCAAACAAAATCAAAGTGTCGATCGACTGAGTCTGTGTGACTTGTTGCTGTTCTTCAGTTCGTTGAAGTTAAAGAAGTTTGAGGTACCGCTATTTCTTTAACAGGTTTAATCAGTTTTATCTTGGGAGAAATTAATCCATAACCTTGGGTACAGTGAAGGGATTAAATTTCTTAAGGACACATAGTAGTTTCTGTGGACTCGGATTAATTCTTGTATTTTAAATTTTTTTTCTGCTTCATCTTGATTCTGTTTCTGTTTATTAACTTTATAAATATAAGTTATTGTAAGAATAACAAATATTTCTACCAGCATTTCTTAACGTTATGGTTCATTTAGTCATTCATCTTTCAAGAGAGGCTAAGCTTGTCGGACCTGTACAAAATAAGGTGGATGTATCCTATTAAGCGGTATGTTTAAAATATATAATTTGATTTAATTTTATGTTGCTTGTTAATGTATCATGTTAGATAGAAGTTTGAGTGATATGTTATATCATGCAGATTTTTACACATATTGAAATGTTATGTGTGTAATAAAAATAATCCAGAAGGGTGTATAGCAGAAGGGTATATTGTTGAAGAATGTATAATACTTTGCTCAACGTATTGACATGGAAGTGCAAAATGGCATAATCGAATGGACAAGAATTATGAAGTTGATCATTCAAAGAAATACAATGATTATCAGTGCTAGGTTTCTCCTTTATTAAATGATATATCAACCAATCTTGAAGAATTTGAGCTAAAACAAGTTCATCTTTATGCCTTGAGAAATTGTGAAGAAGTTCAACCATATTTACGGTACGTTTTGTTAACTTTTCCTCATTTCTTACAGTTATTTTTGGAGTTACCTCGAACTAAAATTCATTAAATATTTTTTTTGTTTAACATTATTCTAAGTGATCATGTTGTGTATTTGCAAAAATAGTTTTTTCATCTTTCCATGGAAAATTCTGATTCTTTAGTTTTTGAAAGTAAAGTTTCATTACCTAACATTTTCATAACTTCTGCTAGTATAAAGAAATAGTGAACGGGACTTTTACTTTTTATTTAATTAACATATATTTGTATAACATTGAATATGAGCATAGCAATAAGAGCATGAACTTTGATGATTGGTTTTTCCATAGAGTATTTTTTACTTTATAATATATTAAATTAGCAATTTTTATTTATTATCATTGATTAATTGATTTTTTGTATAGATTGTCCAAATTCTCAAAGAAGAAACTTCACTTGCAAGCAGTGAATTTATTTTGTAGCTAGAAGTCCTTTTGATGGACTTCAAAGGTTCAAGTGGTATGAAATAAATGGTTTTAAATTTTATACTAAATTACTCAAGAAAAACATGAAGACGGAAAATAGTGCTTCTTTAGTAAGAGGAGTGGTGAATGGTCAAAATATTAATTACTATGATATTTTAACATGAATAGTAGAACTTCAATATTTCGGAGGTAAACGAATTGTTTTGTTTAAGTGTGATTGGTGGGATGTTAATAATACTAAAGATGGAGTGAAAATAGATAAACATGTTTCTGTTAGTGTTAACACTAACAGAAAATTAGCTACAATTAGCTACAAATGAACCATTTGTACTTGCATCTCAAGTAGAACACATTTTTATGTGAAGGACAATTTTCATCCCAATTGGTCAATTGTTTTGAATGATCATTCTAGTTACTTTACTGGAGGTACTATTGACGAAGAGACCTTTCAACAAGATGTTTGTAATGATTTCTCGCATAGATTTGTGGATGATGAAGACTTCATAAATTGGAAAAGAAATGATCTGGATGTTACTAGCACCGATGTTACTGTAGTTGATGATATCATCGAAGACAACGAATCACAATAACAAGATGATGATGAAGATATATTACTGTCAATATTTGGAAGTATTATTTACTTTTAATTACTTTTGAGAGTTCATCTACATGTAAATTAGTGTTATTATTTAGTTGATAATATGTCACATCTGGGGAGCACCCCCTAGACGTAACCGGTGTTGTCGTCCTCAGAGAGGACTAAGACTATCCTCTTAGCATCGTCATTGCATATCATAGGTTAAATTACAGAAAATTTAAAACTTTTTATCTACGTCTACAAGTGAGGTTTACATAGACCTCTCGCTCACACATCATATATATATATAGGGAGTTTATAAAACTCCTCACATAGAAAGCATTACATAGGCTTCTACTTTTATTTCACATAAATAATATATAAAGATATTCTAATAGGAAATTCTCTCACATTTAGACCATCTAAATCGAGTACAACATTCGGTCATATCACTTACTTCATTACAACAAAAGCCACATATAGGCATATATAATAATAGTCTTCAAATGAAAGATCAATTTCGGATTAGAAAGAAACCCATATGGCATTCATCTTTTTGAAATCAATTTTGAAAGAACCCTTTGGGGAAAGGAATGCCAAAGTTGAATGGTTTCGATACCTTGATATCCCTTGAAGATCTATGAAGAAAAGTTGTCTTCTTTAAGCCCTAGAACCCTTAGAACTTGGTCTTCTACGGAGTCTTCTTTTGGAGAGAGAAAGTAAAGAGAAGGAATAACAATTTGGGTATGGGAACTGTGGGGTGTTAAGTGGGGTTTAGGCTTAGGGTAGGTTATATAGACACTTAACTAACTTAATTAACCACCCCTTAACCCCTAACTGAACCTGTGAATAATTAACTAATTAATTGACTCCCTTAAAACTTAACAGTGAATGCAGGCCTGACCTACGATATCCCGACCTACAGGCCATAGGTTAGTCGACGACCTTGTCCCCCACCGTCCTCCACGTCCGTAGTTAAGTTCAGAGACCATGTTTTTGTCCACTTTTGTAAAAGTGTCTTAGTGTCCAACCACGGAGGCATCGACACCCCGTCATTCTCCCCGTCATTCCACCTAAGTCTCGTCTCCTGCAATCTTAGGTAGACACTGCCTAGTGACAACTTTTTGGCCAAAATAGAAGGGTCCTCCTCAGGGACCCTTAGGATGGTAATTGGGGAGTTGTACCCAGACGTTTCAACCCTAAACATACTTTAATATATGTTTGACAAATTCCACAAAATTTCATCAAAATTAGACTCCTAAAACCTTGTGAAATAGGCTAAGGTACACTAGCTCCTCTCTCACTATTCTCCAGACGTCAAGAATGTTTCTTGACGTCTTGACTCTAAAACCAACTAAATGACTTATAACCATTATTTTTTTACCTTTAAACTGTGTTACAAACCGTATATACTAATGTGAGGCTCTAGATTAGGTCTTGAACTTTTGCAGTGTTACATTATCCCCTTCAGGAACATTCGTCCCTGAATGACACTAAAATCTTTTGTACGGAAAGGATAGACTCAATACTAGCAGCCCAACAACAACAATATAATATAAACATGAGTTACAACTCAAATCAGCATAACAACATGGGATGTACACATAGTAACTCAAAATACCAATTACCACATATGAGAGCTCAACATTACAACATGAGGAATTTCCTTCTCAACAACAACATGAGCTAAACAACACATATAGAATCACTTATGCTAAAACTCACTTCAACACATCAACATGCTAAATATCATTTCATTAAGGGAACAACATACCAAATACACCAATAAGTGCAAATCAAACAAAAGAGATCTACATTTCCTACCATACAAAGCTTCGAAAGGAGCTATGGATATAACTGAATGGTAACTACTGTTATAAGAGAACTCAACCAAAGGAAAGTTTTTCATCCTAACTTCCCTTGAAATCAATTACCCAAGCTCTATGCATATCCTCAAGGCTTTGAATAACATGCTCTGCTTGACCATCCATTTGGGATGAAAAATAGTGCTCAACTTCACTTGAGTACCCAACCCTTTTGGAATGACCTCCAGAATCCGGATGTAAATTGATCACCTCTATATAAAATAATGGATAAAGGGATCCCATGAAGACTCACAATCTCATAATATAGATCCTTGCATACTCTTTTGGCGAATAAGTAGACTTAACAGGGATAAAGTGAGCGAATTTCATCAACCTATCCACAATCACCCGTATAGAGTCATTTTGCTTTTGTTTCCAAGACAAAACTATTAAGAATTCCATATTAATGTCTTCCCATTTCCGATCGGGAAATTGCATTTCTTGAAGTAAGCCACCAACTTTTGGTGCTCAGCTTTCATTTGTTGGCAATTGGGACATTTTGCAACAAATTTCTTTAGGTCACTTTTCAAGGCATCCCACCAAAATACTTCTCTACGTTCATGATGCATCTTAGTAGAACCTAGATAAATCGAATAACAGGAACCATGAGCTTCCTCTAGGATCTGATTTCTCAAATCATCCACATTTGGCACACAACCTCCTTTGGTACGATAATACACTATATCCCCCTAAGGATAATGACTCATTAATCTTACCAAGAATCGATTCCTTTAACTCTGTAAATGATAGATGAAAGTATTGTTTAGACTTCACCTTAACCACCAAAGACGATTCAGAGTTATAATGGACCATAAAACCACTATTAGGAAAATATTCCAATCAAACACCCAAACGAGCCAACATGTGGACATCTTTCACTAAGTCTTTTGTTGTCCTCTTCAACATAAGACGCACTACCCATGGTCATATGACTTAGAGCATCCACAACCACGTTAGCCTTGATAGGGTGGTAGAGAACACACATGTCATAATCCTTCAACAATTCCAACTACCTTCATTGTCGGAGATTTAACTCCTTTTGAGTAAACACATATTGAAGATTATTTAGGTCGGTATATACATCAACATGAACACCATATAGGTAATGCCTCAATATTTTCTATGCAAACACCACAGCTACTAACTCAAGATCATGAGCTGGGTAATTCTTCTCATAAACCTTGAGTTGCCTAGAGGCATAGGCTATAATCTTCCCGTGTTTCATAAGGACACAAGCCAATCCACTCGGGATGCATCATAATATACCACAAAACCCTTGTTACCTTTTGGTGAAGTAAACACCGGAGCACTGATAAGCCTATCTTTCAAGATTTAGAAGTTTCTTTCACTAGCCTCCGACCACTTAAACTTCACATTCTTTTGGGTCAAAATAGTCAAAGGAGATGTACTGGACGCAAAACCATCCATAAATCTCTTATAGTATCCGGCTACACCCAAGAAACTTCTTAAATTTGTTGGATCCAAAGGTCTTGGCCAATTTCTAACCGCCTCGTTTTTCTATGGATCAACCTCTACATCCTCGCTATTGAAGACATGACCAAGAAACGCCACTGACCTTAACTAAAACTCACATTTGCTATACTTGGAAAATAGTTAGTTTTCCTTCAAAACTTGTAACACACTCTCAAATGGTCCATATGTTCACCCTCATTCTTTGAATATACCAAAATGTCATATATGAAAACAATCACAAAGGAATCTAGGTAACTTTGGAACACCCTATTCATTCGGTCCATAAATGTCATCGGGGCATTAGTCAACCCAAATGACCTTACTCTAAACTCATAATGACCATATCTTGTTCGAAAGGACGTTTTGGGACTATCTTTTTCTCTCACCCTAAGTTGGTGATATCCCGAGCTCAAGTAAATTTTGGAAAAGTAGCTTGCCCCTTGGAGTTGATCAAACAAGTCTTCAATCGGAGGGAGAGGATACTTATTTTGTTCGGAAAGAAAAATATTTTATTTTTTTAGAGACTTGGTTTAGAGTCGCCACTTAATTTTAAAAAAAAAATCAAGAAAACTTAGTTTTCAATAGATTAAATGGGGAATCTAATGAAAACCTTAAAAGGGGGTTCGAGATTCCTATTTATATTTTAGGAAGGTTTTTATGACACCTAAAATACTCACTAACCGACGATTATCCAATATCTAACTTGTTTGGTTAAAATGTCTAACTAAAATTTTGAGATAAAGTAATTTAGAGTTGTTTGGAAGTGAAGTACGAATTTTACTAAGTAAATTTTAATTTGTAAAATTTATTTAAGTTATTTACTTGATTTGATTAAGTCGTTAAAACAAAGTGGCGTCTTGCGAGAATTTTGAATTTGTAGCCAAAAAATAATGACAATTGATAACAAATAAATAAACAACAAAATAAGAGAGAGAGAGAGAGAGAGAGAGAGAGAGATAGAGAGAGAAAGAGAGAGAGAGAGAGAGAGAGAAAGAGAGAGGAGAGAGTTGGGGTCCAAATCCGGTTTCTGTTCTCCTGGACCGATATTTGGACCCATTTGTTTTTTGACTTAAGCCCATTCAATTTTGTACATGTCCTAAATTCTAGCAAAATCATAATACAAATATGACAAGGGCTTAGACCCAAAAACAACAAAATACAATAAAAATAAAAATAAAAATAAAAATAAATAGAGTAGGCCTCTTGGCCCAACTTCTTTAACTCTTCCACTTTGCCTTTTTCCCCTTCGAGACATGTACATCGATTTTCACAGCTAGTCGACTCGATAAATGGAATTTGAGCCTTTATGACTCTCTCGAAAAGCAAAAGAAGATGATAGGAGTTCAATTGGACTCAAACGGTTTCACATGCAATGGAAAGAATAAGAAAACATTAGTGTGCAACTAATATTGTTATGAAACTACCAAAGTAATGTAATACAATAGCGAATAGATTATAATTTAATATACTGACTTCAGGATTAGTTATTATAACACATGGACAATGAAGGATGAACATAAGATAAAATTAAGATCATTTGATATTTAGTCTTAAAGTGAAAAATAAGGCTCAATTGATACAACTTAAAGGGGCAGGGATGATTTTAAAACTTAACTATTGGTCATAAAACTTCAAAAAATCCATATTATTTTAGGGATTACGTCATTCTCAAAAAATGAAATGGCAATCTGAATCCATGATATTAAATTATCGTCCTTTAATTTAATTAAAATGGGAAGGTGATCTATAGTAAATAGTAGGAAAACAATATGAAACAAAAAAACATGTAGCTTGGACTAATGCACATTTGATATTAAACAACGGCTTCCAACTGTAACATCATAAGCTAAATTCAAGACATTCAAGGAAATTGAATGTATATTATTTTTATTTTTTAAAAAAAATACAAGAAAACATGCTAATTGAGATGAGAAACGGCAAAGATAAACTTAATGGCTTTTTATGAGCAAGACTCGACAGGATAAGCGAGAGAGGAACAAAATAATCGAAGACTTCGAATTTGAACCAATACAAGCAAATGATAACATAGCGCATCAACAATGAGGTAGCATTTAACTAAGCTTGAAGATTTAAATGACCAAACTATACTAACAGCAACATGTAACACTCCAATGAACCAAGTTTTAGTATGTAAAAGATTACCTTAAAGAAAAAGAGATTTAAAGAGGGGAAAAAAGTAACAGTGACTAAAGAAGGAAAAGGCAAACCCTCTGCATATATATACTTCAGGAAGCAAGAGAAAAATACAATGTCACACTAGACAGAGGAAATTGGCTAAAACATTCAGATTTTATAACAGCACATGAATAACTCGATTAAGCTAATATTAGAGCTCCAAACAACATGGAAACGCAACCGAAAACCCAAACAAAATAAGTAGAGCAGCGAAACCACTGCTAGTACATCCAAAAATAGTGAGAAAAGATAAATAATAAATACAAAAAATTCAAATGAGACGGGACCAAATATACAAAAGATAGCATTATTGCACAAGAACACACAATCTAAAAATAAACAATAAACCTAAATACACTAAATAACAAGTAATCTTTCGACAGCCTAACTCGAGGAAAGAGAGTAAGAAAAAGCCCCCATAATAATCACAAAGAACAGCGAAGTCAAGCCAAAGATAAATCAGCAACATCACAAAACATTAGAGATATTATGCAAGTAACAAGGGGTATCAACATGGTAGTTGCATCGAAGAAAGAAATCTAAGACTTATACAGACGACAACATGTAGAGCTTATCTTTTTTATATCATATGAACATGGAGATGATTCTAACTCAAATGCTACAGTACTGTATAAACAAAGAGGAAGAAGAACCAGCAGACAACTTCAGCTCACCAAAAAAAAATCTAAACTAAAGAGTTGGAGTTGAAAGAAGTTTACCTTTCCGCAGGCAACGAACGGAGGCTACAAACGAGCGATGATTTCACCACAAAAACTCAAGAACGAACCACAACCTAGAATTCCAAGAAGAATATCACCTTCAAACAACTAACCCATTTATCTTTTTGTTTTGTGAAAAAGTATTTGCAGTATGTATTTCTAACTACTTTTTAAAAATTCTTTTCCGTTCAATCGCTCAAAATTCCCACTCAAAGAAAATTCTTCTCTCTATCAGTTCAAGTTTTCAGCCTCAAAATAAAAGAAAATTCCCCCTCACAATGAAGAAGAAAAGGAGTTTATAAAGGAGGAAAGTAGGGTTTATGTTTTAGGTAATAAAAAGGATGAAAACCCGGGTTCAAGGCCCATATTCTTGAATTATTTCTCCATTTTTGGCCAACACCTTTTCTCTAAAGCCTGAACTGATTCCCAAAGAAGAAAGAAGAATGGACATATTTGATAAGTATTCTCCCTTGAAGCTCGAGTCGAGCCAATTTATGAAAGTCAAGGACGACAACGCAGGCGCAATTGCAGAGAAATGGCAGCTGGAATTGCTGAAAGCTGAAGGAATTCGTACCTAGGAAGAAGGAGCGTCACGAGTCGCTCTTTGTCTTATTTTGACGCGTGAAGGAAGTAGGAATCACGTACAGGGTCGTCTGATATGCGCCGCTGCTATTCACATCTTTTGGGAATAATTAATTGGGTTCTTGTGAACCAGTTTGTGGGTTGGGTCAAGGACACAGAAGAAGTTGGATCGGGTCGAGATGGAAGGGAATGGATTGGAAAGTTTAGGCTACTAAAGGAAAAATTTGAAAAAGAGGTAGGCTGGAAGAATTTCGAATTATAATGGTGAAATAAAGCCCAAATTTGTTCTCAAATGGAATTAGGGGATTAGTTAATTAATTAATACAAATTAATTAAAAAGCTTCACAATCTTAATTAAATAAAATATTTGACTTAATTATAGATCAATTAGCCTAAAATATAGTTATTTGAATGATTAAACAAATTAACTCGATATTAATTTAAGAAAAATCTTTCACGACGATTTTCAAATATTTATAAAATAAACTAGTTATATATAAAATTATGTAAAACATATATATTAATTAAACTCTAACAACATAAGCTAATAATTTAACAATAAACTAAGGATGCAAACTACAAGTTACTGAAAACTAATTTAATAAAGCTCTAAGTAAAACTAAAAAAAATTTTGAGACAATTTTTGAATATTTATAAAATAAACTAATTATATAAAACTTAAAAAAAAATATATCGCTTTAAAAGTATAGAAATCCACTAATGCTACTTTAAAATGATTTGAAAAACATTTGAATCTTATAAAGTCAACTATTTCAACTCGTTTCGTATTTAAAAGCTCGTGAATTAATTCCTATAGGGGAGGATCACAATTGAGTGTCAATAATTGTCCCTCAATTTACTTGGATTGATGCAAGAAATTCTAGAAAAATGAAATTGACCAATCCAATTTTGACCGATGACACATTCATCTTTAGAAAGGATTTTTGATACAGATTTTAAGAGTTATGGTCGAACCCTGGAAACGGGTCCCTACATATCTCAGGCTATATGAGAATTTAGGCCACTTGTACTTTAATATGATTGACTTAACGCACGATTATGAAAGAATTCTAAAACCACTCCGATACCGAATTATGAAGGGATCAGAATGCTCGAAACAAGATTTTAAGAGAAAACATAGGAATATAGCCGAGTTTTCGACATTGAGCCCGCCTACATATCCTTACACCTTAGGAATCAAGCTGCTTGTAGTTTGACTTCACTGGTCGAAAAGGAAATCTATTATGCTAGATAGCCTTCGATTCCGAAAGCGTGACAAATAAATCGAATATGAAAAAAAGTCTTGCAACCTCTTAGTCATGAATGTGGTGCACTTCACATCCATAATTTAAGAACTTAAACGGACATAATTTTGAAAACTTTTGGTGCATCTTCACTCGGATTGGAAAGTTGCTTCCGGTAGATACCACAAAGCTTTCGGATGCAAAATTGAAACCATGAAACCTAAAGAAAAATAGACATGCCTTCTGATAGGGGTGTGGTTTGATTGTGGTGGAAGTCAACCCTCTGCTCAGATCCTAGGAGTTTGATACTCCTCTTTGGATTATGTCCCAGTTTGCTGCTAAGAAAAAGTTTCACATTGTACTGCATCCTTTTTATGTCATCCGCACCTGTGGTTTTGTTTGGAGAACTCATCCTTTAGGATACTCTCGACAGAGACAGAGATAAAATTCGTTAGTTTAGAAATGCAATTCAAAAGGGAGACAATGTCTTTTATCATGTTGACACTTGATTTCATTCCTTCAACATTTGATGTCACTACATTGGGTTTGATGTAAAACAAATAAAGCTTATGTCTTTAAGCTGTAGTATATTTTTCAATGCACTTCTTCATTTGATGTCAATATAAATAAAAGCTGATGTAGTATTGATATTTCTCTCGATATCGTCTTCGATAATTCTTTTTGTGTTTGCTCTTGCCAAATAAAGGGATGCAATTTACTTGATTTCTTATGATGTATAAATATCTCTCTTAGGATGCACGATCTCCTTCTCATGTGATACACGATTTCTTTTTTGCGATGCATGACTTCCTTCTCTTGTAATGCATGATTTTCTTTCGCGATGCATGAATTTCTTCTCTTACAATGCATGACTTGTTTGCGTAATGCATGACCCTCCCGATTCATGAATTTTCTGCGATGCATGAATATCTTCTCTTGCAATGCATGAATATCTTCTCTTGCAATGCATGACTTCTTTCTGCAATACATGAATATTTTCTCGCGATACATGACATTTTCCGCGATGCATGAATTTTTTTTCTTGCAATGCATGACTTCTTTCCGCGATGTATGAATTTTCCGCAATGTATGAATATTTTCTCGTGATGCATGAATTTTTGCGATGAATGATTATTTTCTCACGATGCATGACTCTCCCAGCAATGCACGAATATTTTCTCACGATGCATGACTTTTTCCCGCTTTGCATGAATTTTTCGCGATGCATACCCTTGGTACCAAATGAAGATAATGCTTCAGTTGTCCAACATTGTGATCTTCCAAGTGCATTCTGGATGGTGATATCATCTTAAATGATAATACGGTGAAATGACCCTCACGGTAGTGTTTCGTCTAGATCAAAAATACAAATAAAATGACCCTCCAGATAGTAACATTATCAATGTCTAATAATATGATGCAGATGACATCCTTGATGAAAACCCGTAAGATGTCTTTCTTGGGGTTTTCATTTGATTCATCTTTGAACATAGTTGTTTCTTTACTATAGACTTCATGTTGTTGGGAATTGGATGAAACAATGTTGTTCATTTCCCAAGTCTTCGATATAAGCAATATAAAATAATATCTACCTCCACCGAAAAATTGTTAATTTTGGGGAGCTCTTTGCCCCCTTTGACTTCTCCATATTGTACTAACGGATAAATATACTGATTTTGAGATGAGACCATAAACCTGCATCCACAGAAAAATTATCAGTTTCAAAATAAACCGATTTTTGTCGATATTTCGGTCTTCTACTTCTTGTCCTGCTATCGCCGGTTGATTTTTTGGATCTCCCGCCTCTTGTAGATAGGACAACATATTTATGCCAAAATAAATGAATCAAAAAGTAAATTTTTTAAGGAAAATCAATTTTCAAAAAGTAGTATTTAGGAAAAGGTTACTGTCGAGTGTCATGTCACGTCAAGATTTAGCAAACTTTTGTGTTTGATGCTTGGAGGTTTATCTGATTATCCGCTGAAAAGTGATCAAAGTTGTTCTAGGCTGTCGATAAACCCAAGTTGAAATTTTGAGGCCATCCTCAAATTTCTGTCCCAGTTAACTGTCTTGGCTTATCTTTAACTGTTGGTAAGAAAATCACGGAATTTTCTAAATCCTCTCGAAAATTCTTTTCCAGTTTCTAATCTCAAGGTAACATCAGTCTTGCTCTGTTGAGAAAAAATCTTCTTTTGAGAATTTTTGAGTCCCTCCCAAAAAATCTTTCCCTGTTTCTATTATAAAGAAAAATAGAAATCTTACGGGAGATATGACCAAACTCTTGTCGTGCCTACGTATGCCGTTGAGGTAGGTATCAGGTCAAACGTACTTTCCCTCAAAGGTCAAACAATAATAAGAAATTTACAAAGAAAACCAATCGAGTCCAACATAGGCCACCTACGTATCTCATTCTTCAGAATTCTGGTAGAACGTGGTTAAATACAAAGAAATATTAAAAGGGAAAATGGGATGACGGAGGCTGATATATGCCTCCTACGTGTTTCATTCTTGAGAAAACAGGTCAGACGTAGTTCATTACAAGAGGGATAAAAAATTTTAAAAAAGCAATTGCATGCAAATAGAGCAAATAACAAGGAAATGACAGGAAATACAAACTGAAGCTTCACACGTAATATATCTTGACAACATCTGAGTTGATTGGTTTCGATCATGCGGTGCCATCTATCTCCGACAAGATCAAAGAACCTCCAGATAATAATTTGCAAAACATTGAAGGTCCTTCCAATTCATTGCAAATTTCCCTTTGTGCTCATCCTGATTAGGGAAAATACGCTTAAGGACCAACTGACCGATTTCAAAAATTCTGCTTTGTGTCTCTTGTGATAAGCATGAATCATTCTCTGTCGATATAGTTGGACATGAAAAACAACAACCACTCTTTTCTCGTCAATCAATTTCAATTTATCAATCCGCTTGCTGACCCATTCAGCATTACTCAACTCAGCTTCTTGTATGATTCTCAAGGACGGTATCTCAACTTCAACAGGTTTGACTACTTTTGTTCCATACACTAGTAAAAACGGAGTAGCTCCAATTGACGTTCTGACGTTCTTTCGATAACCCAACAAAGCGTATGTCAACCTTTCATGCCGACCTCGATGATTGTCAATTATTTTCCTCAGAATCTTCTTGATGTTCTTATTTTCGTCCTCTACAGCTCCATTCATTTGAGGACGATAAGCGGTTGAGTTTCGGTGAGTAATCTTAAACTGCTCATATATATATATATATATATATATATATATATATCTCATCAAGCGACTGTTGAGATTTGCACCATTATTAGTAATGATGGATTCTAGTACTCCAAACCTGCATATCAGATTATTTCGGACAAAATCAGGTACAACTTTCTTGGTCACAGACTTGTACAAAGTTGCATCCACCCGCTTGGTGAAATAGCCAATGGCAACCAAAATAAATTTGTGTCCATTAGAGAAGGCTGGCTCTGTTGGACCAATGAAATCCATGACCCAAGCTGAGAATGGCCAGGGTGAACTCATAGCATTGAGTTTGTGAGGCGGTACTCGAATAAAATCACCGTGCACTTGAAATTTATGACGTTATAGGCATCCAAAAATAACCATCTCGTAGGATCTTCCTTGCTAAAGTGAGTCCATTCATGTGTGTACCACAGACTCCAACATGTATTTGTTCAATAAGCTTCACAGCATCAATACATTTGAGAAGATCTAAATCGGAGTCCTCCTATAAAGGACTTCTCTACTCAGAAAGAAGTTGAGAGTCATACGGTGTATCTACTTTTTCTGGTTAAATATCGCATTCTCAGGATAAATTTCGGTCTCCAAATAGTTCTTGATATCGAAATATCATGGAAAACGGTTTTGTTCTACTTTGACATGTGAAAAATGGACTGGATGTTCTCTCAGCTCTATATCCAGAGGATCGATATGATCAGTATTTGGATATTTAATCATTGAAGCGATGGTAGCAAGAGCATCTGAACTCAATCTTACAGAATCTTTTGCACATATTCAGTATATATTGCACATACTGTGTGATCTTTGGGTTTTTTACCGTCTATTCTCCTTGAACCTGATGAATCAACAAATCTGAATCTCCAATAACTAGCAACTCGTGGGCATTCATATCGATGTACATCTCCAACCCGAGAATGCATGCTTCATATTCGGCGATATTGTTCATGCAATTAAATAGGAGTTTGGCCTCTACATGATAAGATTGACCAGATTCTAATACTAAAACTATTCCAATACCTCTTCTTTGGTGATTTTCTACTCCATCAAAGAATATCCTCCAACCACGGTATGCCTTAGCAATGTCTTCGCCTCAAACGATACCTCTTCATCGGGAAAATAAGTCTTGAGCGGTTCATACTCCTAATCGACAAATTTTTTGCAAGATGATCAGCCAAGACCTGTGCCTTTATCGCCTTCTGGCACACATACACAATATCAAATTCTCTCAAAAGCATGTGCCATTTGGCCAACTTTCCGATCGGCATCGCTTTTTGGAAAATATACTTCAACGGGTCCATTCTGGAAATGAGATATGTAGTATAAGAGGACAAATAATGCCTCAATTTCTAGGCAATCCAAGTTAAAGCACAGTATATTCTTTCGAAAAGAGTATAAGGATACTCATAAGGAGTGAACTTCTTGCTTATGTAATAAATAGATCTTTCTTTCTTCCCTATCTCATCATGTTGACCAAGTATGCATCCAAACGCGTTATCTGAGACAAAAAAATATAGCAACAATGGGCTCCCTTCTCGCAGAGGAATCAACACTAGTGGATTAGATAAATAATTATTGATGGCTTTGAAAGTAGTATTACATTCTTTGGTCCACTTTGTCAAAGCATCTTTCTTCAATATCAGAAGATAGTCTCACACACCACAGTTGATTGAGTTATGAATCGACCAATGTAGTTGAATCTCACTTCCTTGTTTGTCTTTGGAGGAGGTAACTTTTGAATTGCCTTAATCTTAGAAGGGTCGATCTCAATGCCCCTTCTACGAACTATGAATCCCAACAACTTATCTATTGGCACCCTAAAAACACATTTGGCGGGATTTAAATTCAGTTTGTAACGACGTAGATAATGAATGAACTTCCTTAAATGACCAAGTGACCAGAACTATCCTGGGACTTTATTATGACATCGTCAACATATACCTCGATCTCTTTGTGAATCATATCATGAAAGATCGTCGTCATAGCCCTCATATAAGTAGCACCAACATTTTTGAGACCAAACGACATCACAAATAATATACACCCCATGGTGTAATGAAAGTTGCCTTTTCTGCAGTGATACGCTCAAACTTACTTCTCAAATGAGAAGTAAAGCGGTCGTGTCAAGTAAATAACCCAACTAGTGAGGTTGGGATCGTTCCCACGAAGAAAATAGTCTAGACTTAACCTCAACCGATTATTACTATCGTTTGGTCAATAACTTCCTTGGAAAGTAAAAACATAAAAAGGGGGGTTCTATCTCTAAATAAGTGAAAATAAACAACGAACTTGAAAGAGACACTTAACAGCTTTTAATGTTTGGTTTTAATCAATTAATCAAAGTAACTAGGGTTTACATGTTCCCCACAGGTTCATAACTTGATAACTCTAACTATAACAATTCTTTCCTAGTATCTTGCATGCAAAGTGATAAGTTATGTATTTCTAAATCCTTGGTCCGATATCTAGAAAATCTCACTCCGCACCTTGGTCCGGCTACGTGTGTTGCTATCCTAACCCTTATCCTTACCTCATATTATGCATCGTATTTGATATTTGACTAAGTTATTACCTCGTACCAATCAATACTAGCCTATTAGATAGTATACACTAAATCTATGTTAATAATTCTTAGCCTATTATCTACCTCCTTGGTCCGGCAAGTAGCAGTAAGGCGAGTTCTAACGTTGGCCATCCGTTAAAAAGACTTCTAAACGAAAGAATTATCAATACATGCAAGACACTATTCTAGAATTGTTCTTTTAATTGGGGTTTATCTCATTATTTGCCTATGGTTTCCACAACCCTAGTTATGGAGTTTAGTTACTCATAGCCATAAACACAATATTCAAATATATTAAATAAGAATTCATGTACTTACTTCAATGAGAAAAAATAAAGTCCGAAAATTTGCTTGATTAATCACCAAAAGTCACTTGTAAGAATCTCAAAATCTAACACTAATACACAAAGTCTAATAATATGATGTCTAATCTAGCAGAGTCTAACCTGAAAAATGAGGTTTTTCGAACTATTTATAAAAAAAATAAAAACCTAATTAAACAAGGATTCTAATTACTGGAAATCTGCCAAAACGCAGCTGGGTCGACGGACCTCGCGACGGACCATCGTGGTCGCGACGGACCGTCATGGACTCTGTCGTCCCATACTTAGCAATTTCTTCTGCTGCTCTCTTATTCCCCTCGACGGCAAGTATGACGGACCGTCATAGGCACAACGGTCCGTCGAGGGTCTTCGTTCAAAATACTTCAACTCTTGGAATCTGGGTACTGGGATCACTTCTCTGAACTTCATGACGAACCTGCAGGACGGACCGTCATAGCCACGACGGACCGTCACAAGCTTCGTAATCCCACACTTGGTCATACTTTCCCATCTTCGTTCAGCAGCTTCTCTACGCTGCCACCTACGGACCGTCTCAAGCACGACGGACCGTCATAAGCTCCGTAGGTGGTGTCTTCTGCATTTCTTCGCTCAAAATCTCTGCATTCAGCTTTGGACAGATTTCTTGCAAAACAAAGAGAAACTTATATAAAAACTAGCACAAAAAGACTTTCGGACACACTAAACTTAAGGAAAAAGTATTAATTATACCGTGAAACCACGGTATATCAACACCCTCAACTTAAATTCGTTGTTTGTCCTCAAGCGACGCACTATGACTCACTACACAATCTTTGTACAATAGTATTCATGTTTTATCCCTTGCAATCATTTGGCTATCAATCCCGATTAATCTCGTCAAATTTTTGCATGCTATCACTATTAGGCTTGCATTTTGTGGGATTAGAACATGACACAGACTCACCATGCACTAACACCTATCCTCTTCAATTTCTCACCGAGATGCTAACAATTCCGGTATTCAAACTAGTGTCCTCACTTCAAAACAAAATCCTCATTTTTCACACAATGATTTCAGTTTGAGTATAATGATTACTTTTCAACACTCGCTCTCAGAACAAAGTCACACTCATTCATACCTATTGCCATAAGCTTGCCCTTATTTTCACTGCCTTAAGTTCGCTATACAACCCTTAGGATCACGATAGGACTTTCTTAGCTTGTAACATAGGCTCAGAGTCAGGTAGGGTATATTTAGGTATACTTTAGTGACTTTTTGCCCTCCTTGATATATCGGCTAAACCTTCCACTTTCTATCACTTTATCTCGCCCAGTTTCTCCCATTCTTTCACCTTGCTGTTTTCCCTTCTTTCTTCATTTATGTAAGTGAATCTTTTCCTTTTTTTTTAATTTATTTATTTATTTTTTCAACGAGTTCTTGAGTCACTTTACTTTTGTTCTTTCTCTCTCTTTGTTCTTTCAACCCCACTTTCCAGAGCATTCCTCAAAACAGCCACCCTCAACTCATGGCTTTGCCATGAGTCAAGGTACACAATACCCAAAGTTGGGTCAGGGCCATAACGAAGGTTGTTTATGCGTTAGCCACCCTCAACTTATGGTTTTGGCATAAGCTGAGGTGCACATGTCCAAGGAGGGACCAGGGCCAACATATTGTTCCCAGAAAAGATCAGTTGGGGTGAAAAAGAAAGGTCTAATTTTAAGCTCAGATTATTTGGATCAAAGAAGGATAACTTTCATTTGGTTTCTTTTATTTAGGCTAGAAATGGGCTATCTTGAATAAGGGCCTATGATCCTTTCCTAATTGTCTGTTACAGCTTACTTTTAGCAGGACTAACCAGGCAAGTTCTAGCTCAGTACCAATAGTGGACTATTCAAATTTCCTCACACTCACTTGACATCTCATCACTATACCAGATTATTAGACACCTAGTTCGAATTGAAGACTTACGGTAATGCAATGGTGTAACTCTATTTCATGCTTAGAGCCATACAATTATCAGTTACTATGCCTAGTCATGCAACATTTTCCAGTTTTATCAGGATATCATTTTAGCAATCATGCTTCAGAGTTAAACTATGTACAAAAGATGTAACGTGCCGGTTCAACAGAAAAAATAATCAGTCTTTTGGGGAAAAAGAACACAGGCAAGAAAACCCCAAAAGAGGATAGTGAGTTGGGCTACTCAGACTTCACCCTAACACTCACTTTCCATTTACCCCACCCCCAACAAAAAAGTATGCAATTGTCTCCAATGCATAAAAAATCTAAATATTAGAGTGGTAGGTGAAGCAAACTTGTGGCGCATAGCGCCGTCGATCAGCAAGCTGGTGGGTCCGGTTTCCCAGAACCCACATCCTCTGCAATCTGGACACCCTCAGTGGTGTCCTCAGCAATCTGGACACCCTCAGTGGTGTACTCAGCAACTACCGCACCATCAGTAGTGCCTCCTGCTGTCTCTACAGTGCGGGAGCTAGACGTCCCAGCCGCTATCTGCGATGCTCTGATTTGGTGTGCCTCTGCCTCAGCAAGTGAGGCTCTCCTCGTAGCCTCCATCTCTCGGCGCTCCTTCTTCCTTGCTCGCGCCTCATCCTCTGCTCGACCCCTACGCCTCTTGGCAATCTCTCGAGGGGGAGGTGGGGGAATTTCTGATGTAGCAAACAGGGCCACCAATACAGTGTCCTCAGCAGGCTCGACAGACTCCGGCACCCTCGCCTCTAGGATCGTGTCGATGTCTGCACGAAGACTGTCGACTGCAGCCTGAAGAGTCGACACATCTACCGGAGGGGCTGGGCGGCTAACACTCTCAACTCAAATGCATCTAGGCGGTGGTTAACTCAGCAATCTTCCGCTCGGTAAACTGCTGCATCTTCCTCTCTAGACGTGCCTCAGACTTAGTAATCGACTTCTGCATCCACGGCTGGATATGATGCAGAAGAGTGGCCATTTGTGCCTCCAGTTTTTGGACCCTAGCAAGCGGGACCAGTGTCGGTAGAGGGGCTGTGCGAGAGGAGCTCGGGGCTGGGCTACTACCCGGGATAGACTTGATCGGGGTAGTGTCAGTGGACGCCTGTGTAGCGGTGCGGGCCTGGGCTACCGTATCCGCAAGATCATCAGCAAGTGGGGGCAGCTCTGGACGGGGCCCTCTGCGTGGAGCCAACTCATTGGCCTCGTCTCTGATGAGGACGACGTCAACGGTGCCCTGCGGGGTCTTCAACCGATCTATGTGCCATATGGGCACACCTGCGGACCTGCAAAGGGCAAAGATAATACACGGGAAGGGGTAGGTAGTAGTGACCTTGAATGCCCTCTCGTGCATGACTGCCTGGAGAAGCCATGCGAAGTCCACCTCAAATCCGGCTATCATTGCCGCCATCAACACTGCTCGATCCCAAGTAACGATGTTGTCAGCAGCTTTGGGGGAAAGGCAGTGACGGACAAGCAGCCATAGGAATTTTGCTGTGAACGTGAGGTTGGCCTTCTTGATGGCCCCCTTTGGCTTAGTCACCAAATCTGCACCCTCTCCGTCAACTGATAGGTTTAGGGCCATCCACCTCTTGGTGGTCTCTCTCAGTGCCTGCTCGTGCAAGAACTGGCCATCCTCACTATCTGCCAGCGGTAGTCAAACTCGGCAGTGTGGGGAGTCCGAGTGGCATCAACACTCCGCCGTATAGAAACCGGGGGATGGCTGGCAGGGACATGTCAACCTGCACGCCCTGGACTCGAACCTGCTCCAGTGGGGCCTGTTTAGCGGGAGCAGCCCGCCTACTATCGATCTATGATCGGAGAGTCGCTACGTAGGATGCGTAGAACTCTCGGACCATTTCCTCGCTGTACCGTCCCAACGGACGTGCTGTCCACTCTAAGCGATGCCTAGTGAAGAGGTTGTGGATCTCCGGCATCGTTGGGAGACTCCCTGTAAGTACCCGCCGCTCCAAGGTGAGTGTCCGAGTCATTACTCCTTTATCAGTCAGGAACTTGGCGTCGAAGTAAACTTGAAACTGGCCGTCGACACACCACCGGTTTGGCTGGTCAGAGGCTGGGGTGGGGACCTGGGCTGGTGCGCCGGATGTAGAGTCTGAACTGTCAGCCTCATCAGACGAGGCCGACGCAACAGCAGTGGCGGGTGGGGGAACCTCAGCAGAGCCAGAGGCTTCCTCGGACCAGGATACTCCTAAGGAGCCAGACGCTCCTTCCTCATTTGCGGCTGACCCAGAGGGTGTGCCGGTCAGTGTGCGCTCCTCATCAGACTGGGAGGTAGTGACTACGCTGGATGCCACCTTTTTGGGTGTGGCTCTGGGAGCACGTGCAGCACGGGAAGGTGCGGAAGTGCCTGATCAGAGCCGATGATCAAGCGTGCAGACGGGGCAACAGACTTTGATCGCCCGCGTGCGTAGGTTCGTCTTGCTTGGGTGCCATAGTAGATAGTACCTGCAAAGGATCTTATTAGTACGAGTAGTGGCAATCAAGACAAGCGAAACCATATGCAATAAAACAGTGAAAATAATATGCAATTGATGTAGAAACAGTGACACACGACGGGCCTGGTGACGGCTCATCGTGACTACGACGGACCGTCGCGAGGTCCGTCGTGTTGTAGTGGGACTCTATATAAATAGAGAACCCTGAAGGAGAGTCTCTGACTAGCATGACGGTGTGAGCAGGACAGACCGTCACAGTGATGACGGTTCGTTGTAGATGTCCGTTGTAGAACACTTGGAAAAAAATATGGAGACCCTTAGGAGAGGGGTTTCTGACTGTTATAACGGTCATGCAGTATGGACCGTCATGGGTACGACGGTCCGTCACAAGTGTCCGTTGAAGGACACTTGGAAAAAAATGGAGACCCTTAGGAGAGGGGTCTCTGACCGGTATGACGGTCATGCAGGACGGACCGTCGTGGGTACGACGGTCCGTCACAAGTGTCCGTTGAAGGACACTTGGAAAAAAATGGAGACCCTTAGGAGAGGGGTCTCTGACCGGTATGACGGTCATGCAGGACGGACCGTCGTGGGTACGACGGTCCGTCACAAGTGTCCGTTGAAGGACACTTGGAAAAAAAATGGGAGACCCCTGGAAACAGGGTCTCTGTCTAGCAAGACGGTTATGCAGAACGGACCGTCGCGAGGACGACGATCCGTCACATGTGTCCAGTAGGACAGGGGTGCTAGGTCTTGTGCAACGGACCCTACGACGGTCCGTCGTAGCTACGACGGTCCATCATCGAGGTCTCGTTCTGAATTACAGAGACAGAACTGTAGGTACCCTAAGCAACCCCGATGAACCCACATGGTCTTGTAGTGTTGTGGACCTATATGTGTCTATCCCAACTACCTAGGAAACTATTAATGCAAAATCACCTATGTCTAGGGTTGTCAACATGGCAAATTCGAACATTTTGAGCCTAGGTTTAGACATAATCATATAAAGGAAACAAAATACGACTAAGAACTAAGCTAATACTAACTAATAAACAAAAATACAAGATAAATGAGTATAAATTTAGAGACACATACCTTAGAAATGGAGAAAAAGCAAATGGACAATGACTCAGTTGGCAGGGTAGACACCTACAGCAGCAGCTCCGACTAGTAGATGATAGTTTTAAGGCTTTGGAGAATTGTGGGGGTAATGATCAGTGAGNACAATGTCACACTAGACAGAGGAAATTGGCTAAAACATTCAGATTTTATAACAGCACATGAATAACTCGATTAAGCTAATATTAGAGCTCCAAACAACATGGAAACGCAACCGAAAACCCAAACAAAATAAGTAGAGCAGCGAAACCACTGCTAGTACATCCAAAAATAGTGAGAAAAGATAAATAATAAATACAAAAAATTCAAATGAGACGGGACCATATATACAAAAGATAGCATTATTGCACAAGAACACACAATCTAAAAATAAACAATAAACCTAAATACACTAAATAACAAGTAATCTTTCGACAGCCTAACTCGAGGAAAGAGAGTAAGAAAAAGCCCCCATAATAATCACAAAGAACAGCGAAGTCAAGCCAAAGATAAATCAGCAACATCACAAAACATTAGAGATATTATGCAAGTAACAAGGGGTATCAACATGGTAGTTGCATCGAAGAAAGAAATCTAAGACTTATACAGACGACAACATGTAGAGCTTATCTTTTTTATATCATATGAACATGGAGATGATTCTAACTCAAATGCTACAGTACTGTATAAACAAAGAGGAAGAAGAACCAGCAGACAACTTCAACTCACCAAAAAAAAATCTAAACTAAAGAGTTGGAGTTGAAAGAAGTTTACCTTTCCGGAGGCAACGAACGGAGGCTACAAACGAGCGATGATTTCACCACAAAAACTCAAGAACGAACCACAACCTAGAATTCCAAGAAGAATATCACCTTCAAACAACTAACCCATTTATCTTTTTGTTTTGTGAAAAAGTATTTGCAGTATGTATTTCTAACTACTTTTTAAAAATTCTTTTCCGTTCAATCGCTCAAAATTCCCACTCAAAGAAAATTCTTCTCTCTATCAGTTCAAGTTTTCAGCCTCAAAATAAAAGAAAATTCCCCCTCACAATGAAGAAGAAAAGGAGTTTATAAAGGAGGAAAGTAGGGTTTAAGTTTTAGGTGATAAAAAGGATGAAAACCCGGGTTCAAGGCCCATATTCTTGAATTATTTCTCCATTTTTGGCCAACACCTTTTCGCTAAAGCCTGAACTGATTCCCAAAGAAGAAAGAAGAATGGACATATTTGATAAGTATTCTCCCTTGAAGCTCGAGTCGAGCCAATTTATGAAAGTCAAGGACGACAACGAAGGCGCTATTGCAGAGAAATGGCAGCTGGAATTGCTGAAAGCTGAAGGAATTCGTACCTGGGAAGAAGGAGCGTCACGAGTCGCTCTTTGTCTTATTTTGACGCGTGAAGGAAGTAGGAATCACGTACAGGGTCGTCTGATATGCGCCGCTACTATTCACATCTTTTGGGAATAATTAATTGGGTTCTTGTGAACCAGTTTGTGGGTTGGGTCAAGGACACAGAAGAAGTTGGATCGGGTCGAGATGGAAGGGAATGGATTGGAAAGTTTAGGCTACTAAAGGAAAAATTTGAAAAAGAGGTAGGCTGGAAGAATTTCGAATTATAATGGTGAAATAAAGCCCAAATTTGTTCTCAAATGGAATTAGGGGATCAGTTAATTAATTAATACAAATTAATTAAAAAGCTTCACAATCTTAATTAAATAAAATATTTGACTTAATTATAGATCAATTAGCCTAAAATATAGTTATTTGAATGATTAAACAAATTAACTCGATATTAATTTAAGAAAAATCTTTCACGACGATTTTCAAATATTTATAAAATAAACTAGTTATATATAAAATTATGTAAAACATATATATTAATTAAACTCTAACAACATAAGCTAATAATTTAACAATAAACTAAGGATGCAAACTACAAGTTACTGAAAACTAATTTAATAAAGCTCTAAGTAAAACTAAAAAAAATTTTGAGACAATTTTTGAATATTTATAAAATAAACTAATTATATAAAACTTAGAAAAAAATATATCGCTTTAAAAGTATAGAAATCCACTAATGCTACTTTAAAATGATTTGAAAAACACTTGAATCTTATAAAGTCAACTATTTCAACTCGTTTCGTATTTAAAAGCTCGTGAATTAATTCCTATAGGGGAGGATCACAATTGAGTGTCAATAATTGTCCCTCAATTTACTTGGATTGATGCAAGAAATTCTAGAAAAATGAAATTGACCAATCCAATTTTGACCGATGACACATTCATCTTTAGAAAAGGATTTTTGATACAGATTTTAAGAGTTATGGTCGAACCCTGGAAACGGGTCCCTACATATCTCAGGCTATATGAGAATTTAGGCCACTTGTACTTGAATACGATTGACTTAACGCACGATTATGAGAGAATTCTAAAACCACTCCGATACCGAATTATGAAGGGATCAGAATGCTCGAAACAAGATTTTAAGAGAAAACATAGGAATATAGCCGAGTTTTCGACATTGAGCCCGCCTACATATCCTTACACCTTAGGAATGAAGCTGCTTGTAGTTTGACTTCACTGGTCGATAAGGAAATCTATTATGCTAGATAGCCTTCGATTCCGAAAGCGTGACAAATAAATCGAATATGAAAAAAAGTCTTGCAACCTCTTAGTCATGAATGTGGTGCACTTCACATCCATAATTTAAGAACTTAAACGGACATAATTTTGAAAACTTTTGGTGCATCTTCACTCGGATTGGAAAGTTGCTTCCGGTAGATACCACAAAGCTTTCGGATGCAAAATTGAAACCATGGAACCTAAAGAAAAATAGACATGCCTTCTGATAGGGGTGTGGTTTGATTGTGGTGGAAGTCAACCCTCTGCTCGGATCCTAGGAGTTTGATACTCCTCTTTGGATTATGTCCCAGTTTGCTGCTAAGAAAAAGTTTCACATTGTACTGCATCCTTTTTATGTCATCCGCACCTGTGGTTTTGTTTGGAGAACTCATCCTTTAGGATACTCTCGACAGAGACAGAGATAAAATTCGTTAGTTTAGAAATGCAATTCAAAAGGGAGACAATGTCTTTTATCATGTTGACACTTGATTTCATTCCTTCAACATTTGATGTCACTACATTGGGTTTGATGTAAAACAAATAAAGCTTATGTCTTTAAGCTGTAGTATATTTTTCAATGCACTTCTTCATTTGATGTCAATATAAATAAAAGCTGATGTAGTATTGATATTTCTCTCGATATCGTCTTCGATAATTCTTTTTGTGTTTGCTCTTGCCAAATAAAGGGATGGAATTTACTTGATTTCTTATGATGTATAAATATCTCTCTTAGGATGCACGATCTCCTTCTCATGTGATACACGATTTCTTTTTTGCGATGCATGACTTCCTTCTCTTGTAATGCATGATTTTCTTTCGCGATGCATGAATTTCTTCTCTTACAATGCATGACTTCTTTGCGTAATGCATGACCCTCCCGATTCATGAATTTTCTGCGATGCATGAATATCTTCTCTTGCAATGCATGAATATCTTCTCTTGCAATGCATGACTTCTTTCTGCAATACATGAATATTTTCTCGCGATACATGACATTTTCCGCGATGCATGAATTTTTTTTCTTGCAATGCATGACTTCTTTCCGCGATGTATGAATTTTCCGCAATGTATGAATATTTTCTCGTGATGCATGAATTTTTGCGATGAATGATTATTTTCTCACGATGCATGACTCTCCCAGCAATGCACGAATATTTTCTCACGATGCATGACTTTTTCCCGCTTTGCATGAATTTTTCGCGATGCATACCCTTGGTACCAAATGAAGATAATGCTTCAGTTGTCCAACATTGTGATCTTCCAAGTGCATTCTGGATGGTGATATCATCTTAATTGATAATACGGTGAAATGACCCTCACGGTAGTGTTTCGTCTAGATCAAAAATACAAATAAAATGACCCTCCAGATAGTAACATTATCAATGTCTAATAATATGATGCAGATGACATCCTTGATGAAAACCCGTAAGATGTCTTTCTTGGGGTTTTCGTTTGATTCATCTTTGAACATAGTTGTTTCTTTACTATAGACTTCATGTTGTTGGGAATTGGATGAAACAATGTTGTTCATTTCCCAAGTCTTCGATATAAGCAATATAAAATAATATCTACCTCCACCGAAAAATTGTTAATTTTGGGGAGCTCTTTGCCCCCTTTGACTTCTCCATATTGCACTAACGGATAAATATACTGATTTTGAGATGAGACCATAAACCTGCATCCACAGAAAAATTATCAGTTTCAAAATAAACCGATTTGTGTCGATATTTCGGTCTTCTACTTCTTGTCCTGCTATCGCCGGTTGATTTTTTGGATCTCCCGCCTCTTGTAGATAGGACAACATATTTATGCCAAAATAAATGAAACAAAAAGTAAATTTTTTAAGGAAAATCAATTTTCAAAAAGTAGTATTTAGGAAAAGGTTACTGTCGAGTGTCATGTCACGTCAAGATTTAGCAAACTTTTGTGTTTGATGCTTGGAGGTTTATCTGATTATCCGCTGAAAAGTGATCAAAGTTGTTCTAGGCTGTCGATAAACCCAAGTTGAAATTTTGAGGCCATCCTCAAATTTCTGTCCCAGTTAACTGTCTTGGCTTATCTTTAACTGTTGGTAAGAAAATCACGGAATTTTCTAAATCCTCTCGAAAATTCTTTTCCACTTTCTAATCTCAAGGTAACTTCAGTCTTGCTCTGTTGAGAAAAAATCTTCTTTTGAGAATTTTTTAGTCCCTCCCAAAAAATCTTTCCCTGTTTCTATTATAAAGAAAAATAGAAATCTTACGGGAGATATGACCAAACTCTTGTCGTGCCTACGTATGCCGTTGAGGTAGGTATCAGGTCAAACATACTTTCCCTCAAAGGTCAAACAATAATAAGAAATTTACAAAGAAAACCAATCGAGTCCAACATAGGCCACCTACGTATCTCATTCTTCAGAATTCTGGTAGAACGTGGTTAAATACAAAGAAATATTAAAAGGGAAAATGGGATGACGGAGGCTGATATATGCCTCCTACGTATTTCATTCTTGAGAAAACAGGTCAGACGTAGTTCATTACAAGAGGGATAAAAATTTTTAAAAAAGCAATTGCATGCAAATAGAGCAAATTACAAGGAAATGACAGGAAATACAAACTGAAGCTTCACACGTAATATATCTTGACAACATCTGAGTTTATTGGTTTCGATCATGCGGTGCCATCTATCTCCGACAAGATCAAAGAACCTCCAGATAATAATTTGCAAAACATTGAAGGTCCTTCCAATTCATTGCAAATTTCCCTTTGTGCTCATCCTGATTAGGGAAAATACGCTTAAGGACCAACTGACCGATTTCAAAAATTCTGCTTTGTGTCTCTTGTGATAAGCATGAATCATTCTCTGTCGATATAGTTGGACATGAAAAACAACAACCACTCTTTTCTCGTCAATCAATGTCAATTTATCAATCCGCTTGCTGACCCATTCAGCATTACTCAACTCAGCTTCTTGTATGATTCTCAAGGACGGTATCTCAACTTCAACAGGTTTGACTGCTTTTGTTCCATACACTAGTAAAAACGGAGTAGCTCCAATTGACGTTCTGACGTTCTTTCGATAACCCAACAAAGCGTATGTCAACCTTTCATGCCGACCTCGATGATTGTCAATTATTTTCCTCAGAATCTTCTTGATGTTCTTATTTTCGTCCTCTACAGCTCCATTCATTTGAGGACGATAAGCGGTTGAGTTTCGGTGAGTAATCTTAAACTGCTCATATATATATATATATATATATATATATATATATATATATATATATATATATATATATATATATATCATCAAGCGACTGTTGAGATTTGCACCATTATTAGTAATGATGGATTCTAGTACTCCAAACCTGCATATCAGATTATTTCGAACAAAATCAGGTACAACTTTCTTGGTCACAGACTTGTACAAAGTTGCTTCCACCCGCTTGGTGAAATAGCCAATGGCAACCAAAATAAATTTGTGTCCATTAGAGAAGGCTGGCTCTGTTGGACCAATGAAATCCATGACCCAAGCTGAGAATGGCTAGGGTGAACTCATAGCATTGAGTTTGTGAGGCGGTACTCGAATAAAATCATCGTGCACTTGAAATTTATGACGTTATAGGCATCCAAAAATAACCATCTCGTAGGATCTTCCTTGCTAAAGTGAGTCCATTCATGTGTGTACCACAGACTCCAACATGTATTTGTTCAATGAGCTTCACAACATCAATACATTTGAGAAGATCTAAATCGGAGTCCTCCTATAAAGGACTTCTCTACTCAAAAGAAGTTGAGAGTCATACGGTGTATCTACTTTTTCTGGTTAAATATCGCATTCTCAGGATAAATTTTGGTCTCCAAATAGTTCTTGATATCGAAATATCATGGAAAACGGTTTTGTTCTACTTTGACATGTGAAAAATGGACTGGATGTTCTCTCAGCTCTATATCCAGAGGATCGATATGATCAGTATTTGGATATTTAATCATTGAAGCGATGGTAGCAAGAGCATCTGAACTCAATCTTACAGAATCTTTTGCACATATTCAGTATATATTGCACATACTGTGTGATCTTTGGGTTTTTTACCGTCTATTCTCCTTGAACCTGATGAATCAACAAATCTGAATCTCTAATAACTAGCAACTCGTGGGCATTCATATCGATGTACATCTCCAACCCGAGAATGCATGCTTCATATTCGGCGATGTTGTTCATGCAATTAAATAGGAGTTTGGCCTCTACATGATAAGATTGACCAGATTCTAATACTAAAACTATTCCAATACCTCTTCCTTGGTGATTTTCTACTCCATCAAAGAATATCCTCCAACCAAGGTATGCCTTAGCAATGTCTTCGCCTCAAACGATACCTCTTCATCGGGAAAATAAGTCTTGAGCGGTTCATACTCCTAATCGACAAATTTTTTGCGAGATGATCAGCCAAGACCTGTGCCTTTATCGCCTTCTGGCACACATACACAATATCAAATTCTCTCAAAAGCATGTGCCATTTGGCCAACTTTCCGATCGGCATCGCTTTCTGGAAAATATACTTCAACGGGTCCATTCTGGAAATGAGATATGTAGTATAAGAGGACAAATAATGCCTCAATTTCTAGGCAATCCAAGTTAAAGCACAGTATATTCTTTCGAAAAGAGTATAAGGAGACTCATAAGGAGTGAACTTCTTGCTTATGTATAAATAGATCTTTCTTTCTTCCCTATCTCATCATGTTGACCAAGTATGCATCCAAACGCGTTATCTGAGACAAAAAAATATAGCAACAATGGGCTCCCTTCTCGCAGAGGAATCAACACTAGTGGATTAGATAAATAATTATTGATGGCTTTGAAAGTAGTATTACATTCTTTGGTCCACTTTGTCAAAGCATCTTTCTTCAATATCAGAAGATAGTCTCACACACCACAGTTGATTGAGTTATGAATCGACCAATGTAGTTGAATCTCACTTCCTTGTTTGTCTTTGGAGGAGGTAACTTTTGAATTGCCTTAATCTTAGAAGGGTCGATCTCAATGCCCCTTCTACGAACTATGAATCCCAACAACTTATCGATTGGCACCCTAAAAACACATTTGACGGGATTTAACTTCAGTTTGTAACGACGTAGATAATGAATGAACTTCCTTAAATGACCAAGTGACCAGAACTATCCTGGGACTTGATTATGACATCGTCAACATATACCTCGATCTCTTTGTGAATCATATCATGAAAGATCGTCGTCATTGCCCTCATATAAGTAGCACCAACATTTTTGAGACCAAACGACATCACAAATAATATACACCCCATGGTGTAATGAAAGTTGCCTTTTCTGCAGTGATACGCTCAAACTTACTTCTCAAATGAGAAGTAAAGCGGTCGTGTCAAGTAAATAACCCAACTAGTGAGGTTGGGATCGTTCCCACGAAGAAAATAGTCTAGACTTAACCTCAACCGATTATTACTATCGTTTGGTCAATAACTTCCTTGGAAAGTAAAAACATAAAAAGGGGGGTTCTATCTCTAAATAAGTGAAAATAAACAATGAACTTGAAAGAGACACTTAACAGCTTTTAATGTTTGGTTTTAATCAATTCATCAAAGTAACTAGGGTTTACGTGTTCCCCACAGGTTCATAACTTGATAACTCTAACTATAACAATTCTTTCCTAGTATCTTGCATGCAAAGTGATAAGTTATGTATTTCTAAATCCTTGGTCCGACATCTAGAAAATCTCACTCCGCACCTTGGTCCGGCTACGTGTGTTGCTATCCTAACCCTTATCCTTACCTCATATTAAGCATTGTATTTGATATTTGACTAAGTTATTACCTCGTACCAATCAATACTAGCCTATTAGATAGTATACACTAAATCTATGTTAATAATTCTTAGCCTATTATCTACCTCCTTGGTCCGGCAAGTAGCAGTAAGGCGAGTTCTAACATTGGCCATCCGTTAAAAAGACTTCTAAACAAAAGAATTATCAATACATGCAAGACACTATTCTAGAATTGTTCTTTTAATTGGGGTTTATCTCATTATTTGCCTATGGTTTCCACAACCCTAGTTATGGAGTTTAGTTACTCATAGCCATAAACACAATATTCAAATATATTAAATAAGAATTCATGTACTTACTTCAATGAGAAAAAATAAAGTCCGAAAATTTGCTTGATTAATCACCAAAAGTCACTTGTAAGAATCTCAAAATCTAACACTAATACACAAAGTCTAATAATATGATGTCTAATCTAGCAGAGTCTAACCTGAAAAATGAGGTTTTTCGAACTATTTATAAAAAAATAAAAACCTAATTAAACAAGGATTCTAATTACTGGAAATCTGCCAAAACGCAGCTGGGTCGACGGACCTCGCGATGGACCATCGTGGTCGCGACGGACCGTCATAGACTCCGTCGTCCCATACTTAGCAATTTCTTCTGCTGCTCTCTTATTCCCCTCGACGGCAAGTATGACGGACCGTCATAGGCACAACGGTCCGTCGAGGGTCTTCGTTCAAAATACTTCAACTCTTGGAATCTGGGTACTGGGATCACTTCTCTGAACTTCATGACGAACCTGCAGGACGGACCGTCATAGCCACGACGGACCGTCACAAGCTTCGTAATCCCACACTTGGTCATACTTTCCCATCTTCGTTCAGCAGCTTCTCTACGCTGCCACCTATGGACCGTCTCAAGCACGACGGACCGTCATAAGCTCCGTAGGTGGTCTCTTCTGCATTTCTTCGCTCAAAATCTCTGCATTCAGCTTTGGACAGATTTCTTGCAAAACAAAGAGAAACTTATATAAAAACTAGCACAAAAAGACTTTCGGACACACTAAACTTAAGGAAAAAGTATTAATTATACTGTGAAACCACGGTATATCAACACCCTCAACTTAAATTCGTTGTTTGTCCTCAAGCGATGCACTATGACTCACTACACAATCTTTGTACAATAGTATTCATGTTTTATCCCTTGCAATCATTTGGCTATCAATCCCGATTAATCTCATCAAATTTATGCATGCTATCACTATTAGGCTTGCATTTTGTGGGATTAGAACATGACACAGACTCACCATGCACTAACACCTATCCTCTTCAATTTCTCACCGAGGTGCTAACAATTCCGGTATTGCAACTAGTGTCCTCACTTCAAAACAAAATCCTCATTTTTCACACAATGATTTCAGTTTGAGTATAATGATTACTTTTCAACACTCGCTCTCAGAACAAAGTCACACTCATTTATACCTATTGCCATAAGCTTGCCCTTATTTTCACTGCCTTAAGTTCGTTATACAACCCTTAGGATCACGATAGGACTTTCTTAGCTTGTAACATAGGCTCAGAGTCAGGTAGGGTATATTTAGGTATACTTTAGTGACTTTTTGCCCTCCTTGATATATCGGTTAAACCTTCCACTTTCTATCACTTTATCTCGCCCAGTTTCTCCCATTCTTTCACCTTGCTGTTTTCCCTTCTTTCTTCATTTGTGTAAGTGAATCTTTTCCTTTTTTTTTTAATTTATTTATTTATTTTTTCAACGAGTTCTTGAGTCACTTTACTTTTGTTCTTTCTCTCTCTTTGTTCTTTCAACCCCACTTTCCAGAGCATTCCTCAAAACAGCCACCCTCAACTCATGGCTTTGCCATGAGTCAAGGTACACAATACCCAAAGTTGGGTCAGGGCCATAACGAAGGTTGTTTATGCGTTAGCCACCCTCAACTTATGCTTTTGGCATAAGCTGAGGTGCACATGTCCAAGGAGGGACCAGGGCCAACATATTGTTCCCAGAAAAGATCAGTTGGGGTGAAAAAGAAAGGTCTAATTTTAAGCTCAGATTATTTGGATCAAAGAAGGATAACTTTCATTTGGTTTCTTTTATTTAGGCTAGAAATGGGCTATCTTGAATAAGGGCCTATGATCCTTTCCTAATTGTCTGTTACAGCTTACTTTTAGCAGGACTAACCAGGCAAGTTCTAGCTCAGTACCAATAGTGGACTATTCAAATTTCCTCACACTCACTTGACATCTCATCACTATACCAGATTATTAGACACCTAGTTCGAATTGAAGACTTACGGTAATGCAATGGTGTAACTCTATTTCATGCTTAGAGCCATACAATTATCAGTTACTATGCCTAGTCATGCAACATTTTCCAGTTTTATCAGGATATCATTTTAGCCATCACGCTTCAGAGTTAAACTATGTAGAAAAGATGTAACGTGCCGGTTCAACAGAAAAAGTAATCAGTCTTTTGGGGAAAAACAACACAGGCAAGAAAACCCCAAAAGAGGATAGTGAGTTGGGCTACTCAGACTTCACCCTAACACTCACTTTCCATTTACCCCACCCCCAACAAAAAAGCATGCAATTGTCTCCAATGCATAAAAAATCTAAATATTAGAGTGGTAGGTGAAGCAAACTTGTGGCGCATAGCGCCGTCGATCAGCAAGCTGGTGGGTCCGGTTTCCCAGAACCCACATCCTCTGCAATCTGGACACCCTCAGTGGTGTCCTCAGCAATCTGGACACCCTCAGTGGTGTACTCAGCAACAACCGCACCATCAGTAGTGCCTCCTGCTGTCTCTACAGTGCGGGAGATAGACGCCCCAGCCGCTATCTGCGATGCTCTGATTTGGTGTGCCTCTGCCTCAGCAAGTGAGGCTCTCCTCGTAGCCTCCATCTCTCGGCGCTCCTTCTTCCTTGCTCGCGCCTCATCCTCTGCTCGACCCCTACGCCTCTTGGCAATCTCTCGAGGGGGAGGTGGGGGAATTTCTAATGTAGCAAACAGGGCCGCCAATACAGTGTTCTCAGCAGGCTCGACAGACTCCGGCACCCTCGCCTCTAGGATCGTGTCGATGTCTGCACGAAGACTGTCGACTGCAGCCTGAAGAGTCGACACATCTACCGGAGGGGCTGGGCGGCTAACACTCTCAACTCAAATGCATCTAGGCGGTGGTTAACCTCAGCAATCTACCGCTCGGTAAACTGCTGCATCTTCCTCTCTAGACGTGCCTCAGACTTAGTAATCGACTTCTGCATCCACGGCTGGATATGATGCAGAAGAGTGGCCATTTGTGCCTCCAGTTTTTGGACCCTAGCAAGCGGGACTAGTGTCGGTAGAGGGGCTGTGCGAGAGGTGCTCGGGGCTGGGCTACTACCCGGGATATACTTGATCGGGGTAGTGTCAGTGGACGCCTGTGTAGCGGTGCGGGCCTGGGCTACCGTATCCGCAAGATCATCAGCAAGTGGGGGCAGCTCTGGACGGGGCCCTCTGCGTGGAGCCAACTCATTGGCCTCGTCTCTGATGAGGACGACGTCAACGGTGCCCTGCGGGGTCTTCAACTGATCTATGTGCCATATGGGAACACCTGCGGACCTGCAAAGGGCAAAGATAATACACGGGAAGGGGGAGGTAGTAGTGACCTTGAATGCCCTCTCGTGCATGACTGCCTGGAGAAGCCATGCGAAGTCCACCTCAAATCCGGCTATCATTGCCGCCATCAACACTGCTCGATCCCAAGTAATGATGTTGTCAGCAGCTTTGGGGGAAAGGCAGTGACGGACAAGCAGCCATAGGAATTTTGCTGTGAACGTGAGGTTGGCCTTCTTGATGGCCCCCTTCGGCTCAGTCACCCAATCTGCACCCTCTCCGTCGACTGATAGGTTTAGGGCCATCCACCTCTTGGTGGTCTCTCTCAGTGCCTGCTCGTGCAAGAACTGGCCATCCTCACTATCTGCCAGCGGTAGTCAAACTCGGCAGTGTGGGGAGTCCGAGTGGCATCAACACTCCGCCGTATAGAAACCGGCGGATGGCTGGCAGGGACATGTCAACCTGCACGCCCTGGACTCGAACCTGCTCCAGTGGGGCCTATTTAGCGGGAGCAGCCCGCCTATCGATCTATGATCGGAGAGTCGCTACGTAGGATGCGTAGAACTCTCGGACCATTTCCTCGTTGTACCGTCCCAACGGACGTGCTGTCCACTCTAAGCGATGCCTAGTGAAGAGGTTGTGGATCTCCGGCATCGTTGGGAGACTCCCTGTAAGTACCCGCCGCTCCAAGGTGAGTGTCCGAGTCATTACTCCTTTATCAGTCAGGAACTTGGCGTCGGAGTAAACTTGAAACTGGCCGTCGACACACCACCTGTTTGGCTGATCAGAGGCTGGGGTGGGGACCTGGGCTGGTGCGCCGGATGTAGAGTCTGAACTGTCAGCCTCATCAGACGAGGCCGACGCAACAGCAGTGGCGGGTGGGGGAACCTCAGCAGAGCCAGAGGCTTCCTTGGACCAGGATACTCCTAAGAAGCCAGACGCTCCTTCCTCATTTGTGGCTGACCCAGAGGGTGTGCCGGTCAGTGTGCGCTCCTCATCAAACTGGGAGGCAGTGACTACGCCGGACGCCACCTTTTTGGGTGTGGCTCTAGGAGCACGTGCAGCACGGGAAGGGGCAGAAGTGCCTGGGGGCACATACTCAGGGTCCTGCTCATCATCCGAGCCGATGATCAAGCATGTAGACGGGGCAACAGACTTTGATCGCCCGCGTGCGTAGGTTCGGTCTTGCTTAGGTGCCATAGTAGATAGTACCTGCAAAGGATCACTATTAGTATGAGTAGTGGCAAACAAGACAAGCGAAACCATACGATATAAAACAGTGAAAATAATATGTAAATGTTGTATAAACAGTGAGACACGATGGGCCTGGTGACGGCTTGTCGTGACTACGACGGACCGTCGTGAGGTCCGACGTGGTGTACTTGGACTCTGTATAAATAGAGAACCCTGAAAGAGGGTCTCTGACTAGCATGACGGTGTTTGCAGGACGGACCGTCATGGGTACGACGGTCCGTCACAAGTGTCCGTTGAAGGACACTTGGGGAAAAAAATGGAGACCCTTAGGAGAGGGGTCTCTGACCGGTATGACGGTCATGCAGGACGAACCGTCGTGGGTACGACGGTCCGTCACAAATGTCCGTTGAAGGAAACTTGGGGAAAAAAAATGGAGACCCTTAGGAGAGGGGTCTCTGACCGGTATGACAGTCATGCAGGACGGAGCATCGTGGGTACGACGGTTCGTCATATGTGTCCGTTGAAGGACACTTGGGGGAAAAAATGGGGACCCTTAGGAGAGGTGTCTCTGACCGGTATGACGGTCATGCAGGACGGACCGTCGTGGGTACGACGGTCCGTCACAAGTGTCCGTTGAAGGACACTTGGAAAAAAATGGGAGACCCGTGGAAACAGGGTCTCTGTCTAGCAAGACGGTTATGCAGGACGGACCGTCGTGAGGACGACGATCCGTCACATGTGTCCAGTAGGACAGGGGTGCTAGGGCATGTGCAACGGACCCTATGACGGTCCGTCGTGGCTACGACGGTCCGTCATCGGGGTCTCATTCTGAATGACAGAGACAGAACTGTAAGTACCCTAAGCAACCCCGATGAACCCACATGGTCTTGTAGTGTTGTGGACCTATATGTGTCTATCACAACTACCTAGGAAACTATTAATGCAAAATCACCTATGTCTAGGGTTGTCAACATGGAAAATTCGAACATTTTGAGCCCAGGTTTAGACATAATCATATAAAGGAAACAATATACGACGAAGAACTAAGCTAATACTAACTAATAAACAAAAATACAAGATAAATGAGTATAAATTTAGAGACACATACCTTAGAAATGGAGAAAAAGCAAATGGAAAATGACTCAGTTGGCAGGGTAGACACCTACAGCAGCAGCTCCGACTAGTAGATGATAGTTTTAAGGCTTTGGAGAATTGTGGGGGTAATGATCAGTGAGGGGGAAATGTGGAAGTTGAAAGGAGATGGGAGATGAGAGGAATAATGAATGAATAGGGTGAAAATGAGGGGTTGGGGTGTTTAAACGGTCAGATTTTGAAAAAGGGTCCAGCCGGGTCGGGTCGGGTATAATTCATTAATCACGCGACGGTTCCCTGACGACGGTCCATCGCAGTTGTGACGACCCGTCGTTGGTTCCGTCGTGTGTGCCCTAATGTCAAAATAGCAGAAAAGCATACCTGGTACGACGGATGTATACGACGGTCCGTCACAGGTGCAACGGTCCGTCGATGTGTCCGTCAGTGACTGCTGCAGAGTAATTTTCTGCAGAATTCCCTGGTGATGTGTCTGCAAATTTAAAACCCATTAATAGAAAAATGCTACCATTACTAAAAAGACGATAAGTATTGGGTTGCCTCCCAACAAGCGCCTGATTTAATGTCGCGGCACGACTGGGGACCCTTGATTACTCAGACTTCATCAAGATGGTATGTCTCTATCGCTTCTTTCCCCGATGCTTTATGCCCAAAATAAAGTTTTATTCTATCTCTATCCCTCTTAAACCTCACTCCCTCCTTTGCTTTTAACTCAACTGCTCCATGAGGTAATACTTGGGTAATCATGTAAGGGCCAGCCCATTTGGACTTGAACTTGCCCGAAAGACAAGGTGACCCAGAACTGTTTACAAGCACCAAGTCTCCAACCATAAACTCTTGTTTTGCAGTTTTTTGTTCATTCTCCTTCTTCATCTTTTCCTTGTGGGATATGGCAGATACCGATTGGAGCTCACCACTCTGCCTCATGGTCCTACAAATGTTGAAGGTCGCTTCTTCATTATTCAACCGAAATGTCATCTGTCCCTTCTCCATATCAACTAAGGCTCTACCTGTAGCAAGGAATGGCCTCCCAAGAATGATAGGCACTTCAAAATCGACCTCACAATCAAGAATAACAAAATCAGCCGGAAAGATGAATGACTCCACTTTTACTAGCACATCATGGAGTATCCCTATAGGCCGTTTCACTGTCAGATCAGCCATCAGTAGCCGCATCGCAGTGGGTTTTGGATCCCCCGAACCCAACTTCTTGTAAATTGAGAGGGGCATGAGATTTATGCTTGCCCCCAGATCATATAATGCTTTCGCAAAATGTAATGACCCAACTGTACAAGGTATAGTGAATGCACCCGGATCTTCTTTCTTTTGTACTAGGGATCTTGTAGCAATAGCACTACAATGCTGTAATCTATCATCATCCTCAAAAGTGACCGATCTTTTCTTGGTGACCAGATCTTTCATAAATTTGGCATAACCGGGCATTTGTTCTAGAGCTTCTACCAAAGGGACATTCATAGAAAGCTGCTTCAACATTGTTATGAAGCGCCGGTATTTACAATCCTCGGTCTTTTTCACTAATCTCTGGGGGAAAGGTGGTGGTGGCCTAGGCATGGGGATTACCTTCATAGGTATTTCTGCATCTTTTCCATTACTTTCCTCTGCTTCACCATTACCCTTTTTCACATTATCATTATCCTTTCTCACATTTTCCTCAGTAGATGGCATAGGTGGGTCAATAGTTTGCTTACCACCCCGAGTAGTGATTGCCATACAGTGCGCGTCATTCTTTGGATTTTGGACAGTGTTGCTAGGAAGAGTGCCCGGTTGCCGTGTGTTTACTGTCGCAGATAATTGGGCCATTTGCAATTCAATCTGCTTAATCGAAATTGCATGTGTATCAAATTTTTGCCCAATACTAGCTAAGTCACCCCTTAACTCTTTGATGTTCTCATCACTAGCATCGAATCTCCTCATCATTTTGTGCAACATATCCTCAACTCGCGCCATACTATCTCCACCATCCCTAGGAGTAACTTCACAATTTTGGGGATTGATATAGGGCCCATTCCTATCATTTCTGTTACCGTAGTTACCCCTGTTGAAGTTGTTGTCGCGTTTACCGTCTCGGACATAATGACTCTCACGGTTGTAATTACCATAGTTCCGACCTTGGTTCCCTTGACCTTGGCGCCAATTATCCTGATTTGCGCCTTGGGCACTTGGTCGGAAACCCCCCATCTGCTCATTTACTGCATAAGTGTCCTCCGCATAATAACACTCATCGTTTGGAGGTGGTGGTTTAGCCAAGTAGTTGACTGCATTTACCTTTTCTGCACCCCCAGTGACATGTTTTAGTACCAACCCAAGCTCAGTTCTCATCTGAGCCATTTCTTCACGAATATCATCTGTGGCTGGGTTGTGAGTGGACTGCACTGCGAAGGTGTTTCTCCCTGTATCGGACTTCCTAGTACTCCAAGCTTTGTTATTTCGGGAGATTTTCTCTAGTTTTTCTGCAATCTCAGCATAAGGGCATTCTCCATAAGATCCACCTGCTATAGTGTCCAACACCGCTTTATTGTTATTATCCTGTCCCTGATAGACATATTCCTTCAGTGACTCATCATCTATACGGTGATTTGGAACACTTCTCAAGAATGAGGTGAATCTATCCCAAGAACTACTAACTGACTCTCCTGGTAGTGCCACAAAGTTGTTCACCCTGTCTTTGTGGTTTAATTTCTTGGAGACCGGATAGTAGCGTGCTAAGAAGACATCCCTTAGTTGGTTCGAAGTGAAGATGGAGTTGTATGGGAGCTCAGTGAACCACATAGCAGCCTCTCCCGTCAGTGAGAGAGGAAACACTCTGAGACCTATTACATCTAGATCTAAATCAGGCCTCCCCACATAACTTTTACACACTGCCCTTACCTTAGCTATATGGGCATGTGGATCCTCAGAAGGTAGCCCTGAAAACAAACCTCTGGCAGTGAGCATTTGCATCAGGCTACTAGTTACCACAAAAGTGTGGCCTATGGGTAGAGGGGGCAAGACAAGTGAACTCATAACATTGAGTTTGTGAGGCGGTACTCAAATAAAATCACCGTGCACTTGAAATTTATTACGTTATAGGCATCCAAAAATAACCATCTCGTAGGATCTTCCTTGCTAAAGTGAGTCCATTCATGTGTGTACCACAGACTCCAACATGTATTTGTTCAATAAGCTTCACAGCATCAATACATTTGAGAAGATCTAAATCTGGAGTCCTCCTATAAAGGACTTCTCTACTCATAAAGAAGTTGAGAGTCATACGGTGTATCTACTTTTTCTGGTTAAATATCGCATTCTCAGGATAAATTTCGGACTCCAAATAGTTCTTGATATCAAAATATCATGGAAAACGGTTTCGTTCTACTTTGACATGTGAAAAATGGACTGGATGTTCTCTCAGCTCTATATCCAGAGGGTCAATATGATCAGTATTTGGATATTTAATCATTGAAGCGATGGTAGCAAGAGCATCTGAACTCAATCTTACAGAATCTTTTGCACATATTCAGTATATATTGCACATACGGTGTGATCTTTGGGTTTTTTACCGTCTATTCTCCTTGAACCTGATGAATCAACAAATATGAATCTCCAATAACTAGCAACTCGTGGACATTCATATCGATGTACATCTCCAACCCGAGAATGCATGCTTCATATTCGGCGATGCTGTTCATGCAATTAAATAGGAGTTTGGCCTCTACATGATAAGATTGACCAGATTCTAATACTAAAACTATTCCAATACCTCTTCCTTGGTGATTTTCTACTCCATCAAAGAATATCCTCCAACCAAGGTATGCCTTAGCAATGTCTTCGCCTCAAACGATACCTCTTCATCGGGAAAATAAGTCTTGAGCGGTTCATACTCCTAATCGACAGAATTTTTTGCAAGATGATCATCCAAGACCTGTGCCTTTATCTCCTTCTGGCACACATACACAATATCAAATTCTCTCAAAAGCATGTGCCATTTGGCCAACTTTCCGATCGGCATCGCTTTCTGGAAAATATACTTCAACGGGTCCATTCTGGAAATGAGATATGTAGTATAAGAGGACAAATAATGCCTCAATTTCTAGGCAATCCAAATTAAAGCACAGTATATTCTTTCGAAAAGAGTATAAGGAGACTCATAAGGAGTGAACTTCTTGCTTATGTAATAAATAGATCTTTATTTCTTCCCTATCTCATCATGTTGACCAAGTATGCATCCAAACGCGTTATCTGAGACAAAAAAATATAGCAACAAAGGGCTCCCTTTTCGCGGAGGAATCAACACTAGTGGATTAGATAAATAATTATTGATGGCTTTGAAAGTAGTCTTACATTCTTTGGTCCACTTTGTCAAAGCATCTTTCTTCAATATCAGAAGATAGTCTCACACACCACAGTTGATTGAGTTATGAATCGACCAATGTAGTTGAATCTCACTTCCTTGTTTGTCTTTGGAGGAGGTAACTTTTGAATTGCCTTAATCTTAGAAGGGTCGATCTCAATGCCCCTTCTACGAACTATGAATACCAACAACTTATCGATTGGCACCCCAAAAACACATTTGGCGGGATTTAACTTCAGGTTGTAACGACGTAGATAATGAATGAACTTCCTTAAATAAACCAAGTGACCAGAACTATCCTGGGACTTGATTATGACATCGTCAACATATACCTCGATCTCTTTGTGAATCATATCATGAAAGATCGTCGTCATAGCCCTCATATAAGTAGCACCAACATTTTTGAGACCAAACGACATCACTAATAATATACACCCCATGGTGTAATGAAAGTTGCCTTTTCTGCAGTGATACGCTCAAAGTTACTTCTCAAATGAGAAGTAAAGTGGTCGTGTCAAGTAAATAACCCAACTAGTGAGGTTGGGATCGTTCCCACGAGGAAAATAGTCTAGACTTAACCTCAACCGATTATTACTATCGTTTGTTCAATAACTTCCTTGGAAAGTAAAAACATAAAAAGGGGGGTTTTATCTCTAAATAAGTGAAAATAAACAACGAACTTGAAAGAGACACTTAACAGCTTTTAATGTTTGGTTTTAATCAATTAATCAAAGTAACTAGGGTTTACATGTTCCCCACAGGTTCATAACTTGATAACTCTAACTATAACAATTCTTTCCTAGTATCTTGCATGCAAAGTGATAAGTTATGTATTTCTAAATCCTTGGTCCGACATCTAGAAAATCTCACTCCGCACCTTGGTCCGGCTACGTGTGTTGCTATCCTAACCCTTATCCTTACCTCATATTAAGCATCGTATTCGATATTTGACTAAGTTATTACCTCGTACCAATCAATACTAGCCTATTAGATAGTATACACTAAATCTATGTTAATAATTCTTAGCCTATTATCTACCTCCTTGGTCCGGCAAGTAGCATTAAGGCGAGTTCTAACGTTGGCCATCCGTTAAAAAGACTTCTAAATGAAAGAATTATCAATACATGCAAGACACTATTCTAGAATTGTTCTTTTAATTAGGGTTTATCTCATTATTTGCCTATGGTTCCCACAACCCTAGTTATGGAGTTTAGTTACTCATAGCCATAAACACAATATTCAAATATATTAAATAAGAATTCATGTACTTACTTCAATGAGAAAGAATAAAGTCCAAAAATTTGCTTGATTTCTAATAATATGATGTCTAATCTAGCAGAGTCTAACCTCAAAAAAGAGGTTTTTCGAACTATTTATAAAAAAATAAAAACCTAATTAAACAAGGATTCTAATTACTGGAAATCTGCCAAAACGCAACTGGGTCGATGGACCTCGCGACGGACCATCGTGGTCGCGACGGACCGTCATGGACTCCATCGTCCCATACTTAGCAATTTCTTCTGCTGCTCTCTTATTCCCCTCGACTGCAAGTATGACGGACCATCGTAGGCACAACGGTCCCTCGAGGGTCTTCGTTCAAAATACTTCAACTCTTGGAATCTGGGTACTGGGATCACTTCTCTGAACTTCATGACGAACCTGCAGGATGGACCATCATAGCCACGATGGACCGTCACAAGCTTCGTAATCCCACACTTGGTCATACTTTCCCATCTTCCTTCAGCAGCTTCTCTACGCTGCCACCTACGGACCGTCACAAGCACAACGAACCGTCATAAGCTCCGTAGGTGGTCTCTTCTGCATTTCTTCGCTCAAAATCTCCGCATTCAGCTTTGGACAGATTTCCTGCAAAACAAAGAGAAACTTATATAAAAACTAGCACAAAAAGACTTTCAGACACACTAAACTTAAGGAAAAAGTATTAATCATACCGTGAAACCACGGTATATCATGCAGCCTCTTCATCCATCAAGATCTGGCAATAACTTGCATAACAATCCACAAACGACTGCATTCTTGCTTATCACAGTTATCGATGAGAATGTGAATATTCGGCAACGGAAAAGTGTCCTTTGGGCTCACTTTGTTAAAATCTGTATAGTCAACATGAATTTTGATTTTCTCATCTTTTTTGGCAACCGAAACAATATTGGCCAACCAAGTAGGATACTGCGTCACTTCCACTAATTGAGACTCAATATGTTTGGTGATCTCTTCTTTAATTTTTAAACTTAACTCATTCTTGAACTTTCGAGCCTGCTGTTTTGGTGGACTGAATCCGAATTGACAATTTGTGAGACAACACATTTGTACTCAGCCCTAGCATGTCGCTCTAAACCCAAATAAATACATCAATAAATTCAGTAAGCAAATAAATCAGCTCACTTCCTTGAGATTCATTCAGATGAACACTGATTTTTACCTCTTTGACGCACTCTTCGTTTCCAAGATTAACAGTCTCAGTTTCTTCCAAATTTGGCTTATATTGATTCTCAAATTACCAAAACTTCTCAACAACATATTCTGGTATGTCATTTTCTTCTTCATACTCTTCACCTTCGTCATCACTTGCCTCATTTTGTTTGTTTAGCTCGTGACATAACATGACATTGGTAGGTTTTAAATTAAAATTACTGAAATCATAAACAAATAAACTTAAGAAAGTAAAATAAACAAATAAGACATAAACAAGTGTTCAAGAAGAGAGGCTTTCATTCAAATAGGAAAACAATACAAACTTTGTCCATGGCAAAGGGACATGTGGCCTTTTTAAATATTATGGGGAAATTTCAAAACTCAAGTAATTAAAGAAATTGCAAAAAATGTGTGTCTCAAGCCTTTTTAGGACTACCACCAATTTTCAAAACAGGCATAAACAATGTCCTTCTACCAAGATATTCAGGGAATCAAGATTGGTGTGGAGGTCTAGATCTACTGCTGCTCTCTAGGCTCAGCATCGTGGATACCAGATAGCTCGACCTCATCCTCTATGACAATGTCAATCTCTTTAAAAAGGCCCCAGATTCCTTCCCCAATGCCATCACGATCAGCATACTCTCAAACTGGAAATGATTGGTACAAATTAGCGATTGGCCTAGCCAATGCTTCATCATTATTCTTCTTTATCTTCACCTCATCATCTATAAGGACGTACCCCAAACCATACCTTTGCTCCTTTGACAGGAACTTGAATAGGCTCGACGATTTCTTGGAAATTCTTCCCAATCCAAAACCTGGCTCAAATCAATTCTAGAGCATCACCGTAGCAATCGTCTTGTACATAGAGGGCATAGGAGGGTACGGAGCCAAGTCATCACCGATGGCATTAACCAACTCTACCGTGTAGAAATCAGTGCCTTGAGAGACTTCATCTATGATTGGCGCATGCCCACCGTACTGGCTTCCTTCAACTTGAATAACCTATTCTTGCTTCTTCCAGACAAGTTTTATCAGCTAGTGAAGGGTAGAAGGCACAATCCCAAAAATATGAATGAACGGCCTTCCTAGAAGAAGGTTTTAGCTAGTGTTGATGTCCAAGACGTGAAACTTCACATTGATTTCTACAGGACCCATATGAATGAACAATTTTACCACATCTAGTGTGTCTATTTGCACCCCATTGGAAACTCTCACATTGACTTGGTTTTGTTCAAGCTTCCCCAAATAAAACCTTAACTGCCTCAGAGTTGACAACAGAAAAAATATTGAGACCTGATCCATCATCTACCAAGACACGGTTTATAACCCTTTCTCGACAAATGACGGTGATATGCGAAGCTTTGTTGTGCATCCTCCCTTCGAAGGGCAACTTCATCACAGAAGCAGATATGATGTCCTCGGATAACCTGGTTGCATGGTCGCTACATTGTCATTATTGGTGCCCACAGGCACATATGTATCATCCAAAGCCTTCACTCAGGGATCACCTATGTAGTTGGGAAATCATCAACAAGGCCCACACAGAAATCTAAGCCTAGGTTTTCTCCAAATGCTTAACAATCGAATAGTCCTTCATCTGCATCTTTCTCCAAAATTCTTCACCTTTGCCTTCGCTTATCGGCCTCTTTCCTTGGTCCTTCTTTTGTCCCCCACGGACCAACTCTTATGGAGTATAACATCTGCTAGACCTGGTCATACCCTGAGCTGAAGCGATTTCAAACACAAACCTTGGCGTAGCGGGAGTTTATATTGGCAACAAGGCAACAGCCTTTGCGGGTGTCATAATCACGAACTCCTTTTTTTTATGCTCAAAGAATCCACTGACTTTTACAACTCATCATAAATAATCAGAGGTATCATCTTTGTCACACCCCAATCGTCGTCCGTCTCTATCATATTGAGGTTGATGCCCCCATGATTTGGAAAAGGATTACTATTTGCATTGGGTGTGGCTGCTTGGAGGGAGACCACCTTCTAATCGATAAGATCCTGGATTTTGTGCTTCAGGCTGATACAATCCTCACTATCATGTCCAATGTTATTGAGTGATATTCACACTTCTGATCGGGTCTATAAAATCGGGAACTAGTGTCCACTGGGTTTTGGTCCCACTAGATGAATATAATCTGCCGCAGTTAATCGCTCGTACAACTTTTTTTGGATTATGGGAACCACAATAAAAATTCTAGCGGGCTTTTTCTAAAATATAGGACGAGGAAGATTGTAGTTACCTTGAGGAGGAGGCATCTGACGATAATATTGTCGTTAAGGTAGGGAGCCTGATATCTGGGATGGGGATTTGTCTAATAATTTGAAAATGGAGCTTAGTAGTTTGGGGAGGTATTTTGGTAAACTGGAGCTTGGGCTTGATATACTGGGGAGGAGCTCGGTAATTTGACTGCAAGTTGGCGCAGTTGGGATCGAAACTTTGGTAATGATCAGATGGAGTTTGGTAAACTGGAAGGCAATTTAGGTATATGGGAGGTGGAGTTTGATAACTGGGAGGGGACCATTTTGGTAAGTGGGTGGAGCATTTTGATAATTGGGGGGAGAGGGATTTTGATAATCAGCTTGTGTATAATAAGCCTGTTAGGAACTCTGTGAAGGTTGAGAACGACCTTGGTGTGATGACGATCTTTTCGATGTCTTCTTCCCTTCATAAGATACAACAGACACGTCCTCTCTCTTCTTTTCAGCTAACCATGGATCCGGGTGAGGCAGCAACATGGGAAATTTTCCCGGTTCTTGATCCATCCTCGATAGTATCACCTACCTTGACTATCTCGATAAACTTTGCTCCCACGAGCAACATAAATTTGTCGTAATAGTCGGGTTCCTAAACCCGTACAAATAATCCTTTCACCATCTATACGAGAACTCTCTGTAGCTTTCGTTGCATTTCCACTTCATCTTCTCTAACGAATAAGGATCAGAGACAATCTCCACGTTGTAAGCAAATCATTCAGTGAAGTCCTTATCCAGGGCATTCCAGCTAGGACATTGTCTTGTTTCATGGGATGTGAATCATTTCAAATCCTCTTTGCTCAGACTTCAGCTAAAGAGCCACATCAATACAACTTTATCTCTCCCAACTCCTACGACCTGGTCGTAGTAGGCCCTTAGATGCCGTAAGTGATTCCCTATTCCTTCAAAGACATCAAATTTTGGCATTGTGAACCCTTCTAAGAGTTCTAAATTCAGCTGAATGCATAGGTCCTCATAGTTCAACTCGGCGACCTCATGAAGGCATTGTAGATCCTTCATTGCTATTCAAATCTCCTCTTTTATGTCTAACTCTTTCTTTCTCTTCATAATGGTCGAGTTCAAAACCATTCACATCCTGCTCATTGGGAACGAGAATTTGTAAAGTGGTTTTTCTGGGTAGGGGTGGAGCGGCAGAAGGACTTGGGGCGTTTTAAGTGGTTTGGTAGTTTTTTTTTAGTTGAATGACCCTTGAGGTGGGTCCGGGGCTTAGCATCACCCCCAGGCCTTAACATTTCATAAAATCAAATCTTACAAGAAGGGGGACTTAAACCTTACCTTCTATTATTTGGTAGGTATGTAATTGACTTATCTACTAAGATTAGTCAATTCAACCTTATACAATATGATGCACATCTATGGAAAGATAATACCTAGAGAGGACTCCTCTCTTAATACATTTTCCTTAGAAAGCATGAATTAGGAAGACTCTCTCTTTACAAGAATGATAAAAAAGTGCAAACCTAATCTACTAACTATATTTAGTCAATGAATAAGTTTGCTAAGGTGGATGTTTGATTCTCTTTAATTTCCTTCTTCTGAAATTTTGTATGCCCATCTTTTCCAATATGTAACTTCCTCGAATTGCTCCCTTGAGTTGTCTTGTAGAATAGAAATGTTGAGGCATTTCGAGATTGTGACTCCATTTGGCTAGCAAATATGCAGTACAGTTTGCTTCTCTATATATGTGTTGACATTGAAAATGATCCAATTTCCTTGTTATTTGTCCAATGTGTTGGACAGTTTGTTGACATCTCCAAGGGATATTTATTGTATTGTTGATCCATTTATACAGCAGCTCTGAATCAACTTCCAGCTCAATCTTTTTGTATCCATGTTGTTCACACCAATAAAGCCCATATAATGCTGCCTTTAACTCTACAATATTGTTAGTACCAAGACCAAAAGGTAAGGAAAAGGCATAGATTATTTTACCTTGATGATCCCTTAGAATTCTACCTCCTCCAATCTTACCAAAATCTTGTAAAGCACTACCATCTGTGTTGAGTTTGTAATTGCCTAAATCTGGTTTATTCCAGCTTACCATGAATATCTTATATTGCTGCTGACATTGATCCACTATGTTGATCAAGTTGCCCAAACTAGACTGCCATGGTATGCTAGGGAACTCAAGTTTGATAACCTGCATAACATCTTTGAAAATACCATATTGTACTCTGTATATGCTGGATTCCTTCCTTCCATACTTGTCAGCAAACCTATTTTTCCATAGATTCCAACAAATAAAGTTAGGTAAAATATGAATAAGTAATTTGTGTACCTCATTGTTTGCTTGCAGATTCCTCCAATACAATAACTGATTTCTCAGATTTGTATTGACTTGCACTGCTCCAACTGTTGTTGCATGATTCTTCCATATATATTTGGCAAAATTTCCAGTGATCAATATGTGATTGATGTCATCTTTGCCTTTGTTGTAGCAACAATAACAATCTGTTGTATCACTGCCAAATCTCTGCAGTGTTTCATTAGTGGGTAATTTGCCCTTTAAAGCTCTCCAAATAAAGAAGTCTATTTTGAAAGGAATATATTTATTCCAATTAATATTGTTAATAAGATCTTTATTTCTTTTCTTTCTAATAATCTCCCATGCAGAAGCAATAGTAAATTTGCCAGTTTCTTCAGGTATCCATATGGCAGTGTCTTCTTTTCCTTCTTGATAGTTGAAGGTTATCTGAAGAATATTGGGTATCAACAATGGTGGCACCTGCTGATTAATCAACCTCTCATTCCATTTACCTTCTATTAAGAAGTCAGCTAATAAATTGTTGTTTAAGCTTGATATATGATCACAGTGATTGGCAAGAGGATCATTGTCTAACCAATGATCACACCAGAAGCTGCAAGTCCCAGAATGAATATGCCATTTAATGTGGGTTCCACATTTTGCCTGTTTCTAGTTAAGTACCTCCATACAAGAGAATCCCCTGTATCATATTTTTTAGCCACAGGATTGGCTCTTTGTCAATATTTGGCTTTTAAGAATTGACTCCACAAGGAATTTTTGGTTCTAAATTCCCACCACTACTTATATTGAAAAGCATTACAAACATCTTCTAACAGCCTTACACCAATACCTCCTTCAGCAGTTGATAGGCCATATTTTCCCAAGATGACCAATGATACTTCTTCCCATCCTTATCAATACCCCAAAAGAAATCAGCAATCACCTTTTTAATACAATTTAGAGTAGTCTTGGGAGGAGAAGGCTTACTGAGGATTTTTTGCGGTTAAATCGAAGATTGAGGGATTTTGAGAAGGAGTAGATGGTGGGTTTCGAGCCTGTTCCATGTTTGAAGAGGGAAAGCACAGCGGAGGCCTTCAATCTGTCGAACTGTTGATAGTTTAACCCGGCTGAGGCAGATCTTGTCTTCTTTGCATTTCGACCCTCATTTTAGCAATTTGCTGCATAAATTGCATGATCAGTTCATTTTGATCTAATGGTAGGTTGAGACACCACAACATAGGTCAAGCTGATTTCTTCATTGTTATCCCCCATCGTTGATTATCTGAACTTTGACCAGGAGAGGAATCTACTGGGACTTAGATCTTGTGAAGTAAGGATGATAAGCTAGCTTATCGACACAGACTAGTTTTAAGTACCTGTGGAAGGAAAACAACTCAAAGGCAAATTTGTTAGTTTGAGTTCAAGACACATAATGCATGATATCACATAGAGAATAGATAAACACACAAAAGTTACTTTGTTTGAGGACATGCTAACCCAAGAGTAAAGGGGAAATTGATTTTTGAACAAGCAAGAGTTTGCTCGTTTTAATTTGGAATTATCTCAGAAAGGTTAAATCACGTTGAGCCTCATATTTCCTTGTAGGATGAAAAGGGGGAGAATGAAAACTTTGAAAGATAGGAGCCGGACCTTGAAAGGTTGCCTAAGTATCTCACAAGGAGAATTTATGCCCTACGTAGTTCTAATACTAAGAAATACTTGTTTTCATTCATTATAGATCATTATAGGGGAATTGAAAAACAAATAGAAAGATTTAAAATATAAAGGTGACTCCATTTAAACCATTCTTCTCCTCAATGTCACATCAGCAACAGGGAACAAACTCGACTCGAATCTTTCCCATGTTGATGAGGGATTCCAAATCGTGAAGAAATGCAAGGCCTTTTTAAATGCTATGATCAGTATCCTGGTGATAGGGACAGCGCTTTCAAACTTCGTTTCCAAGGGAATATAACACATTCACATTCTTATGGATATGTGCATTGTCTCCTTTTCGCATGAATTGTAAGTAGACCTCCAGCATGTTTTTTTTAATGGCGTGAAAGAGCAACGGTAGAACTTGATCTTTTAAATGAACAGTATGTCGAACCTCGTTTCATCACACATAATGATGATGTTGTCACCCACCTGTTTGTTTCTAAGTCGGTGTCGAGCATGTAGAAGGCTGCAGTCTTAAATTCCACACACTCCTCCATCGTGTGTCCCTTTTGGTAGGGATGACACACAGGGGCTTTGTGAAGGTCCTCTGAACTCACTTGGGAGGTGATTCTTTTGCTAGGTTCCACAATGCCCCTATCCTTAAACTGCTCATAGATTAGGGCGCACAAAATGACTTCTATCCTAATTCGATGTTCTTGAAGATATACTTCAAGAGTGACTTTCTGGTCCTCTTCTGCCAAACGTCCTTGGAAAGGAAGTTTATGGGCATCCCCTTTTTCAGAATCTTCTTCCATTATCTTGTACTTGATGTTTTTAGGGGCCAAGAGTGTGTTATATAGGGGAGGGTGCTTTCCATGAAGCCTCTGTATGTCGACTATCTCTTCCTCGAAAAAAGCGTGTCTCAATATCTTAATCGCCAGCTCCTTCTCTAGTGGCGTGCTTGAGGCCTTAAAGGCTTCAACGGTGATCTCTACCTCGAATCTCTTTACCATAGTCTCTTGGAGCCTCTGTTCAAACAACGATACGTCTTCTTCGGTTCGTTTAATCTTGATATTTTTGCCCTTATCCATAACGGTGATTTTACCTTTCCTGAGACGATAGAGTAATTTTTAAGATTTCGTTAATAAGATCTGCATTTGGTTGGGAAACTAAAGAGTAAGAAAATTTGGCAGACTTTGTAGTAGTGACTTGTGTATTATTTTTTTGGAAATTTTTGGAAAGAAATGGGTTAGTGATTCCCTCATTCAAAGCAACATATTACATTAACACTTAAAAGAACACATATATCGTGTCCTAAACCTACAGGGGACCCTTTTATGCCAAGGGTAGGGATAGAGCATTCGAAAAAGCAACAATTTAATAACACAATAAAGAAGGCAAGTAAACAATTATTTACAAATAGCCAAATAAGTTTCGTTTTAAGGTTAGAATCCTCCAAATCCCCATCAGAGTTGTCATTCTGTTTTATTCAGAAAGGAAATATTTTATTTCTTAGAGACTTGATTTAGAGTCGCTACTTAATTTGTAAGAAAAAATCAACAAAATTTAGTTTTCAACAGATTAAACAGGGAATCTAATGAAAACCTGAAAGGGGGTTCGAGATTCTTATTTATATTTTAGGAAGGTTTTTACGGCACCTAAAAAATACTCACTAACTCACGATTATCCAGTAACTGACTTGTTTGGCTAAAATGTCTAACTAAAATTTTGAGAGAAGAATTATTTAGAGTTGTTTGGAACTGAAGTATGAATTTAACTATCTAATTGAATTTTCATTTGTAAAATTTAGTTTAAGTTATTTACTTGATTTGATTAAGTCATGAAAACAAAGTGGCGTCTTGCGGGATTTTGAATTTGTAACCCTAAAACTAACGACAATTGATAACAAATAAATAAACAACAAAATAAGAGAGAGAGAGAGAGAATATAGAGGAGAGAGTCGGATCCAAATACGGTTTGTGTTCGCCTAGACCGGTATTTGGACCCACTTGTTTTTGGGCCTTAAGCCCATTCAATTTTGTACTTGTCCTAAATTCTAGCAAAATAATAATACAAAGATGACAATAGCTTAGGCCTCTTGGCCCAACTTCTTCAACTCTTCCACTTTGGATTTTTCCACTTTGAGACCTGTACGTCGATTTTCATATCTAGTCAACTCGATAATGGAATTTGAGCCTTTATGGCTCTCCCTAAATGAAAAAGAAGATGATAGAAGTTCAATTGGACTCAAACAGTTTCACATGCAACGGAAAGAATAAGAAAAAATTAGTGTCCAAGTAATATAGGTATGAACCTACCAAAGCAATGTAATACACTAGCGCATAGATTATGATTTGATTAAGTGACTTCGGGATTAATTATTAAAACACATGAGATAGTGAAGGAACGAACATACGATAAAATTAAGATCATTTGATATATAATCTTAAAGTAAAAAATAAGGCTCAATTGATACAACTTAGAGGGGCATGGATGATTTTAAAACTTAACTATTGGTGACAAAGCTTCAAAAAATCCAAATTATTTTAGGGATTACGTCAATCTCAAAAAATGAAATAGCAATCTGAATCCATGATATTAAGTTATCGTCCTTTAATTTAATTGAAATGGGAAGGTGATCTATAGTAAATAGTAGGAAAACAATATGAAACAAAAAATTGGACTAATGCACATTTGATATTAAACAACGGCTTCCAACTGTAACATCATAAGCTAAATTCAAGACATTCTAGGAAATTGAATGTATATTATTTTTATTTTTTTAAAAAATACAAGAAAGCATGCTAATTGAGATGAGAAACGGCAAAGATAAACTTAACGGCTTATTATGAGCAAGACTCGATAGGATAAGCAAGAGAGGAACAAAATAATCGAAGACTTCGAATTTGAACCAATATAACCAAATGATAACATACCGCATCAACAAGGAAGTAACATTTAACTAAGATTGAATAATTAAACGACCAAACTATACTAACAACAACATGTAACACTCCAATGAACCAAGTTTCAATATGTAAAGATTACCTTAAAGAAGAAGAGATTTAAAGAGAGGAAAAAAAGTAATATTGACTAAAGAAGGAAAAGGCAAACCCCCTGCATGTTTAAACTTCAGTGAGCAAGAGAAAGACACGATGTCACACTAGACTGAAGAAATTGGCTAAAACATTCAGATTATATAACATCACATGAATAACTCGATTAAGCTAATATTAGAGTTCCAAACAACATGGAAATGCAACCGAAAACCCAAACAAAATAAGTAGAACAGTGAAACCACTGCTAGTACATCCGAAAATAGTGAGAAAAGATAAATAATAAATAAATAAAAATCAAACGAGACAGGACCAAATATATGAAAGATAGTATTATTGCACAAGAACGCCCAATCTAAAAAGAAACAATAAATCGAAATATACTAAATAACAAGTAATCTTTCGACAGCCTAACTGGAGGGAAGGGAGTAAGAAAAAGCCCCCATAATAATCAAAAAGAACATTGAAGTCAAGCCAAAGATAAGTCAGTAACATCACAAAACATTAGAGATATATGCAAGTAACAAGGGGTATCAACATGGTAGTTGCATCGAAGAAAGAAATCTAAGACATATACGGACGAAAACATGTAGAGCTCATCTTTTTTATATCAGATGAACATGGAGATGATTCTAACTCAAATGCTACGCTACTGTATAAACAAAGAGTAAGAAGAACCAGCAGACAACTTCAGCTCACCAAACAAAATCTCAACTAAAGAGTTGGAGTTGAAAGAAGTTTACCTTTCCGGAGGCAACGAACGAAGACTACAAACAAGCGATGATTTCATCACAAAAACTCAACAACGAACCACAACCTAGAAGTCCAAGCAGAATATCACCTTTAAACAACTAACTATTTTATCTTTTTGTTTTGTGAAACAGTATTTGCAGTATGTATTTCTAACTACTTTTTTAAAAATTCTTTTCCGTTCAATCGCTCAAAATTCCCACTCAAAGAAAATTCTTCTCTCCATCAGTTCAAGTTTTCAGCCTCAAAATAAAAGAAAATTCCCCATCACAGTGAAGAAGAAAAAGAGTTTATAAAGGAGAAAATTAGGGTTTAATTTTTAGGGGGAAAAGGGATGAAAACCCGGGTTCAAGGCCCATGTTCTTGAATTCAAACTTGAATTCTTTCTCCATTTTAGGCCAACACCTTTTCTCTAAAGCCTGAACGCATTCCCAAGGAAGAAAGGAGAATGGAGGGATTAGATGTGTCTCTCGTCCTTGAAGTTGACGTGGCGCTCATCTATGTGAGTCAAGGATGAGGTCGCATGTGCAATTGCAGAGAAATGGGAGCTTTAATCGCAGAAAGCTGAAGGAGATCGTACCTGGAAAGAAGGCGCATAGAGAGTCTCTCTTTGTCTTATTTTGACGTGTGATGAACTGGTACGCGCAGCTGCTGTTCACGTCTTCTAAGAATAATTAAGTTGGTTCTTGTGAACCATTTTCGTTGGTCGGGTCAAGGAAATAGAAGGAGTTGATTCTGGTCGGGAAGGCAGGGAATGGGTTGGAAATTTGGGCTACTGAAGGAAAAATTGGAAAAAGAGGTGGGCTGAATATCGAATTAGAATGCTAAAACAAAGCCCAAATTTGTTCTCAAATGGATTTAGGGGATCGGCTAATGAATTAATACGAATTCATTAAAGAGCTTCACAATCTTAACGAAATAAAATAATTTACTTAATTATAAATCAATTAGCCTAAAACATAGTCATTTGAATTACTAAACAAATTAACCTGATATTTAATTTAAGCAAAATCTTTTGCGATGATTTTTAAATATTTATAAAATAAACTAATTATATATAAAATTATATAAAACATATATATTAAACTATAACAATATAAGCTGATAAATTTAACTATAAACTAAGGATCCAAACTACAAATTACTAAAACTAATTTAATAAAGAACTAAGTAAAACTAAAATCTTTCTTGATACTATTTTCAAATATTTATAAAATAAACTAATTATATAAAACATATAAAAATATATATTGCTTCAAAAATATACAAATCCACTAAAGCTACTTTAAAATAATTTGAAAAACATTTTAATCTTATAAAGTCAATTATTTTAACTCGTTTGGAATTTAAAAGCTCGTGAATTAATTCCTATCGGGGAGGGTCAAAATTGGGTGTCAACAATACTTATTCTTAATGTTCACTTCATTGAGTTGCCCATAGTCAATACACATCCTAAGAGACTCATCCTTCTTCTTCACAAATAGAACCGGAGCACTCGATGGGGAAATAATGGTAGGATGAAGCCTTTTTCTAGTAAATCCTTGAGTTGAGCCTTCAACTCTTTCAATTCGCTCGGAGCTATCGGATAAGGAGGAATTGAAATGGGATCTTTATCCAGTAGCAAATTAATACGAAAATCAATTTCCCATTCGGGAGGAATTCCGAGAATATCATTAGGAAAGACCACCGAAAATTCCATAACTATGGGGACTAACTCAATGGGAGGAGTTTCTATGTCTAAGTCTTTGACTCTAACAATATGTTATAAACACCTTTTAGAGATCATCTTACAAGCCTTTATAAAAGAAATGATACAACCTCTAGAAATAGAACTTCCCCCCTTCCACTCTATAACGGGTTCATTAAGAAAATTAAACTTGACAACTCTTGTCCTACAATCAATGGAAGCAAAACAAGAATGCAACCAATCCATTCCCAAAATGACATCGAAATCTACCATATTAAGTTCTACTAACTCAACATGGGTAACTCTATTGGGAAACATTATAGGATAGTTTGTATTTACTCTTTTTGCAACCATCGAATCACCTACTAGGGTAGTCACCATAAAAGGTTCTTTAAGATAGCAGGCAAAACATCAAACTTTTTAGCTACCAAAGGACTAACAAACAACAAGGTAGCACCCGGATCAAATAAAGTATAACATTTAAAGAGAAGACTTGTAACATATTGGTCTCCACATCGGGAGAACTCTCTTGTTCACCCCTAGAGTGGAGAGCATAATAGAGATTCTTTCTTGGAGCATCAACGTTAGAACCACTTGCTTGAGATTGCCCACCACTCTTGTCTTGCCCATTCACATTAGAGCAATTTTTGACTTTATGACCTTTTTTCCACAACTAAACCAATTTCCCGTTCCAACTAGACACTCATCCCATTTTTTCTTACAACACTTGGAAAAAGTTAGTTTATCACTTGGTGATTTCTACTTCTATCCTTTTGGGACTTAGCGTTAGACACCCTATTATCACGAGCCTTGGGAAATTTGGAAGGGACTTGAATGGAGAACCTCTTCTAAAATTTAGGCTTATCTTGAATTCCCAAACTTCCCTTTAAAGAACCACTTTCAAAAGACTTGGCCCTCTTGGCCTCTCTATTTTTCCTCCTTAGTCTACTTTCTTCCACTTGTTGAGTATGAACCATTAGACGAGATATATTCATATTTTCATGAAGCATAGCTGAACGACATTCTTCCACCAAGTCATCGGACACTCGCGTAAGAAAAAAACTCATCTCATCCCCTGGGTTAGACACCAAGGATGGAGCATACTTAGAAAATTTTCTAAGCTTCAAGGAGTAGTCAAGTACACTCACACCTCGTTGACGAAGGTTGATGAATTTTTCCACCTTAGCTTCTATGAACTCTCTAGGAAAGAACCGATCAAGGAAGGCCTTCTTAAAAATCTCCAATGTCACCGGACCACCTCTTAGAACCCTATTATCCCTCCATTGGGTGTACCAAGTTTGTACCATATCTTTGAGTTGATAGGCAGCCAACTCGGCCTTTTCACCCGCAGTCACACCCATAGATATAGACTTCATCTAGGAAATCTTGAGGGTCTTCATCCGCTTTTGACCCGAAGAACATAGGTTGGTTCATCCTCGTAAAATCTCTTAAACGAGAAGCCATAGTGCTAGCATTTTGAGGCATACGTGGTCCAACTTTCTGATTTACTTGAGTCATCATGTCTTGGACTTGAGAAGTGATGACATTAGCTTGTGAAGTCATTGCTTGGTCCAAATTGAGAAAAATTGCCCTTATCTCTCCATCGGTCATCAATGGAGAAACAACCGGAACTTGATCACCCATAGGAACTTGCTCAAGTGGAGGGATTTGATTGTCTTGCGGAGGAGCTTGGTTGTCATGAGCCCCCCATTAGCAATCCCTTCCTCGGCCCTTCGTGCAGATGCCTTTCTAGTATTCCTACCTATATCCACAATCAAAGGCTTAGGTAAAAATAACTCATAAAGTAAAATTCTAGAGGCACGACATAGGAATAAAATAAGATGAGGATTTTCTAAGCATCACATAGTCTCTCATTCATAAGTGTGGCGCACTTCACAAATATGAATAAGAATCTACATAGACGTGGTTTAGTGAGACATCGATCCTAAGGATATTCAACCTCATGCTCTAATACCAAGTTTTTTACATCCGGGGAGCACCTCCTAGACGTAACCGTTGTCGTCATACTCGGAGAGGAATAATACTAGCCTCTTAGCACTCATCATTATATATCATAAATCAAATTACGGAATATTTAGAACTTTTCATCTACGTGTACAAGTGAGGTTTACATAGGCCTCTAGCTTACACATTATATATACAACAAAGCATACATAAGAGTTCATAAAGTAATAATATATACAAGACCGATACTCATAACCCACACCAAGTCCACAAGTACAATGACCAAGTAAAGCCCCATAACCTAGTCAACCAAGTAAACCCAACAAAGGACCATAAGCAATCTCTAAACTCACATAACATAGCATCAAGAGTAATCATCATCATATTTAACAATATAGACCAATAGCATGTTCACACATAAAACTAACATCATATAGGATCATCAACATGTAGACTTAACATATACATAATCATTTACTATATAGATATAAGAACAACTTTCTATGACTTCCCTCAAATCCAACTAGTGCAATGTATAGGAAGAGTCCCATACCCCTACCTAGACTAAGTCAACCCCTCAAGTCACCCTAGTTAGTGTTTACTTCTTTATTTAATTTCACTTTAGGTAACACTTGCCTTAACCGACTAGACAACAAGAGCTAAATATGGATCCGGTGTCATGAAACCCTACACCGAAAGACGGTGTACTACTTGCCAAGGTATACCAAAACATGAGAATAGCATTCTAAGTGGATGCACTAGCTAGTATTCCTATGGGGGCAACATAGATCAAGAACTAGGAGCTATGCTAGGGACCCTGTTTATGCACATTGCATTATAGTCTCCAATGCCATGACTACAATAGTGAACCTACCTTCCCACATTGCGAAGGGACACTGCTCACTACTAGTTCAGTCGGTGCTAAGCTAGAGTCCCTTTTTGAAATGTCTTTAAATCGTATTTTAACAATCATTACTTAGAATAGGCCATAGTAGACTAAACCCTTATATATTCATAATCATTAGCTCATCAAGAATTGCATGATAATATTCTTTGAATACAACCCTCATATGTGAGACCAACACATTATCATCATCATGTCATAATAAGGCACATAGGTAATTCATAACCAACCTTATATCATTACATCTTAAGCATGATCTCACAATCACATAATAAAGACATTTCATAATCATACCAACACCTACTTAATCAAATCACAAGACATGCTTCACTTCATCAACAATTAAAAAGCCATCACAACAGGAGTAAAGGGTAAAGATCACAAAGTCTTACCAAATTCTCCTCAAAAGTCATCATCATTGGTCTTACCCTCAACCAATCCAATTTCATCCATCAATAGGTTTAGTTACATCATTCAATAGTAATTAACACAATAACTAAGTCAATTTCATCAGTACTAATCAATTCAACATGAGTTCATCACCTAAGGTTAGAGAATTTGGGTCAATTCATTATTTATTCCACATACTAGGTTAAACATCAAGAACTAAAATAATACATCATAATATAATCATAATAATCATTAGAAATCAAGAACAATACAATTGAAAGATCAACTCATATATAATTCATCTTTTTGAAATCGAAGAACCCTTTGGAAAAGGAATCCCAAAGGTGAAATGTTCCCATACCTTGATATCCCTTGAAGATTTATAAAGAAAAGTGTCTTGTTGAATCCCTATAACACCTTGGTATTCTATGGAGTCTTCTTTGGGAGAGAGAAAGTAGAGAGAAGGAAGAGCAATTTGGGTTTAGGAATTGTGTGGTGTTAAGTTGGGTTTAGGATTAGGGTAGGTTATATATAGTAACTTAAATAGATTAATTAACCACCCCTTAACCCCCAATTAAACCCTAACTAATTAGATAATTAATTGACTCCCTTTAAACTTAACGGCAAAACGTAGGTCTGACCTACCAGACCCCGACCTACAGGCTGTAGGTCAGTCGACGGCCTTGTGCCCTTATTGTCCCGCACGAATATAGTTAACTTCAGAGACCATATTTTTATCCAATTTTGGAAAATTGTCTAAGTTTCCAACAATGGAGGCATCGATGCCCTGTCGTTCCACCTTCGCCTCGCCGCCTGCAACCGTAGGTAGACACTGCCTAGTGACAGCTTTTTGACCAAAATAGAAGGGTCCTTCTCAAGGACCCTTAGGGTGGTCCTTGGGGAATCGTAACCGGATGTTTCGACCCCAAACATACTCTAATATATATTTGACACCTTTACACAAAATTTCATCAAATTCCGACTTCTAAAACCTCGTAAATAGGCTAAGACACACCAGCACCTCACTCACTACCATTATTTCTTACCTTAAAACAGTGTTACAAACCTTATACACTCATGTGAGGCTCTAGATTAGGGCTTGAGCTTTCGGAGTGTTACCTAATATTATTTCAAGTGAGTTGAAACATTATTATTTACAGTATACATTGATGAAGTTTTCAGTTACATGGAAAAAATTGTTGAATTTTTTATTTTAAATTTATTATTATGACTAAAAATTATCTATTGCTCCAACTAGTTTCAGCACGATCATGAAAAAACTTTATCTTTAACTATGAAATTTTATCGTAGTAAATATTTATGACTCTATCTTTCATTATGCCACAAACTTTTGAACATGAAAAATATCTATTTAGCTACGAGTTTTTCTTCCAATAATTTATAGTGGCTAAAATGTTATTATTAGTATAGAAAATTTATATTGATGGTGAAAATCACAATCTTACAAAATTTATGGAAAATTAATGACCAAATCTTATAGTTATTGCCGGAATTTTTTTATAACTTAAAGCAAACTTATTTATATAGATACAAATGTTTCTTCAAATAATTTATTGTGGCTAAAAGTTATTATTACTATGGATTTATGGCAAATAATATTGAATTGATACGATATTATATCAGAGCAGAAACTCTATGGTTATTTCATTTAACTATAGCTACAATAGTATAACTTGAAATAAAAGTATTTATATAGATACAATAGTTTATAAATTGAAGTAAAAGTATTTATATAGCTACAATATTTTGTGTCAAATAACTTATGGTGGCTAAAGGGTTACTATTGCTACAATGACAATAACATATAATTAGCCAAAGACTTTGTTGTAACATAAATATTATAGATAATTTAGGTCATTATTTCTACAATTTTTAGCAATTATAGCAGAAGTAAGGATTTCTCTTTATAAATTTAATTGTCGTGGCTATGAAATTTGACGAATTTTTCGATAGCCACAAATTGTGAATTTTAGTGGCTATTACTAAGTAATAGCTATGATTTTCAAATCCATAGCTTAAATTTTGTAGCTATAAGTACATTTTCTTGTACTGACTCCCGACTTCCTATTTTCAACTATGAACGAGAATTCAGAATGAGAAAAAGTCTAATCACCTTTTAGGCAATGAAGATCATTGTGATTGTGTCCCTTCAATAATGTGTAACCTGAAGACAAAGTTGATGCTCACCGAACCTGATCACCAGAGATTTGAGGAGGAGAAGATATATAATTTGTGAGAATGATGATTGGGATTAGGGGAAAGTAAAAAGAAAGAGGGTCTGTAGAGATTTGGTGATGAGTTGGGGAGTGATTTAGGGAGGAAATTAATATGGATAAACGGTTATGGATATAATTTGGAAAGAAAATGGAAAGGGGGAAGAATTTGAATGGTGGGATTTCAAAAATAGGCATCCGAGTTCACTAGCAGACTAGATCCACGAGACCTCGTTGATGGTTCATGGATCGATCGACGGTCCATATATGGGGATCGCCGATCACTATTAGAATAAGAAAATTTTGAAAGCTTACCTGGTATCTACGAACACCATTGACGGTCCGCCGATAGGGTCCATAGACCTCTGCATCAGACCAATTTCTGCAGATTTCTGATTTTGCCTCCTGCACATATAACAAAAGTTAGGCCATTCTTTTTGTATTTCTAGGACACTTTTTAGACAAGGACCCTACTCTAATCTCTAGCCAACACTAGCACACAAATAATGAAGAACATGAGACACTTAGTGCAACTAAACAAAACAATGACTCTTTTAACATAGAAAACAAAACATATCTTTGTTAAAGTGTATACCTTGGGTTACCTCCCAAGTAGCGCTTCATTTAATGTCATGTCACGATGCTGGCCCCTTGATAACTCAGACTTTATCGAGATGATAGGCCTCAACCACTTCATGAACACTTCTCGCATGCCCGAGATAAATCTTAATCCTTTGTCCATTGACTGTGAACCTAATGTTGTCCTTGTTCTCCAGCTCAACCGCTCCATGAGGGAACACTTTGGTGATGAGGAATAGCCCTTTCAATTAGGACTTGAGTTTTCCCCGAAACAAGTGCATCCTAGAGTTGAATAGAAGCACAAGATCACCAACCGCAAATTCTTTCTTTTAAATTCTTTGGTCATGATACTTTTCATCTTCTCTTTGTAGATGGTTGAACTTGCATAGGCTTTTAGGAGAAAGTCCTCAAACACATTCAACTCATTTAATGCCCTTGTCAATCTCTTCATTGCCCACATCGCCTTGTACTCTAGCTCGATCAGTAAGTGACAAGCCATGCCATATACAAGTTGGTATAGAAACATATCGATGGGGCCTTGTATGTAGTGCGGTTGGCCCAAAAAGCATCGTCTAGCCTCCTTGAACAATCCATTCTACTGCATTTACAGTTTTTGCTAGAATCTATTTGATCTCCCGATTGGACTTTTCAACTTTCCCGCTAGTCTGTGGGTGGTAAGGAGTAGCCACATTGTGGTGGACATCATATTTCTCCAGCAACACTTTGAATATTTTATTACAAAACTGAGACCCTCCATCGCTAATAATGGCCCTAGGTGAACAAAATCTGGAGAAGATATTCTTCTTCAAAAATGTAATGACACTCTTCCTTTCATTAGTAGGGAGCACAATTTCTTCCACCCATTATTACACATAGTCAACCGCCACAAGAACACAATTTATCCCATGACAACTCACAAATGGGTCCATGAATTCAATGCCCCATACATCAAATAGCTCAATCACCATAATGGAATTCATGGAAAGCTCTTGCCTCTTTGAAATCCCTCCGTCTCGTTGGAAACAATTACATGATTTAGTGAAATCATAAGCATCTTGGTAGATGGTGGGCCAATAGTACCCACACTGCAAGATCTTATGCGTAGTTCGAATACCACTATGATGCCCACAAATAGACGATGAATGGCATGCCTCCAGAATACTCAACATTTCAACCTTAGGTATACAGCAGCAAATAATCTATCGGCAAGATCCAATATAAGTAAATATCATCCCAAAAGAACATCTTCACATTATGCATGAACTTCCTCCTTTGGTGGTAAGTCAAATCCGATGGGACCCAATCACTTGCCAGATAGTTTGCAAATTTAGCGAACTATGGGATCAGATCATTAGAAGTAGCCAATAAATGCTCATCTGGAACGCATCATCAATTTCAGCCATTTTCCCCAATTCACGCATAACTTCATCCTTCAATCTAGACAAGTGGTTGGCTACTTGATTCTCGATCCTCTTTTTATCCTTTACTTTAAAATCAACTCTTGGAGCAACAATACCCATGTGATAAACCTTGGCTTCGCTTCATCCTTTGCCATAAAATACCTCAAAGAAGAATGGTCGGTATGCACTATGACCCTCATGCCATGAAAATAGGAGCCAAATTTCTCGAATGCAAACACCACTGCGAGGATTTCCTGTTCAGTTACAGTGTAGTTCTTTTGGGCTTTCCTCACAAATTTACTCGCATAATAGATAGGGTGAAGGATTTTATCTCTTTGCTGTTCCAATACCACACCAAGTGCAATCCCGTTTGCATCACACATCACCTAAAAGGGCTCAACCAGTTTGGTGAAATAATGATCGCTGCTAGTGCCTCAAAACCTAGTCAATCTTCAATTTTCATTTCGGATACACTCTCAACTTTGTAGGTTATAGAAGATACTGTTTGGAGCTCACCACTCTGCTTTATGGACCTACAAATATTTAAAGTTGCTTCTTCATTATTGAACCTAAACTTCATATCCCTATTTTCCATATCGACTAGTACACAAACAGTGTCAAGGAATGGTCTCCCTAAAATAACGGGGGTCCTCAAAATCAACCTCACAGTCAAGAATCATAAAGTCGACTAGAAATATGAACGAATCCAATTTCACAAGCACATTATGGAGTACACCTACGGGCCTCCTCACAGTTTGATCAGCCATCACTAATTGCATCGTGGTAGGCTTTGGCTCCTCAAGCCTAACTTCTTATAAATAGACAGTGTCATCAGATTTATGCTCGCACCAAGATCTCATAGAGCCTTCGCAAAGTGTAGCAACTCTATAGTACATGGAATAGTGAAGGAACTCGGATCCTCCTTCTTTTGCACAAGACACCTTGTGCCAATATCACTACAATGATGCATTTTGTCATGATCTTCAAAGATCACCGACCTCTTCTTTGTCACCATATCCTTCATAAACTTAGAGTATTTGGGAATTTGCGCTAAATCTTTTATCGACGAAACATTGATGGAAAGGTTCTTCAACATAGTGATAAATCGGTGGCTTCTGTTTTCTTTACTAATCTTTGTGGAAATGGTGGTGGAGGTCTAGTAATGGGGACCACTTTCTAAGAAAACTCTACTTCTTTTGTTGTTGCATCACCCAACTCTCCACTAGATTCTGCTACATCATAAACCTTTCTCATATCACCTTCTACTGCAGACGGAATAGGTGGATCAATGGTTTTCTTACCTCCTCTAGTAGTGACTGCTATGCAATGCCCATCGTTTTTCTAAGTTTTGGATAGTGTTTCTTGGAAGAGTGACAGGTTGGTGTGGGTTCATTGTAGTAGACAAATGAGTCATCTATAAATCAAGGTGTTTTATCGAGACCACATGTGCATACACTTTTTGTCTAATGCCAGATTAGTCACTTCTCATCTCCTTGACATTCTCATTAGTTGCCTCAAACCTCCTCATTATTTTGTGCATCATATCCTCAATCATACTACCTCCACCTTCCCTAGGGGCAACTTCCCGATTTTGAGAAGAATCATATGACCCAACCCTATCATTCCTGTTACCATAGTTGTTCCGATTGTAGTTTTCATCGCAATTGTAGTTCCTATCTTGGACATATTGACCCTCTCAGTGTACTTTCCATAGTTCCGACCTTCATTTCCTTGACCGTAGCACCAATTATACTGATTGGAACCTTGGGCATTTGGATGGAAACCTCTCGTCTGATCATTAACTTCATATGCATCCTCTTCATAGTAATACTATTCTGCCTGTTGTGGGGACTAGTCAAATAGCTTACCGCATTCACCTTCTTTGCGCCTCCACTCACATGCTTCAACACCAACCCCAACTTGATTCTCATTGCACCATCTCTTCACGAATCTCATGTATTGTTTGTAGCTTGAACAACAAAGGTGTTTCGCCCAGTGTCTAACTTTTTAGTGCTCCAAGATTTGTTGTTGCGAGATATCTTCACCAAATTCTCTACAATATCAGCATATGCGCATTCCTCGTAGGAGCCACCAGCCATAGTGTCAAGCACCGCTTTATTGTTGTCATCTTGACCTCTATAGAAATACTCCTTTAGTGATTATGAGTCAGGACTCCTTCAGTTTGAATCTATCCCAAGAGCTACTCACCAACTCTCCAGGTAGTGCAACAAAGTTGTTCACCTTACCTTGTGATTGAGATTCTTGGACACTGGATCATACCTTGCTAAGAACACATATCTAAATTAATCCCAAGTATAGATTAAGTTGTATGGTAGCTCTGTGAACCATAGAGCAGCCTCGCCTATCATAAATAGAGGAAACACTCACAACCCGATGACATCCATGTCCAAATCTGGTATACCCATACAACTTTTACAAAGCACCCTTAGCTTAGGTGTATGAGCATGTGGATCTTCCGATGGAAGTCTCAAAAATAAACCCTTCGCGATGAGCATCTACATCAGGCTACTCGTCACTATGAATGTGTGCCCCAGAGGCAGGGGGTAGTACAAGAGGTCCATAAAAGTATGCAATGTTCACTTGGCCTCTATAATAATATTGAGGTCATGGGTCTACTTGAGGTTGCGCTCACAAGGCATCTCCTAAATGATTCTCAACGGGCGCCTGGTTATTTGCACCGAGTAGTATTCGAGGTTTCAAGCCTTCTCCATCACCTACATTCCCTTTGTTTGGGTTATGTGGGACCCCTTAATTCCCCATCCTTTGCAAAGTACACTTCAATTCGGGATCGTAAGGAGTGAGTGGTTCCCCTCGGCTCTGTGTTCTTTGCATACAGTAGAGCTAGACCTGAGAGAGACAAAAACACAAAGAAAAACTAAAATTATGAAATAGTTAACTAAATTTCAATAATGTATTTCAAGTTAATCTAAAATCCAAATTCCCCAGCAGCGGCGCTAAAATTTGATATGCTCAAATTACAACTCCCTAAAGAAGCATAAGTGATCGTTATTAAGTAAAGAACCTAATTAGTAGGTTAGGGTCAATCCCACGAGGACTATGGCTTATACTTAACTTTAACCCACGATTATATCTTTTTAGTCAAGATATTTACAAAACAAGTAAGTAAAGGGGGGTGTTTGTGAAATAAATTACTTCAATTCTGTTATTATCAAGTGAACAAAAGGAAATTTTGATTGTTATCAAGATGACAAATTCACTAGGGTGTGTATATTCTCCATAAGTTCATAATGCGGTATTCCTAGTAATAGATATCATTTCCTAGCGTATTACATCTAAAGTGATAAAGTTAGGTATCTTTACATCCTTGGTCCGACATCTAGAGAATTTCACCACACATCTTTGTCCGGCTACCTGTATATAATTTACTAACCCTTACCATTACCTCACATTAGACATCATAATCGATGTATGGCTTAGTTCTTACTTCGCATCAATCGACACTAGCTTATTAGATAGTATCTCACTAAATCTATGTTGATAATTTTTTTCTCATTAACTGCCTCCTTAGTCTGGCAAGTAGCAACACGGCGAGCTCTAATGTGTGCAACCGTTAAAAAGATTTTAAGGGAAAAATCATCAATGCATGCAAAAACACTATTCAAGAATTTCTTAATTACTAGTTATACTTTGTTAATCCCTCATGGTTCTCACAACCCTAGTTATAGATTTAGTTACCCATATTAGCAAGAATATAATTCATGTTTCTAAATGAAAAAATTATGAACTTACATAAGAGGAATAGTAAAGCCAGAAATACAATTTGAATTTCAAATCAAAAGCTTCAAATAAACTTTGGAAATTGATAAATTGCTAAGGTTGCCAAGAGCAATTCCCAAATAAAAGACTAGAACAAAAATAATAGTAGCTAACCCCCAAATCAAGGCTTTTTCCCCTATTTATAGAAAAAAATATCTTAATGAAAAAAAATTCAAATAAGGAAAGTGTTGTTCAGGCACATGACTTCAATCGATGAGACAACTAACGGGCCGTCGATCGATCGATGGTCTGTGAATTGCTTCCTTCACCCACGAATAATAAAATATTTTACACTCCGGATGGAACCCTCTCTGAATCAAACTACAGACCAACAGTACTATCTGTCGTAACATCTATGGTCCGTAATGCTCCTCCATTACTCCACACCTATATTCTTCAAATATCAGGTACTAAAACCCTCGCAGCTAAAAACTACAGTTCAACAAGACGGTCGTCGATCAATCGACGGATAGTGGATGCCAATCATTTTTCTAAACTTGGTCAGACTTCTCGGATTTCTTTCAATGACATGGTTGCTTGTCTATGACCTTTACCTACTCAGCGTCGATCGAACGACGGTCCATCAACTGTCTTCGTAGGTTTGTTTCTGCACTTTTTCAGTTGTCTTCTCCATTTTCTGCCTGAACATCTTTCCTGCAATAGAAGACATAAAACTTGTTAAAACCCATACAAAAAGTCTCTACACACAAAACTCTTAAATGAAATACATTAGAAATACCGTGAAATCACGGTACATCACTATAAGCCTCTAATAAATGAGATGGACGTCGGGACAAGACTTATGACATCGTAATAAATCTAGAATGATAAAGCAAATAAAATGGATCCTCTCAAAGAAAAGAGACTCACCAACAACTGAAGCTCAACTGGATCAACGAAGCACTGGATGTTGATCCTGGTTACCTGTATATGTATCATAAATGATGCAGGCCAAATGGTGTCAATACATGGAATATATGAGCATATGAGGGGAATTCTAAAATAAGAGATAAGTTTCTAAGGGAACTAAACAAACATACCCAATCTTGACTCAACTCAACTCATTTCAGTCTAAAGCAGTAATAAAGATGCAATAAAGATTCAGTCTAAACAAAATCTTTTTAAAATGAAGATAATAACTCAGTGTATTGAAAAATACAATAGTAACATGGTTTTCTATACTAAAACACAATTGACTCAATGGGCGATTTTCTAATCGACAACCATCTTACTATGAGTTATATGATTATACAACGTCTTACCTCACACTGCCAGGGTCGTCTTATACTTTTTTGGGGTATATAACTACTACTTAGTGGATACTCTAATCTATAACTTACGAAATCATCAAATAAGTATGACCCGTTCTACCCATGTTGGCTACACAATTTATGAAGACTTTGAGTCATCTAAACTCCTCTCCATATTGTTGCTCAATACTACTCCCAAAAAATTAACTGGCTCATATGTTAAAACCATAACTTCTCTGCGGTTTGATATTTTTACTAAAAAATCTTTCTCTTGCAAGAAAATACACAGAACTACTCATGAAAACTATTTTAGAAATTGTTGTTTTCTCTCATCTTGAATGTGAAAATATTTTCTCTTTGATAATACTTAGTTCCCATATAATATTTTGAAGAAACGCACTCGGCTCACTTGACTCTACTCATTCTTAAACTCAATGTTTAAGTGTTCAAACAAGTTTTAATACGACTGTACAAGACTAATGACTCAAAGAATTCTTCAATACTTGATTCTTAACTCAACCTTCAATCTCAATTATGAATTCAAGGATATGATTAGTGATAGAAAAGATATTGTGAACATTAGAGTATGTTTAGATATATAATCATGAGAAACGGTAAGAAAAACTATCTGAGAACAAGTCTGCGATACGGAGGTAAATTTAAATATTTATACTTGAAATAATTTTGAAACAAAAGAGTCCGCAGCCTTTCTGCGACACTCATAGAAGGGAGCAAGTCTGCGACACTACCTTGCGTGCCAGATTTTGCCCGACTTTTCCCTTCCTTATTTTCTAACCCCAATTTGTCTAGAATTGAATGATTTCTTCCACAATCATTTAGAATCAAATACCCAACAATAGTGCACAAGAATCTACTCAAAAGAATCTTAAAACTCATACGATTATCTCAATAACTCGTCAATAACCTCAACAATTAAGATTATGAAAGAAACGTCAATGAACTTATTAAGAACTCAAATTCTTTACTTTCAAGAACAAAATTATGCTAAAATAGTCATGATTAGCAAGTGGGTGAACTAACACGATGCTATGTGAACTCACATACCTCTTAGGATCGAATCTTTGGCGAAACAACCTTTGAATTTGCACAAAAACTACACCTCTTAGGATCAAATCTTTGGCGAAACAACCTTCGAATTTGCTCAAAAACTCCAAGAACGCCTTGAATTTTCTCATTTTATCCTCTTTTTGAACTCTTCTCAAATTCCTAAGCGTATACTGGTTTGGAAAAACTAAACAAACAAGTCTAACCCCTTATTAATTACTAAAAATGAATTAACCTGATTGAATACACATCTTAAATTTGTGTTAGGCTGGGCAACAGAACATGATGTACCGGTACAATTCGGTACCGTTCCGGTTCGTCCCGGTGCGGTTGCCTACGGGACATCCCGAACCGAGATACAGAACGGAATGGAACTGAGGTTTTGTACCAGTTTACGGGTACCAGTTTATTTCAGTTTATTCCGGTTTCGGTCCGGTGCAAACTATTTAATAGATATTAATTAATTAATTATTATATATTTATAAATTATAATATATATTTTATATTAAATAATAAATACTACCCAAGTAACAAACTACCCCCTATTAGTACTACATTAGTATTACATCCGAGACTTAGTTGAAACAGAACCCTTCTTAGTGGTTGCGTAAACTATGCACTCTACTAGTAGTTGTAGATTGAAATTGTAATTTATAATACAAATTTAAATAAATTAAATTTTTATATTTTTTAATTTCTGTAATTGTTTTATCTTTATTTTTATTTAATTTTTTAAAATTACAAATTTAATTCATTTAAATTACAAGTTATAAATATTAATTATAAATTATAACATATTTAAAAGATTTATATCTTGAAAACTTAATTAGACTTAACTTGCATACTTAATAAGTAAAATTTTTACAAAAGAATATCTTTAAAAAAAATTACATTATTAATTTATAAACTATTAATTTAAACTTAGAAAAATAAAAAAATATTCCTATTTTCGTAATTTTTTAAAAAACATTTTTTGAAATAACTAGATATGTCATCCCGTTTATCCCATCCCGTTCCATTCCGGTCTGTTTCGGTTCCATCCCCGTATATAGTGGGACGGGATGGAACCGAGTATCCATCGCGGTAATTCCGATCATGTTCATTCTGGTACCGGTCAATAAACTGGTCAACTCGTCCTATTCCGGTCCGGTACCGGTTCGTTCCGATCCGATGGTCCCGTTCCGGTCTATTGCCCAGTCTTAAATTTGTGTAACTCTCCTTATCTGATAGGATGACTTCAAATAGACATATCTCTCTCATACGAGCTCGAAAATTAGCAAATTCAGTGTCGTTGGAAAGAGGATTCCAAGACCTTTCATTTAATATCTTATTCGCCACTTGAGTCCTCCTCCTGTACTAAAAGTTATGGTTGTTTTAAGGTTACCCAAAACTCATACTTAACATAACTTGCCAAAATTTCCAAATTTATTACTTTCAAAAATAGTTCTTTAATTTGGTGGGATGTTACAAGCATAGCCCTTGAATTCATAATTCATATTGAAGGTAGTAAGTAAAAATTTTACAAAAGATTATCTTTAAAAAAATTACATTATAAGTTTAAAAACTATTAATTTAAACTTAGAAAAATAAGAAATATTCCTATTTTCGTAATTTTTTTAAAACTTTTTTTGAAATAACTAGATGTGTCATCCCGTTTATCCCATCCGGTTCCATTACGGTCCGTTTCGGTTCCATCCCGGTTTATAGTGGGACGGGACGGAATCGAGTATCCATCTCGAAAATTCCGATCCGGTTCATTTCGGTACCGGCCAACGAACTGGTCAACTCTTCTCATTCCTGTCCCATACCAGTTCATTCCGATCCAGTGGTCCCGTTTCGGTCCATTGCCCAGTCTTAAATTTGTGTAACTCTCCTTATCCGATATGATGACTTCAAATAGACATATTTCTCTCATACGAGCTCAAAAATTAGCAAATTCAGTGTCGTTGGAAAGAGGATTCCAAGACCTTTCATTTGATATCTTATTCGCCACTTGAGTCCTCCTCTTGTACTAAAAGTTATGATTATTTGAAGTTGACCCAAAACTCATACTTAACATAACTTGCCAAAATTTCCAAATTTATTATTTTCAAAAATAGTTCTTTAATTTTGTGGGATGTTACAAGCATAACCCTTGAATTCATAATTCATATTGAAGGTAGAGTTAGGAGTAAAGTCTTGAGAGTTCTTTCGAGTCATTTTTGAGAAGCCTTTTACAATATTTTAAATTTGTTTTAAGACTTGAGTACTTGAGTATGAAGAAGAGGAGAGTTGAGTTTCATTTTTCAAAATGAAATTACAGGGACTAAGTATCCCCAAGAGTAAATGTGTTCACATTTAAAAGAGAGGAACCATCGATTTTCAAATGAATTTACAAGGACTATGTATCCCAAGAGTAAATATTTTTAAGCATAGCTTAGTGAATCCACTTAGTTGAGGATGTCTTATAATCCATATAGGACAGTTTTTACAATGTGGGAAGGACGACGTGTCATATTGTAGCTCATAGTGATGATTTTTCGGTTAGAGAATCTCCCGAATTGAGTTATTTATTTCTTCACATACAAACTGAGTTAGTATTGTAATTTAAAAACATTGAGTTGTTATCTACTATTTTAAATGCTTTGTATAAGTTGCATCTTATTGTTGTTTTATACTGCATTGAGTTGAGTATTCATGAGTTGAGGTTGAGTTAAGTAGATTTGAGGTGAGTATGTTACCTTTTTCCAAGTTCAAGCTTTTATGTTATATTCACTGTTTTCGGATCTTACATGCTCGTACATTCAATGTAGTGATGCCATTTGGACTGCATCATTTCATGATGCAGATACAGGAGACTAGGGTCATCAACAGAAGTTTCGTTGATACCACTTGAAGTTTCAAAATTGTTTGGTAAGTCTCCTTGCTTCCGGAGGATCTGTTATTTATTTTCATTTATTTTAGTTTTGTTAGAATGATCGAGAATTTATTTTTACATCCCTCATGATATTAAATGCTTCATAAATAGACATTAGCAATTGAGAAGTTTTTTCATTTCAAGTGATTAATGTTTAAAGACTTGGGGTGCCTCTTTTGGCCAGTGAATGTTTTACAAAACATTCTAAGTATCTATTTCGAGAAATTGAGTTATAACTTTATTTTGGCAAATTTATTTTATTGTTGAGTAAGTCTTTTGCTGAGTATTGATCCAAGTCAAGGGTTTACTTGGTGCCAGAAATGGTTCTTGATTGTCGATCACGTTCAGGGTGTAAACTCGGGGCGTGAAAAAATCAAAAAAAATTCCAAAAAGTCTCGCAGTCCGTCGTTTTTCTGAAATTTATATTTTGAAAACCTAGAAAAATGAAGTTTTAGAGGACCCTATTTGTCACTTTTCTTAATTTTTTTAAAAAAAATGTAGAAAAAGCGACGTACTAAAGGACCCTGTTCGTTGCTCTTCTAATATTCTTTCTCATTAAAAAAATTAAAAAAGAAACGGATAATACCACCTTGTTCGTTGCTTTTTCTGCAGTGTTTTTGACAATGGAAGTGAGTTTTTGCTGCCCACTTTCAAAGTCAATTCAATTCATTCCGCTCATTCATATAAATAACACAACAAACATGCTACATCAAATATAAACTAACAAACTTAATTAACAATTCAAAAATATTTGAATCACAATTGTAAGACTAAATAACATTGTTCTTCATTTTCAAAAAAAATCTTTGATCAATATTTTGACCAAAAGCAACGGAATTAACAACACTGGCCATCACTTTGCAAAAGTGTTTGATCACACACTTCATCTACTTTCAAATCATTAAAAGAGTAATGTATGGTTCTATCCCATGATTTGAGTATTCTTGAGATGAGTTGATTTTGAGTTCTTGAATTTCTAATTCTTTTTGAAAGTCTATTCCTAATTATTGAATTTCTGTATGTTCTACATTATTATTCTTGAGTGAAAAATGCATAAGTACCCCCCAAACTATGTTCGAAATATAGAGACTCACTTATACGATACTAAGGTCCTATTATCCCCCTGAACTTATTTTATAAACAATTTTTCACCCATTTTCAGCCTACGTGGCACTAGTTTGAAAAAAGAATGTCAACACGAGTTAGGCCCACAAGATAGTGTCACGTAGGCATAAAAGGGATAGAAAATTATTTATAAGACAAGTTTAGGGGAGTAATAAGACCTTAGTATAGTATAAGTGTGTCTCTAAGATTTCGAGCATAGGTTGGGGGTACTTGTGCATTTTCTCATTCTTGAGTTGATTCATTCATGTCTATATTTCAGTATGAACCGTATGAGTTGAGTATCCTTGAGATGATTAGTACCATTGAGTTTTGAGTTATGAGTATTGAGTCTTCCATATTGTTGTTGAGATCCTTGAGTTGATTCCTTCATATCTATATTTCCGCATGAATCTGTTATAAAATTTTGAGAATCTATTAATATCAATATTTTTGTTTTAAACTGAGTTTTTGAGAAAGTAAAGAGAAGTTTGAGAAAGTGTTTTAACCAAGATTTGAGCAAAAGTATAAGGGAACTAGTGTTTCTCAAATATTTTATTTCTACATGAAGAAACAAAGTATTATTTTGAGAAGAGTAAAAGACTTTTTAGAAGGATTGAATACAGAGCAGTTACCACTTAAAGAGGCTCTTTTGATTATTTATCTCAACACAACGAAAGTATTTTTACATTGAGCAATGAGAAATCATATTTTCTTAATGAGTAATGAGTTTAGAAATATTTCAGAGCAGTTACCTCTTTTAAGAGGGTAGTTTTAGCAATTATCTCAAACAATAGAAAGAGTATATTTTATACATTTGAGCATGCGTACAAAGAGTATATTTTAAACATTTGAACATGCATAGAAAGAGTATGTTTTATACATATGAGCATGCGTAGAGTTTAGAAATATCTCAGAGCAGTTACCTCTTTTAAAAGGGTAGTTTTAGGAATTATCTCAAACAATAAAAAAAAAGTATTTTTTATACATTTGAGCATGCGTAGAGTAGTATTGAGCGCCGATATCGGGATGAGTTTAGACAACTCAAAATCCTCATAAACCATGTCTTGCCAACATAAATACATAATCATACTTTTTATATGAATCCCTATTTCTTAGTGGATCCACACAGTTGAGGTGTTCTATACCTCGTCAAGGTATATGACAGTTGTGACAGCGTGGGTGAGACGTTGTATCATAGCTCATAGTGTTATATAGTTGTCGGTTAGAGAATATCTCAAATAAGAGTAAATAATACTTTTTTAAAATATTTGCGAATATATTCTTAAGTTGATATCTTTTATTTTTGAAGCTTTAAACATGTATATTTGTTGTTACTACTTTTGTTATCAATAGGCGCTTCGTTGATACCACTTGCATTCCAGCGAGCTTTGGTGAGCCTATTTGCTTTTCGGAGTGCTTCACACTTATTTTCTGTTTTTGTTAATTCAACCTGGGTTATATCCCGACATCTATCTTAGTATTAGTGGCTTCATAGATAGTTAGATGTTGAGAAATCTCTTGTTATTCCTTTCTTGTTGAGATGTTTTGAGATCTTGAGCCGATTGAGTTTATGAAGAGTTGAGCTTGATTTAGGCTTTAAGATTAATTATAAAACTGGAGGTCCTATTTCTATTTGGGTAAGTCTTCCGCTAAGTAGTCAGCCTGACAAGGATTTGCTTGGGGATCAGTGATGATTCTCGAATGTTGTTCACGTCCACAGTGTAGGTTCGGAGTGTGACATCAAAGTCATGATAATTCTCGAGTATTGGCCACATCCACGGTGTAGGCTCGAAGTGTGACATTGAAGTCATGAGTTCTTGTTAAAGCCACAAACTTTGTAGTTCAAAAATAAGATTTGATGTTTAAAAATCATGAAAAACGAATGGTTAATGAAGATTTAAGTCCAAGAACACTTGCCCAAATGTTTGAAATCGAAAAACCTCGTTAGAATTTCCATACTAGACTTCTCAAAGCTCAAAAAATTAAAATATGAGAGAGAATTTTTGTATTTAGTAAAGAAGAATTGATAGCCAATTTGCTCCTGAGATCATGGGTTGAGGACTGCAAAGGCGGAGGTCAACCCTAAGCAACCCTTCGCGAATGGGAACCCTCTTCCGCAAACACGAATGACAAAGTCCCCGACCCACCGCGAGTATAGCCTAAGGCTCGTGAATTGGGAGGCCAACACCCTAACTCTTCACAATCATGGTTAAGCATGTATGAATGCAGAGGTCCCCATATGTATCCTTCGCTATCATGGTCACCAGCTCCACAAACGCAAAAAAGAGGGCACCAGAACACTAAACTAGCAACACACCCCAAGACAAATAAATCGCCAAATAGACACTCGTAATATGTTTGAAATTTCGTGCATACAAAAAAGATATGTTATCCTACTAAATTCAACGTTTTTGACTCAATGAAATCATCAAAATACGAATTCAACTCGCAATATACGAACTTTTACCCAAAATATCAATTTCTTTCGGAACCTTTGAAAATTTACCTTACCTAGGCTTAAAATCACTTCCTAAATCCAATGAAATCATTAAAAATACAATCCGGGCTTCTGAACTTCTAGATGTTGTCCGAAGTCAACTTTTGACATTTCAAACCTGAGGACTTGATTCCAAAAAAAAATTCAAAATTGAAAACAACAAGACCTATAGACCAAATTTTACATTGTGAAGCTGATGGAATTGATGGAATTTTATTCCGAGATCATAACTCTGGTTGATGTCAAACACCAAATGCTTAAAAACTTACAAACTTTCAAAAATCAAAACTTTTCTATTCAAAACCAATTGCATAAATTGATCAAACGTGACTCTTGACAATTATCGAGAAAGGTAAGATGAATTTTTCTTGAAACTTTTTACAAAAATGACCTCCAGAGTCATTACAGACATAATAAAAATATACTGATTACCAAAAATATTTATGTAACTAAATTTTTATTTGCATAAAATAAATTTCTCAAAATTAGATATTATATAAAAAGACTCGGGCAACACATAACACGCATTGTAAAATGGAAAAACGTGAAATTCTACATGTCTTTACGATTATTATTCGATTTTGATAGTCGATTCATGGATTTAGTGATTTAGTCGATATTTCTATTCATTTTATCAATTTCTCCGTTGATGTTGTTGTTATTAATTGGAGCCTAACAATAAATGTGTTATTTAGGCCGTTGATGTTGTTATTAATTTGATTGTGACTTCAAAGATTTAACAACTATTGTTTCTATACAACTTTATGTCCACATTTAAATATTTATTTAATCGCAAAATTTGATCAATTTTTTAAAAAAAAATAAATTTAAATTCTTTGTATTTTTAAATTTCACTCACTGAANATCACTATCTTATACCATCCGGGAAAAGCTAATGTTGTGGCAGATGCTTTGAGTAGAAAGGCGGGAAGCATGGGAAGTCTAGCTCATTTGCAAGTCTCTAGACGCCCGTTGGCTAGGGAAATCCAGAATTTGGCTAATGACTTTATGAGGCTAGAAGTAAATGAGAAGGGAGGATTTTTGGCTTGTGTGGAGGCGAGATCTTCTTTCCTTGACAAGATCAAGGGAAAACAGTTCGAAGATGAGAAACTAAGGCGAATTCGGGATATGGTGTTGCGAGGAGAGGCTAAAGAGGCCATAATGGATGAGGAAGGTGTTTTGAGGATTAAGGGAAGGGTATGTGTGCCCCGTGTTGATGATTTGATCCACACTATTCTTACAGAGGCTCATAGTTCCGGATATTCTATACATCCTGGTGCAACCAAGATGTACCGTGACCTAAAGCAACACTTTTGGTGGAGTAGAATGAAGCGAGACATTGTTGATTTTGTTGCCAAATGTCCAAATTGCCAACAAGTAAAGTATGAACACCAGAGGCCCGTAGGAACACTTCAGAGAATGCCCATTCCTGAATGGAAGTGGGAGAGAATTGCAATGGACTTCGTGGTTGGTCTTCCAAAAACATTGGGTAAGTTTGATTCTATTTGGGTAATTGTGGACAGATTAACTAAGTCTGCTCACTTCATTCCGGTCAAGGTGACCTACAATGCAGATAAGTTAGGCAAAATCTACATCTCAGAAATCGTTCGATTGCATGGAGTTCCACTTTCCATCATATCAGATAGAAGTACGCAGTTTACTTCTATGTTTTGGAGAACATTGCATGCTGAATTAGGTACTAGATTGGACCTTAGTACTGCATTTCATCCTCAGACCGATGGTCAGTCTGAGCGAACGATTCAAGTGTTGGAGGATATGCTTCGTGCATGTGTGATAGAATTTGGTGGCCATTGGGATAACTTCTTAACCTTGGCGGAGTTTTCATACAATAATAGCTATCACTCCAGTATTGACATGGCTCCATTTGAAGCATTGTATGGGAGGAGATGTAGGTCTCCCATTGGTTGGTTTGATGCATTTGAAGTTAGACCTTGGGGTACGGATCTGTTGAGGGATTCATTGGAAAAGGTGAAAGTTATTCAAGAAAAGCTTTTAGCGGCTCAAAGTAGGCAAAAGGAATATGTGGATCGAAAGGTTCGAGACTTAGAGTTCATGGAAGGTGAACAAGTCTTGTTGAAGGTTTCACCCATGAAAGGGGTGATGCGGTTTGGAAAAAGAGGTAAGCTAAGCCCAAGGTATATCGTACCATTTGAAGTACTTAAGCGAGTAGGGGAGGTGGCTTATGAATTAGCTTTGCCTCCAGGGCTGTCAGGAGTGCATCCGGTATTTCACGTGTCTATGTTGAAAAAATACCATGGGGATGGAAATTACATCATTCGTTGGGATTCGGTTCTGCTTGATGAGAATTTGTCTTATGAGGAGGAACCTGTTGCTATTTTAGATAGAGAAGTTCGCAAATTGAGGTCAAGGGAGATTGCATCCATCAAGGTTCAATGGAAGAATCGACCAGCTGAAGAGGCCACTTGGGAGAAGGAGGCTGATATGCAAGAAAGATACCCACACCTGTTTACAGATTCAGGTACTCCTTCTCGTCCTTGTTTTTCTTCTTTTGATCGTTCGAGGATGAACGATGGGTAAATTGGTATCTATTGTAACGACCTGTTTAGTCGTTTTGAGCAACAGATTTTATTTCTGGAAAAACTGGCTGAGACGACGGACACCACGACGGACCGTCATGGGCACGACGGACCGTCGAGGGTGTCTCGTTCCAAAACACTTAGGAATTCTGAAATTTCAGTGCTGAAATCGACTCTCTAAACTCTGTGACGGACCTGCAGGACGGACTGTCACAGTTACGATGAACCGTCGTGAGCCCCCGTTTCAAAACACTTCAACTCTTGAAAAGTTGGCACTGGGAACAATTCTCTGAACGTCGTGACGAAGGTGCAGGACGGAACGTCGTGGGTACGACGGACCGTCACAGACTCTTCGAGAAAAATGAGTCTCTGATCGTTACGACGGACCTGCAGGACGGACCGTCGCAGGCACGACGGGCCGTCACAGGTTGCGTAATCCCAGGCTGAATCGGATTTCTGTTTAAGTTTTAAAGGGGCGTTTTGGACTATTCCTGCTATAATTCTAAAATTCGTGGGTTTATATTAATAACTCAATTTCTTGGGGGATAAAAGAGGTAACCTTGAGTTAATTAGTGGGTTATTATTGTCATCTTTTACACTTAATTATATGTTAATTAGGGTAAAAGAAAGAGGGTTTGAATAAAGAAAATAAAAAAAAAAACAAAGAGAGAGAGAGGAATCGATAGAGAGAAAGACGAACGAAGAGGAAGAACCAAGCTTTGGGAAATTTGCTTGCTTGATCACTAATCTTCGGTGGAGGTAGGTTATGGTTTTTTTTACGTTATTCTTATTAAACTCTTAATAGCGAATGATATGTATTGGTAGTATTGTAAACCCTTCTAAATGCTTAATTGTATACTTGCATGAATATGATTATGTGACTGTGATAACATAAGCATGATGAAGCTATTGAATCCCAAATCTTGAAAGAAACCCTAATTTACTTTGTTAATGACGATGCCTTGGTATAAAAGAAGGCTTGATGAACTAAAGTGATGAGATTGATGATGCCTTGGTATAAGAGAAGGCTTGATGAATTGATAGAATGATGTTAGTGGATCGGAGTGTCACGTACCGACACATAGTATTAAGGGATCGGGTGTCACGAACCGACACGTAGAATTAGGGGATCGGAGTGTCACGTACCGACACATAGTATTAAGGGATCGGGTGTCACGAACCGACACGTAGAATTAGGGGATCGGAGTGTCACGTTCCGACACATAGTATTAGGGGATCGGGTGTCACGAACCGACACGTAGAATTAGGGGATCGGAGTGTCACGTACCGACACATAGTAGTAGGGGATCGGAGTGTCACGTACCGACACAAGAGGAATAAAGATAATGAATCTGGAAAGATGTTAATATACTCAATCTAATGAACCTAATTCCCAAATGAGTATGGTATTGAGGCTTGAGTCCTCATGGATGAACTTGGTAGTACTTATTGATGATTATAGTACTTATTGTTGCTACATGTTGAGTATTGTAGTCGATTTATGATATTAACTGATATATACTGTTTTCTATTTTGAGTTGGCCGATGATACTTACTCAGTACCCGTGTTTTGTACTGACCCCTACTTGTTTGTTTCTTTCTTTGTTATATGTGGAGTGCAGCAAACATTCCGTCGTCTTCAACTCAACCGCAACTTTAGCCAGTCTTCATAAAGCCAGATTTCAGGGTGAGCTAATGCTTCTAGCTTGGACTGGATCTTCCACTTCATGTCTTGATGCCTTGAACTTCCGGCACGAACTAGATTTTATTTATTTAGTTTCTTAGAATACTCTTAGTTTAGTAATTTGATCATAGATGTTCTTGTGATGATGACTTTCAGATTTTGGGAATAATGAGTTATAAATTTTAGAAGTTATTTTGTTTGATTTATATAATGAGTTTAAGTCTTCCGCATTGTATTTTATTCAATATGTTTGGGTTTAGATTGGTTGGTTCACTCACATAGGAGGGTAAGTGTGGGTGCCAGTCGCGGCTCGGTTTTGGGTCGTGACAATTCCTTTGAAAAGAATGTGGTAGCAATATATGATAACTTTGAAATACACTAGTTGATTTGCTCCATTCTATCGTATGAATGTGGTAGCAACGAATAATAGGTCCGAAAGACGACAGATGATTGGATGTATAGATAATGGCATGGAGGGATGAAATTACAATAGTCATCATTGTGGTAATTATAAAAGGAAGAACACTATGAGTTCTCCAAATAGTTCTTTAAAATGTGAAGGTAATTTTTATTATCAAATGGTATGAAAGGTCATTGGACTTTTGAATGTTGTCGACCCAATAATTTGACAAGTTTATAAATCCTCCATCAAAAGACAAGAAGATAAAGTGATGGTACTTTTGACCTTTCAAAGTGATGTTGAGGTGTGTCATGAAAATATGATGAATTTTAAAACCATGACAATGTTCTCATAATGCAAATTTATAAAGTACATATAATTGATTAGTTCATTCCTTGAAGAGAATGTGATTTGTGATGAGTATCGTGAATGCTTTACCATTCTATAAAAGAGTGGGTCAAGATGTGATAAAATCATATGGGTTGAACATATGCCACAACTCACCTTTATGGGAGGTTTCAGAAAATAATGATATATGCCACAACTCATCTCTACGGGTGGTTTGAGAGGAATTAATAAATTTTATTTGGCAGAAATGGTCAATGATCGTGTATTTGTGATATGTTTATGGTATATTTATTTGTGAACTACCAAAAGGACAAAAGAACGAAAAACTTTAGCCTATAAAGATTGTGTCATGACCGAAATAATATTATTTTGTGGCAATACAAATTTGTCATTGGTTGTATACATATGGTACAACAAAAGTAAAACAAGAAACATGTCTTGCTCGTAATAATTTTGAACATGACAATAATAATATAATTTCTCCTTGAGGATATGTTCACTATATGGATGGTGTCATGGAATCTGTGATAGTACACAAAATTAATTGCAAGCTCTAACGAGTTGTATTATTACCAGAGGACTAATATTGGGTTGTAGTAAGTCTCAAAAGAAACTTTTGAGTTTCGGATGAATTGCAAAGAAATATTGAGACTATAAATTATGAAAATATTTATTATCCTCAATTACTACAATCGAAGCGGTGTATAAATATTTATGTGAAATATTACCCATTTTTTCCTCTTGTTTGTTGCACACAAACGTGGGCATGCTGATGAAATCACATGCAAAAGTAAATTATAAGTGTACTGAAATAAAGATCAGTTGGTATGAGTGATTGACCATTCTGGTTTAAATGTGATGCAAATGTAATTGAAAATTCATGTGGATTATATGATGAAGAAATAAAAGATTCTTCAAGAATTCTCTTGTGTTGTTTGTTTTCTTGATAAAATGATCATTGTACCAGCTAAGGTTGAGATTGTAATCTCCTGAAGTTTTTGGAACATATAAAAAGGTTAATATGAGCTCATTCACCTGCCATGTGGATCATTTCCAACTATAAAATAGATGTATCTATGCGATGATCACATGTAATTTGGTGTTAACTTACAAATTTGTATTTGTAAGGTTGTTTGCTCGAACTATTGAATTAAGAGCAGAGTTTCAAATTATGAAATTATATTGATAATGATGGTTGATTTAGCAGAAATCGTATGCCTTCAATTATAGCTAAATCATGGTTATGTAAACAAAACTCTCAAATAAATTTGGTATGAGATAATTTTATTTAACATGTAGTAACACATGTATGCATCAAGGCAACAAGATTTCCCTAATAATATTGGTTCAAGGTCAGGAACCAAATAATTTTCATCTAAAATGTTGAATGTTCAATTATGATTTTAATTTTTCCACCACGCATAAAGATTAATTTCCAAATAAGGTTAGGATGAATGTTAGATTTTCTAACATTAGGGGGGAGATGATTGACAACTGAAAATTATATGTAAGGTTAAATTATAAATTATCTAGATCCTCGTTAACTAAATATGTGAACTTAAAGTTCAAGGGATAATTTATTTGCATAATATTGCAAATCTATTGGCAGATGAATGTAATGACCCTGTGATATAATTCAGCTGCAAACACTCCAATGTGAAGTCCTTGAAGACAGAGTCTATGATACACTGGACGCATAATAGACCAATTGATTTCAAATATAAAATTCCTTGAAGAATGAGAGAAGCAAATGATCAATATGGTCATGATAATGAGGCAAGTGTTATAAAAGAGCACATTGACATAACACTTCATAAAACCTTGGAAAAGGTCCGGTTACCTGAAAAATGATGAAAAATGAAGAGATCTCGATAAGTTATGTCTTGTTGAAATTGATATCAAATAACCGTCGATGGTAGCACTTAATGATATAAATTGTGACGATGATCTTGAATTCAAATATGTCATAGAGCGTGGACAGATAAATGATTGGCCAAGTAAAATGCATGATTCAAGTATATTTTGTTTCACTTAGAAAAATGACGTATTAGACTGATTGTTCATAAATCAAGGTATAATTTCAATGGAGTACAAATAAATTATTATGCGATAGTATAACTGTAAGATATCAAGTACGACTTGTGCCTTGGGACATAAAGGTTTGTCGTAAAAATCATGACATTGTTGGAGATGATTTCTCCTATAGTGGATAAAATAAAGTTTGTTATGATCTGACAACATATGAAAAACTTGAATGCATATAATAAATAATTGAAAGTTATATGAAATCCTAGAAGCAATCGAGGTGTCTGAAGGATATAAAAGTTTGAAGGAAATTTTTTCAATAAAGCTTCGAGAATCTATGGATTAAAATTCAAGGAAGAAAAGGGTACAAAAAGAATGACCCTATTTGTCCTCGAATTTTTATGAAAAGGTCATGGTCTGAATTTGTTATAAATTGTGTATGTTGATGACTTGAAATTACTAACACTCTTAAAGTTCTTTTAAAAGCTATTGAGTATTTGAGAATGGGATCTAAAATGAAAAGATTCTGGAAAGACAAAAATTTGTCTTGACCTAAGATTGAGAATTTGACGAATGAAATATTTTTCTATCGATCAACATACACAAAAATTTTTTGATGCAATTATTATATGGATAAATTACATTGATTGAGTACCCCAATGATTATGAGATCGCTTGATATAAATGATGATTCAGTTTGATCTCAAAAGAAGGATGATAGGCTTCTTGGTGATGAAACTCCATATCTTAGTGCAATCAAGGCACTAATACATCTTCCTAACAAATACTTGATCAAATATGTGTTTTGCAGTAGTAAACTGGCAAGATTCAGTTCCTCCCCAACAAAGGACATTGAAATAGTGTTAAGCACATACTTGAATATCCTTGAAGAACCATAGACATGATTTTATTCTATTCCGAGGAAATCAAGTCAGAACTGATTAGTTATGCAGATGCAGAATATTTTTCTGATATGCATAAAGCTTGGTCTCAAACATGCTATTAATTACATGTGAAGACACAAGAATATCTTGGCGATCAATGAAACAATCATTTGTAGCCTACATGCAAAAATAATATTGCTCTATGAAGTAAGTTGAGTGTCCGGTTAAGATCAATGACAGACCATATTCAGGAAAAGTGTGATTTTTCTTTGAAAAAGAATATACCAATCACAATGTACGAAGATAATCAACTGCAAATAAAAGTGTCCATAAGATGATTATTGATGTGAACAAATTGAACGAGCAATGTACTTGCAATAACGAGGTCATGATGAGTAGAATGATATTCAAATTTTGCTAAGCTCAAAGCCTCGTCATATTCATAAAATCAGAAAATGATATATCAGGATGAATTTAATGATGGAAAACTTAGTGAATTTGATTTGATCACAAAGACATTGTCAATGTCAATATTTGATAAGATGGTGTACAAGATTGGAGACATCTTCGCAAGAAATTAAGCGATGTTTAATCAGGGGAGTATAATACGTGTTGCACTCTTTTTCCCTTGACCGAGGTTTTGTCCCACTGGATTTTCCTGGGAAGGTTTTTAACGAGGCAACAAATAGTGCGTATCAAAAGATATGTGTACTCTTTTTCTTTCACTAGAATTTTTTCCACGGGGTTTTTTCTAGTAAGGTTTTAATGAGGCTTATAATATATGGACATCCAAAGAGGAGTGTTATAAATCAATTGTATTGTGTGGATTGTCCATCAAGTCTATCCAAGAATTAATACAATTCATGTATGGATGCTTCCAAGGTGATAAGTGTTGACATCCAATTTTGGACCTCCACAATAAAAATTATCAATTCGAGTCTTTTCAATTTCAAACGATTTAAATTAATTAGTTTTATAAAGTTTCAAAAAAAGAATAATAATAAAAAATAGTTTGCAAGTTATTTTAATTTGTTTTGTCACCTTTTTATAATTTTTATATAAAATATATGACTTACATAATTGTGTATATAATTAGTATATTTTATGATTATTCAGAAATCATCTAAAAGAATTTTGTTTTAATTAAATATTTTTTTAATTAGTTTAGTTATATAATAGTTATATTTTTTAAAAATTAATTAGTTTATTATTTTACTTCATTAAGATTAAGAGGCTCATTAATTAATTTATGTTAATTTGTTTTTCAAGTTCTAATCGAATTTCTTTATTGTTTAATTACAATTTCCCCTCAACATCTTAAACCCATCAAGACCAAGTTCTGGGCCTTCTCTTTATCACTTTTCAGCAGCCCATTTCCATTATTCCAATTAGTCCATTACTCAATTTTCAGCCCAATGCCAGAAGAAGCCCAACCAATTCCTTCAATACTCTGCGATCTTTCTTCCTCAAAGAGTAGAAGCGAAGCAATGCGAACCCGAACGACATCGTTCTCTCCTCTCTTCTTTTGTCCCGTACAGAGAACGTCGGAGAATCATCCAACGTGTCCCCATCTCCTTCTTCGAGCATCCTTACTCCCAAATCGAACAGCTCCCCTCAAAGTTCCGTTGAGGATTTGTACAAATTACAGCTCCTTAATCTTATCCTGCAGAATTCGAATTTTGAGTTGAGAATTCATCCAAAAATCCATTCTATTTCCCCCTCATTTTCAACCTCTATATAAACCTCCTTTCATCCTCATCGTAGGGGGATGGTGATGAATTTTTTTCACTGATAAAAGAGAACGACTTAGCACAAAATTGATACAAAGAATATATTCAAAATACACTACATAGTAGAGAAAATAATTTATTTCAAGCTTTAGTTTCACCCTATCCGTCCATTACTCGCCCAAGTTCATTTGAGTTTGAGGGCACTCGTGAAGGAATTAGTGGTGGAATAGCTAGTTTCAGCTTGTTTGTCCCAATCGCTGCTCTCGAAAAGGTAAACTCCGTTTTGCATATTTTAATTTATCTTATACAAGAATTTGTTTAGTTTGTAGATTTGAGTTCAGCTATGGTTTGCTTCTGCTGTAATTTTGTCTATTAATTTGATTTCCTGTTGTTTAGTGGCTTAACTCTACATTTAGTCCATTATGGATTTCATTGTGATTTAGCTTCTCATTTGCACATCGAAAGTATCGAATTCGATCTCTAGCATCAGTGTAAATGCCTTTATGATATTCCTTACTATATCGTTGCCATTATGTAGCCAAGTTTGTTTTGATTTTGTTAAATTTTCAAGTTTTGTCTAGATTAGTGAAACTTGAAATTGATTAATAAATTGGCTAATTTAAGCTTTGTTACTTCTCTTTTCGTTGTTTATTATTTTTCTTAGTATGAGATTTCACTGCTTAATAGGATACAAATATTGGTTAAGTTGGTGTTTTCTTTTGTTCCCTTATCATATTAATTATTAAATAATGATTTAATATCTCATTCTTGCCTTAAGTTACAGAATGTTGGCTTTAAATAATTGATATGATAGTTAGTCTTTATTTGTTTAAAGTTGTAGAATGACTCGATTCTAATTAGCTTTGTGTTTACGGTGATTTCTCTTCTTTAAACATATGCTTTATGTTGGCATGTAAATATTGGCAACAATTTGATCCATTTGCTTGGATTTAATTTCCTCCTGTTGTGATTCAAATTATGCTTCGCTGACTAGTTTGGTGAATGTTACCACTTCACAATTTATTATTCGACTATAACATAATTGTTTGAGTTTATGAAATATGTGTCCTTTGCATGTCCATGTATTAAGAAACTCTTGTTAAGATATGTTTGAAAACATTTAACGAAAAATGCATTCTCATATAGTTTACTCTTTGAAATGTGCTATGTTTTGTCTTCCAACAGTGATTCTATTTTCACAAATTGGAGGGGTAGTATGTTTGTCTCCTTGTTTATGTATCGCTATCATGTAACACCTTACAATGTCACCGCAACTTGATTTAAATTTATTATCACCTATTGTGTTTAAATGGTTCTTGGTTATTTTATCAAGTTCATTAATTAGTCATTTTAATCTTTATCGTTTTATTTTTCTTGCATAAACACCCTTGAACGAGTCACAAGGACTCCACTCTCGCATATCCTTGAGTCGTATCTAGTCAGCCTTTGATGTTCGGGGGCAAAAGCAAAGCTAATGCAAGCCTCCAAAATCTCAAAGATGAGCTGTGTACCTGCTATATACATCTGTATACAGCTAATATATATGGAATATATTGATATACAGGTCGCAAAAATCGAAACACAGGTTGCAGGGTCAAATTTGAATGCATAGATTTGTTATACGGTTCAATATACAGAAATAGGCTAATATACCGTCCATATGCAGCAACATACATCCATTGTATACAGCAGTATTTTCAGAAGCAAAATTGGGCTGAAACTCACTTTTAGATTTAGGACAGGACTTGGGTCAAAAGCCTGTCTGATTCGGAATTTGGGTAAAGGGCCCAAATTTTAATATGTTTTGTTTTACTCTTGTTTATTAACTAACCATTTTATTTGTAATTTGGTGTTAAACTAAATTAATTCCCAAAAGATAGTCGTGCCTTTTTTTATGTTCAATTTTAAAAAAATTTATTTTTATTTATAAGTCTAGTTTTATTTTACTTTAGTTATCTTGTAACATTGGGTTGAATTACTTTAAATTTTTTCTTTTAGTTTATTTTCCTTCCCTTTAAAGTGAATTTTCATTACTATTTTTTAAATTATTATTATTATTATTATTATTATTATTATTATTACTATTATTATTATTTTTATTATTATTATTATTATTATTATTATTATTATTTTTATTATTATTATTTTCAAATTAGTCAAAAGTCATTTAGTCAAATCGCCGGTTAACCGCATGTTAGCAGGCATTCTGAGAGCCTAACACCTTCTCGGAATGTACATTTGAACTTCGAACCCTTTTTCAATTGATTTTATCTGTTTAAATCTTTTATAAATAAATATAAGTTTTTTCTTGATTTTTACTAAAAAATTAAGTGGTGACTCTATCAATTTGAAAATCGATTTCTCTTAAATCATAAGATAAATTGATTTTTCGAGACTTCGTCAATTTTTATCTTTTATTCATTTTCGAGTAAAACAATAAGAACATTAAGTGATAAGCATGTATCTACTAGTTGGATGAATTTTGATGGTGATATCTCAATATTATAAATAGAGATATCACTCACCATTTGAATTATATCCTTGACTAGAAGAAAACTTCTCTTCTTCATCTCTATATCTTGTCTTCTTTTCTTTATACTTATATTGATATGAGCTTGATTTTTTAACACAGACAAAAAATTGAGAAAATTATGAATTCATGTTTAGTGATTCCTAAATACTCGAGTAAAAGAAAATGGATCATGTAAAGACTATGAATATGGATCACTAGATCATTATTGATGATACCCAAAAAATTAGGCCAAGTAGATCTTATTAGTGATATTATAAAAAATACATTGATTTCGTAGAAAAAAAAGAAAATTTTGAATTCTTGTTAGTGACTTAAATTCCAAGAAAAACTGATGAAAATCCTTTATAGGCTATAGGTATGATTTACAAGGACATCATAGATTGTCCAGAAAAAAAGCTATAGATATAGAAATTTTGTGAGACTTTACGAGACGTATTCAATTCGAATTGAGACTCTAGATATGTTTAGTTTCAATTAGAGTTCTTAGAGACTACTCAACCGTAAACCCTAGTTTATACCTATAGAAAAAAAATACTAGATTCCCTTTAAAGGCGTCTCGAAAATTTCATAAAGATACCAAGATCTTGAATACTCCACAAATTGATGGATTATTCATACAGAGATGTCAAATCTAAATCATCTTATTCGAGAAATACGCCACTAACGACTCTCGAATCATGAATAAATCTTAGGAGAGTAAAATTAAGGGATCATGTACCTACTATATTTATCAATAAAATCATGTTTCTTTAGATTTTATTTGTGATTGCAATTTAGTTTCTGTCACTTTTAAATTTGTTGTAAACAAATTGGCAAGCCCAGTAGGACCAAATCTACCTTCATCTCTTCTCTCTTAAATTACATCTGAAAATCTGAAGCTGCAAAGGTAGAAGAATGAGTACTTCAAACCTCGTCTTTGAGTTTCATCAAGTCTAGACTCCGACAAGCGTTGAAGCATGGGACATTTGTAGATATTGAAATTTTGTGGGACTCTACAAGACATATTCAATTCGAATTGGGACTACAGTAGATGTGTTTAGTTTCAACCATAGACCCTAGGTTATGCTTATATAAAGGGTACTAAATTTCCTTAAAAGCATCTCGAAAATTTCATAAAGAGATCAAGATCTCGAATACTCCGCAAATTGATAGATTATTCATATAGAGAGGTCTAATTTAAATCATCCTAGTTCGAGAAATACGCCACTAACAGTATTGTACCCGCTATATCTTGATAAATAAAATCATGTTTCTGCGAATTTTATTTGTATAATTTATTTATTTTCCATATGTTTAAAATTTGTTGCAAATAAAGTTGGCCAAATAGAGTTGATCAGTATTATTTTCGAAAATTCATGTAATAAACACATAAAAAGTTGAAAAATTAGTGAATTTCTATTTTGAGACCCCAAAATGCTAAAAACAGTGGCATGGATTCGACAGAGGATATAAGTTTAGTTAACTATCATTATTTAAGGATGCTCCCGAAAAAATTAGGAAAAATATGATTGGTTAGTAACATTCTTAAATATACATGGATTAATATACATGAAATAGTTTTGAAAATATTGAATTTATATTTCAATACAATAAATCATATAAAAACTTAGGTGAATCCTTCAGATGATATGTATATGATTCACTCAATCATTATGGGTGGTCCTAAAAATCTATGGGCAAAATAAATTCAGCCGATCATATGCCAAATCTTTCGTGACCCCTAAACTTTAAAAGATTATTTTGGATCTTGTAGAGGCTAAAAGGTATGGCTTACTTGACCCATACATATGATCCTAAAAAATTAAGGCCAAACAGAGTTGATTAGTCATAATCTAAAAAAATTCATGAATTAATATACATAAAAAATTATGAAATCCTTAATTCCTATTACATGACCCAAAAATACCTAAAAGGTGGCATGAATCTTGTATGATTATTGGTATGATTCACTATGTTATAACGAATACTTCAAAAACAATATGGGCTTAACAAATCAGGTTAATAATGTTCAAACTTATGAACTAATTCACACGAGAAACTGAGAAAATTTCTTAGTGTCATGACTCTTAAATGTTAAAAGCTTTACGTAGATAATTTTTAGGCAAGAGGTATGATTCCCAAAGTCATTACATATGGTCCTAAAAAGTTTTGATCCAAACACATTAGGTAAGTTACATTCTCAAAGTAAAAATTCAAATAATTTTGGATTACCTGAAGAGTTCAAAGCTACACTGAAAAAGAACACATTCCCTCAACATATATTTACTTTCCTTTGTTTAATGAATTAGTCGAAGACTTAAAATATTTTTTTTTGTCTCAACTCTTTCTTTCACTACACTAATTTCAATAAAAACACAATATAATATTTTTGTCTTTCTTCATTCTATATTTTCTTGTATATTTGATTATACCAAAACAAAGTAAAACAATCACTATTTATACATGAGAAAAATCAAAAATATGATTTCATCACCTCTAAATAAATAAAAAAAAGGAACATGAATCTTATAGAGATTATGCATATGGTTCACTAGGTCATTATGAATGTTCCAAAAATAATTAGATCAAACAAAATCGATCAGTCACATTTCAAAAAATTCATGTACTAAACGCACACGATAAATTGAGCAAATCCTAAAGTCATGTTCAATAATTAGTAAATACTAAAACAATGGGTGTGAACCATGGATAGGCTATATGTAAGGCTTACTAAGTCGTGACGTATGATCCTAAAAATTGAGGCCAAAAAGAGTTAGCCAATCATATTTTTAAAAATACATAGGCTTATACATATGAAAAAATGATAAAATTCTGAATTTCTGCTTTATCACCCCTAAATGATATTAAAATATCACGCATCCTCTAGATACTACGAATATGGTTTACAATAGTCATTAGGTATGCTCCTACAAAACTTGAGGCCATACAGAGTTGATCAGTCATATTTCACAAAATACATAGGCTTAAACATATGAAAAAATGATAAAATCTTGAATTTCTATTTTATTATTCCTAAATGCTTAAAAAAAAATAATATTACGGATCCTCTAAATGCTAACGATATGGCTTTACCATATCACTAGGAATGGTCCAAAAAAATTTGGGCCTAATGGAACTAGTTAATAATGCTCCCATCAATTCACGAAAAATTAAGAAAATTCTGAATTTCACGCCATGACTTCTAAATACTCAAAATAGAGGTGAATCCTGTAGGGGGTAAAGGCATGACTTACTAGCTAATTATGAATGGTTCTAAAAAATTTGAGGTATAAAAGAGTTGATAATTCATATTCCAAAAATACATGAAATAGTATAAATAAAAACTGAGAAAATCATGAATTCTTGTTTTGTGACCCATAAATAACAAAAAAGAATTTTGGCACAAATCTTGTATGAATACTTATGGTTCACGAGGTTATTACGAACTATCCTATAATAATTTGGACCAATCTCAGTTAGTAATAATCCCAAAAAGTCAAGGACTATAAAATGTGATATAAAGATGGTTGATAATGTTTAATTTTCTCCTACCTAACTTTTTACAAAAACATTAAAATCTATATAAAGATTGCAAGTAATATTTCCTCATCATTTTCTTTTCACAATTTACTGCTATTTTGAGGAGGAAAAAAATATGGGTGTGAAAGGAAAGTTAATTGCTTCAAAGGAGGTGAAGTGTGGAGAACACTTGATTCATAACCTTTTTCTTACCAATTCTCATCATATACCCCACATAAGTCCTAGTAAGATCAACCATATTGAGATTAATGAGGGTGAAATCGGAAAAATTGGTACAATTATGAACTGTAGGTATAATGAAGGTATAACTGATAACATGCATTTCTCTTCTCCATCTATATATATTTGATTTGTATTTCATCAATTTTGTTAACTTAGGTGTATTTGGTAGTACGAAAGTTATATGTTAAGTAAATAATCTTCATAATTTTTTTTATTGGTGTTTGATGACCATAGCTATATTTTACTTAAATCCTTTTCATTATAAAAGGGAAATAATATCCTTTTCACTTGTAGACAGTAATTTCTTAATTAATGTTTTCTTAACTTTTTTTTTTATTTGATCCTACTAATAGCTAGTCTTTGCATACATATATTTAGTACTTAAAGGGTTTTACAAATTTATCTTGTTAATTAACATTATTATTTATATCTAAAATAGTGTGGGCTTTCTGTAATATATATTTTTTAGCAACTCTCACACATAGCAAACACAAAATTCATATTTGTATTCTATAACAAAGTTTGCATAATGACGCTTCATAACAAACAAAAATATGTATAATTCGATACACATATACAAAGAAACCAATTGTATAATTCGCTATACATATATAAAAGAAAGCAGTTGTATACAAATCAATTGTATAATTTGTGTATGTATAAAACGAGAAAGAGAGAGACAAAAGAAAATTGGGCAGAGAAACATTTGTATAGTATAATTAGAAGTTATAGAACGGAGATATATGTATTTGCATGTGTATATACAATTTTCTCTCGCTTTATACAAATAGAAACACAATTTATACATTTCGTTTCTATTTGTATAAGCGATAATGGCGAGGGCGGCGAGCGAGATTCGGGAGAAGGGAGAGAGGGGAATGAAAGTATATGTATATATATAATTTTTTCTCGCTTTATACAAACAAAAATACATTTTATACACTTGTGTTGGTATAAAAGTGAAGGAGCTAGCGAGAGATGAAGCGAGAGAGGGAGAGTGTAGAGAGAGTTTGAGGGAGAGAGGTGACTGATAAATAGTTTGCTACATGGCACAATTAAATTAAAGTGTGATCATAACATTTAATTTGATTTATTAGTTTGTCATTATATACAATTTTCCCTATTTTTAACAACTCTAATATTTGTCAGATAAAACTTTTTCTGCGGAAAATAACTTTTGTCATCCAAACATAATACGATAAAAATTATAGTTCCCTTGTTGATTCTCATGTTTTCCACAATGCTAACTCTAATGATATTTTTAAAAACAACTCCATTCAGAAAAGGTAGACAAATAAATATTCATGAGCATTAGATAATTTTTGGAGAAACTGAAAAACTAGGAAAACAAAGAAAAAAACAAAAATATATTTTTAAAATGTTAAAATCTTTTCATGAGGAATTGGATATAGTTGAACTAGGAGTAACATCTATTGTATTTTTCTGGTTTTAATGTTTACAGATGGTCAAGAAAAGATTGTAAAGTATGTAATTGAAGCCATAGATCATCACACGAACTCGATCAGTCGGAAAGTGATTGATGGGGATTTGTTAGAGTTATACCATTCCTTTACGTTTGTATCATCTTGTCAAAATCAGTGGGCTACATGGACGATTGAGTATGAAAAGAAAATTGAAGACACTCCAGAGCCCCTCATTTTTTTGGGTTTTATTCTTGACATGACCAAGGATATAGAATCTCACCTTCTAAAGAAATAGAATCTATGTTGTTCTATATTATAATAATAATAATATAAATAAATAAGCGTGTGTGTCTAGACGCATGTAAAATAAATAAATCTCCTTATATGGATACATTCCAGTTATCAGTATATGTAAGAAGATGGTATGCATTTTGTTATAATTATCCAAGCCCTTCTTTAGAAAAAAAAAATCTAAAGCTTTAAATTATGCTTTGAAATCTTATACTCTCTCCGTTTCACAAAGAATAATCTAGTTTGACTTGACACAGAGTTTAAGAAAATAAAAAAAACTTTTTATCATGTGGTCATAAATTATAGTTATGTTAAATGTACAAAATTACCCTTTAATCTTGTGGCCTTAAACATGGCACATGGAAGTTGTTACCAAAAAAGAACTAGATCATTCTTTTTTAAACAGACTAAAACAAAAAGGAGTACATTTTTTTTTTAAAAACGCAGGGAGTATTTGTTAGAAATATAATTTGGACTTGTTAACATGATTTCAATGGAGAATCAAAGATTTTAACACTATACTGGAACTTTATTGTCACACCCAAAACTCAAAAGGCTAGAAGCTGTGAGTGCATACACCTAAGTCTGATAGGTGAACCCTAAGAAGTTTTAAGATTTCAACAATCACATCGAACTCGACTAACACACAGATCAATACCTATACTCAAAAGGTAGGAGAAATTGTAGTTGTCACGATCTAATCCACCGGTCTGGGCGGACCTACTCTAAGATCTAAATAGAAGATTCCTTACCACTCAATTTAAAAAGAGCAATGCAAAAATTAATAAAACATAAGAAATATCTTTCGTACTTTGGAATACACATGAAACTCGCATATAAGAATCATCTTTTTGCAATTGACATAATACATATATTGGCCCTAAACTTGGCTTCAAATTTTAACTTTGATCTTCAACTTTCATAATGAATAAACAGACACTTTAACTATCCAACTTTTAAATAAATAAACACATGAGTATTACATGACACAATACACGTAAGACACCACGTAGGACAAAAAATGATATGTAGTACATGTGTGTCTATTTGTTCAACTTTATACAAGTTTAAGTGTCTATTTGTGCACATCCAAAGTTGAAGGGCATAAATGTGATTAGAATCCAATTTAAAGAGCACATTTATGTATTATGCCTTTACAATTAATCAAAAAGCTCTCCCGAGAAACTTGTCTAAACAGGTACAGGAGCTATTCCATGCAGATCCTCAGGGCGTTGCAGACACTTCAAGAGTTCATGAATTTCTTAGGATAAATCCATCTGAGTTCACAGGGTCAAAGCTTAATAATGAGTATAATCTAGGAAGCTTTGTGGATAAGGTTCAAAGGATATTGCAAGTAATGCATGTTGGTGGTGGAGAGAGTGTTGAGATAAATGCGTATCATTTAAGGATGTTGCAAGGATTTCATATGATCACTGGAAGAAGACTAGGGGAGAGAGAACTACCTCTAAGTTGGGTCGTGTTTAAAAATGCTTTAATGGGGCGTTTCTTTCCTCGAGAGTTAATAAAGGCTTAAGATAAGAGGTTTTCCAAACCTGAAGCAACGTTTTATATATGATTGTATATCAGTACAATCTCAAATTCACTCAGTTGTCTTGTATGATCCAGTAACGTTAGTTGATATGAGGATCAAGAGGAGCTCTTCGTCTCAGAATCTTCCGTCCGTCAAGCAATAAAGACATGGCAACAATATTTATGATAGCTTTTAGTACCTCATTCCATATTTATGTGCATTATTCAATCACTTGTCTTCTTTCAGACATATTCTGCACTACTACCACATTGACTTTAGTAATGGAGCTAATTCAGTAAATTTCATGATTTCTCATAAAAAACTCATTAGTTTTTCTTTAATCATTGTTATATCATCAATATGGTGTATTAAGACTCAAATTCAATGTCTTATCCATATAAAATGATTTTAGGCCATAAATTGTGAGACTTGAACTCAACATCTTTATCTCTATAGTGACCGAAACTTTTAATTCGATATCATGTTCTCTTTGTGCGATTGGACATAAATCCATCGTCTTACATTCTTAGTGTGATTGGATGTGAATCCATCGTCTTATCCTCAACCAAGGACATAATACGCTAAAGTGCAACAAAGCTCACTCTTGAGCTTTGAAATTACTTTCACTTTGCAAGTCCTCTAACAATCTGAATTATATACGTATATGCCATACTTATATCCTGAACCAGTTAGGTTCCTCAAATTTAATGAGAAAAATCAATTATGTTACTAATAAGTAATGATGATAATGCTAGTATTATAACATCAATGAATACACAACACACTACAGATTCATATTTTTATGATTGGGTCAATCATTCATGGCCCCTACCTTAATAAGAGTCTCGTGCTGATAACGTGTTATGAAACTATATGAAATTAGAAGAAGAAAGTAGAGAGAAGAGAAAAGATATCTTATTCATAGTATATTCAGGATTTATAGATCTTTCACAAATCTTATTTACAATGAAGAAAAACCCTTTGTGTATAGGTAAAACCTTACTTGGTATCCAAGTAGGATTCCTAACCATAATCCTACAAGAACTCCACATAATTAGATATTCACTGTAATCCAAATTATTTATAACAATTACTTTACTTTACTCTTATATATAAGCCAACAAGATAGAGTACCAACATAGCACTAAAAAATTGTACTAATAGCATCAAAATTTCTACTACACCATTGAGCCCTAGTTAGTGGTGAATAAACACGTGTATTATACGAGTCCTTATACATCCTCATTTTCAATTGTTTTGCTTTGGTTCTTTTGTCAATTTTAATCTTTTTCGTCATCTTTTATTTTTTCCCCGTTTCATTCTCATTCTGGGCAGAGAAGGAGAAGAGACTAAGAAATGCAAGTACTGCATTTTTGGCGACGAAGACAAAACTGATGGAAGGAGTGGTTCGAGTCTGCTGATGCACAATTTGGTGAAATTTCACATTAGATTTTCGAAATTAAAGGTAATTTTACTTTCTAATGGCAAATTTCTAGGGTTTTCCTTACATTTTTTGAGTTTAATCTTTTTTTCCTTAAGATAGATTTCATATTTATTTTGGTCAAAATTGTTCTTTCACTTTTTATGTGTTTTGGTTTTGCAAATGGGAAAAGTTACAGGAACCCATCACTAAGAAATTTTATGCAATAAGAAAGGAATAGAATGAAGTAAAGAGCACCAGAAATCTTGTGAGGTTTTGAAGCTTTTCCTTTAACTTATTTCACATATATGTGTACTTATTCACTATTTTGTCTCAATTTTGTAGGTTTGTATTGTATTAGGAAGAATTCAATTAGAATACAGAAAGGTGCACTGAGCAAAATTCTCAAAGGTTAGTACTATATGTTGAGGAATTAACCAATTGTATTATTGTACACTGAGGCACTGTTACATTGCCCACTGTAACTACTTCAATTCTAGTTAATTAGTTTGTTATTGATATGTACAGTCAGCTAGTTAGTTTACTAATTATCATTGTAGCTAGTGATTCGTATAAATAATGGATAACACCCATTTGTAATAGATGATTGAAGATAATATCAAAGGTAGCTCACGTTTTTTCTTTAGAAAGTTCTTCAATTAGTTTCATCTCATCTTCATCATTTCACATAAATTCCATGGAAGATATTGAAGTTTAACATGGTATCAGAGCATTAATCGAGTGAATTCAGGGATTTTCTTCGCGGATTGTTGAAGAGCAAAAGGTTCCTCTTCCTAATTCATTTTTTTTTGTTTTCTGCAAATTCTGTTTCCATGGAAGTCGACGGTGTTCCTGCTTCTGCTCTTCTCGGATCTCGTATGTCTGATTCCACTTATTCTGAAAGTGTAATCGATTATCATCATCCTCTATTTCTCCATGCATTTGATGCTCCGAGCTCGATGTCAATTAGTATGCCTCTACTTGGCATGGAAAATTACTCGCTATGGCGTGAAGCTATGCAAGTTTGTCTCATCACTCAAAACAAATTAGGATTCGTGGATGGATCTATTTCACGTGATACTTTTGGGAAGGATTACGAACTATTATGGGATCGTTGCAATGCAATCATGATATCATGGATTATGAAAAATGTGAGTCGTGATTTGATTAACGGTGTCCTATTTCGATCTACTGCATATGCGATTTGGGAGGACTTGCGTGAAAGATTTGATAAAATCACTGCATCTCGCATGTTTTCAATGCATAAATCAATCTTCACACTGGCACAAGGGACACTTACTATGTCTACTTATTACTCTAAACTGAAGGACCTATGGGATGAATATGACTCCCTAATGCCTCCACAATGTTGTGATTGTGTTAAATCCAAAGACTATGGTGCGCATCTGCAATATCAGCGCTTACTTCAATTTCTTATGGGGCTCAATGATGGCTATGCTAATGCAAGGATGAAATCTAATATTCCCAATGTTAATCACGCTTATGCTATGATTTTACAAGACGAAAGTAAAAAATTATTGCGGGAGGGGGAGGTATGGATCCAACTGCTTTGTTTACAGCTCGAACAACAGGATCCAAGCCTAAGAAAAATTATGGTATAGAATGTGAATTTTGTCATATGAAGGGTCACTATAAGAACCAATGTTTTAAGCTACACAAATGCAGGCATTGTCATCTGACTGGACACCTGAAAGAGAATTGTTACAAGTTGATTGGTTACCCAGCTGACTTTAAGTCAAAAGAGAAAGGATTTTACTGCTAGTGGAAACATGGTGCAGGCTGCAGGAGATCCAATTTCAACATCTGTATCATCTGTTTCAGCACCTCTTACGGCCCTATGTTCACTCCCGATCAATATGCGCAACTTTTGGGAATGCTTAACAATGCTACAGATCACCAGGTCAATGCTTATTTGGCAGGTACTTCTCTTCATGTCTCTAATAATAATCCTACTTGGATAATTGACACGGGTGACACTAATCATATGGTTGATAATAAACAATTGTTAATTAACGACATTGAAGTAGGAAATACAGGTAGAGTGCAACTGCCTAATGGAGATTCAAAATAAATCACACATGTAGTAAATAGTCATCTGATAGGAGGTGATGTCCTCAAGGACGTTTTATGTGTTCCAACATTTAAATTCAACTTGTTATCAGTCTCTAAGGCTACAAAGCAACTAAACTGTTGTGCATCTTTTTACCCTGATTTCTGCACCTTTCAGGAACTCTCCACTGGGAAGGGGACAATGTTTGGTAAAGAGCATGAAGGACTCTATCTGTTGAGGGGGCAAAAGAACACTAAACACTCAAAAAATATTAATTCTCTAACAGCACAGGAGGTACCAGAATCAGAATAATGGCATAGGAGAATGGGGCATGTGCCCATGACAGTTCTGAAGAAAATTTCTAGCATAACTAATAATTGTAATAACTCTTTGAATCATTGTGATATATGTCCAATGGCTAGACAAGCTATACTTCCTTTTAAGAATAGCAATAATAGAGCTACGGTATGTTTTGACTTGATTCATGTTGATGTTTAGGGGCCTTACAAAGTCTCCACTTATAGTGAAACATGTTTTGGCTTGATTCATGTTGATGTTTGGGGGCCTTACAAAGTCTCCACTTATAATGGAATTAATTACTTTCTCACTTTAGTTGATGATTACTCTAGATGGACTTGGGTGTTTATGTTGAGACTTAAGTCTGATGTATCCAGTGTGCTTAAAACTTTCATCGCTATGGTCCTAAATCAGTTTGAAAGGAGTATTAAAGTCTTCAGATCTGATAATGGATCAGAATTCCTTAATAGTATCTGTGATGAATTGTTCAGAGATCATTAAACTTTGCATCCTGTGAGAAATCAAGTCTTTATTAGCAGGGATGTTGTTTTTCATGAAAACGTGTTTCCATATTTATGTGCATTATTTCATATCTTGTGGGTCCAACGTTGGTTGACTTTTTTTTTAAGCTAGTGCCACGTAGGCCGAAAAGGGGTAAAAATTACTTATAAAATAAGTTCAAGGGGGGTAATAGGACCTTATTATAGTATAAGTGTGTCTCTGAAATTTCGGGCATAGGTTGAGGGGCTACGTATGCATTTTTCCATTATTTTATATCAAGAACTTCAACTTAAGATTTTTAATTAAGAAAATAATAGCATCATCTATTGAATCTATCTGGGGTGGATCCATCTTTAGTCAAGGATATTAAGTGACATCCCTTTATTGAAAATTTACACTGTATGTCGAAAATTTTTGGTTTATATTATATATACAAGTGAAAGGTTAGTCTAGTCGTTAAGGTGTAACGAAAAATTCTTGAGGTTGTAAGTTCTACTCCTACAAGGATTATTACAATATTTTTTCTATCGCCATTAACACCCCTTAATGAAGATTCTGAGTCCGCTACTGAACTAGTGGTGTTCACTGTTTTGGAATAAAATAGAAAAATTTAACCAAATCGACTGAATAAACGATTTAATTTGAATATGATTTGATTTGGTTTTAGATTTTTTTAAGGGAAAAGGGTATGATATACCCCTCAACTTTGTCATTTAGAGCTGATTTACCCCTCGTTATGAAAGTGACTCATATATACCCCTACTTATAAATAAATAATTCATATATATCCTTTTCCTCTAACGGAAATGAAAAAAATTAGTATTTATTTAATTTTTTATTATTTTTATCTAAAAATTGTAATCCCATATAAGTAAAATCAATCCTCTTCAAAAATATTCTTTTTGACTTTTTTTTTGTTTCAATGACTAATTAAGAATTATTATTTTGATGATCAAATTTATTTATGTTTGACTAATATTCTTGTAAAACTTATTAGAGATGACTTATTTTTTTTCTTTAAATACAAATATCAAGTAACAATGTAGACAAGAAAATAATTTTATTTTTTTCATTACACTAAGGATGAAAGAAAATTAAATAAGAATAAGAAACTCAAATAATTATAATAAAAGAAGTCAAAAAATAATTTATGTATGGAAAAAAATAAAATATACCTTGAACTTTGCTAGAAAAATCATATATACTCTTAAATAAGTTTTACAAAAATCAAAAGTAAAAAATATAAATTTAAAACTAATTTTTTCACTTCCGTTGAATGAATGGTATATGTGAGCTCATTTTGTAACGACAGGGGTATATATGAGTCGTTTGTATAACAATAAGAATATACGAGTTACTTTCATAACGAGGGGCATATCAGCTCCAAATGACAAAGTTAAAGGTAATATTAGACCCTTTACCTTTTTTTTTTCTTCAAAAACCAGATAATATTTGATTTTTTCATGATTTTGTTACAAAATAACAGAAGAAACAACTGAATCGAACCAAATTGACAGATTATATACATATATTATTATGATACATACATAAAATTATTTTTTATTAATAATTTGATAGATCTAATATATGTTTTTATCAAAATTTATTTATAATTTACTTATGAAAGCAAAAATGTCCAAGGTGAGAATATTTATCTTATTTATTTCATGTATACAAATGTCTATGACAATTCTGTGTGGGATTCAAAATGTCATAGTCTCTTCCTTCGAAGTCAAAATAATGAATTTTGAAGCTTTATTTATATAAGTAAATTTAATGATCGAAAGTTGTGTAATATCAATCATTCTAACTATTTTTCATTTTGAATGGATTATAATCACTTTTTTCACATTTTAAATAAATTATTTCTTATATTTTTATTTATGATTAATACCGAATAATCAAATCAGATCAAATTAAAACTAAAAAAAATCAAACAAATAAATATATACTATATTTCATTTGATAATTTCAAAACCAACTAAATTATTTAATTTTAATTTTGACTAATAACATATCCAAACTAACCCTTTAACATCCGCCCCCTCTCAAAACTTGGGGTGGTCCTCAAATTGGATACTTGTCCATTTTCCTAAATTATTTGCTTTTAATTTGCAGTGCATTAATAACTGTATATGCTGCCAGCCTGCGACATGGCACATTCCAACCCACTGCATTTTATTGTTGCCAATTACTCCTATAGTCCTATATAACAGTCCATATGATATGAATGTAAAATTGACCCTTTATTATACAGAATTTAGTAATTGTTTTTTTGAGAAAAATATTGTAGATATATAATTATAGTCCAATAGAACAAGACAAGAAGCTTAGATTTAACTATAAATTTAGAAGTCATAAAATTTTGAGTACTTGAGTTTGTTCCTAACATGCAATTTATTTATAAAAGTTAAATTTCAGTGAGTGAAATTTAAAAATACAAAGAATTTAAATTTATTTTTTTTAAAAAAATTGATCACATTTTGCGATTAAATAAATATTTAAATGTGGACATAAAGTTGTATAGAAACAATAGTTGTTAAATCTTTGAAGTCACAATCAAATTAATAACAACATCAACGGCCTAAATAACACATTTATTGTTAGGCTCCAATTAATAACAACAACATCAACGGAGAAATTGATAAAATGAATAGAAATATCGACTAAATCACTAAATCCATGAATCGACTATCAAAATCGAATAATAATCGTAAAGACATGTAGAATTTCACGTTTTTCCATTTTACAATGCGTGTTATGTGTTGCCCGAGTCTTTTTATATAATATCTAATTTTGAGAAATTTATTTTATGCAAATAAAAATTTAGTTACATAAATATTTTTGGTAATCAGTATATTTTTATTATGTCTGTAATGACTCTGGAGGTCATTTTTGTAAAAAGTTTCAAGAAAAATTCATCTTACCTTTCTCGATAATTGTCAAGAGTCACGTTTGATCAATTTATGCAATTGGTTTTGAATAGAAAAGTTTTGATTTTTGAAAGTTTGTAAGTTTTTAAGCATTTGGTGTTTGACATCAACCAGAGTTATGATCTCGGAATAAAATTCCATCAATTCCATCAGCTTCACAATGTAAAATTTGGTCTATAGGTCTTGTTGTTTTCAATTTTGAATTTTTTTTTGGAATCAAGTCCTCAGGTTTGAAATGTCAAAAGTTGACTTCGGACAACATCTAGAAGTTCAGAAGCCCGGATTGTATTTTTAATGATTTCATTGGATTTAGGAAGTGATTTTAAGCCTAGGTAAGGTAAATTTTCAAAGGTTCCGAAAGAAATTGATATTTTGGGTAAAAGTTCGTATATTGCGAGTTGAATTCGTATTTTGATGATTTCATTGAGTCAAAAACGTTGAATTTAGTAGGATAACATATCTTTTTTGTATGCACGAAATTTCAAACATATTACGAGTGTCTATTTGGCGATTTATTTGTCTTGGGGTGTGTTGCTAGTTTAGTGTTCTGGTGCCCTCTTTTTTGCGTTTGTGGAGCTGGTGACCATGATAGCGAAGGATACATATGGGGACCTCTGCATTCATACATGCTTAACCATGATTGTGAAGAGTTAGGGTGTTGGCCTCCCAATTCACGAGCCTTAGGCTATACTCGCGGTGGGTCGGGGACTTTGTCATTCGTGTTTGCGGAAGAGGGTTCCCATTCGCGAAGGGTTGCTTAGGGTTGACCTCCGCCTTTGCAGTCCTCAACCCATGATCTCAGGAGCAAATTGGCTATCAATTCTTCTTTACTAAATACAAAAATTCTCTCTCATATTTTAATTTTTTGAGCTTTGAGAAGTCTAGTATGGAAATTCTAACGAGGTTTTTCGATTTCAAACATTTGGGCAAGTGTTCTTGGACTTAAATCTTCATTAACCATTCGTTTTTCATGATTTTTAAACATCAAATCTTATTTTTGAACTACAAAGTTTGTGGCTTTAACAAGAACTCATGACTTCAATGTCACACTTCGAGCCTACACCGTGGATGTGGCCAATACTCGAGAATTATCATGACTTTGATGTCACACTCCGAACCTACACTGTGGACGTGAACAACATTCGAGAATCATCACTGATCCCCAAGCAAATCCTTGTCAGGCTGACTACTTAGCGGAAGACTTACCCAAATAGAAATAGGACCTCCAGTTTTATAATTAATCTTAAAGCCTAAATCAAGCTCAACTCTTCATAAACTCAATCGGCTCAAGATCTCAAAACATCTCAACAAGAAAGGAATAACAAGAGATTTCTCAACATCTAACTATCTATGAAGCCACTAATACTAAGATAGATGTCGGGATATAACCCAGGTTGAATTAACAAAAACAGAAAATAAGTGTGAAGCACTCCGAAAAGCAAATAGGCTCACCAAAGCTCGCTGGAATGCAAGTGGTATCAACGAAGCGCCTATTGATAACAAAAGTAGTAACAACAAATATACATGTTTAAAGCTTCAAAAATAAAAGATATCAACTTAAGAATATATTCGCAAATATTTTAAAAAAGTATTATTTACTCTTATTTGAGATATTCTCTAACCGACAACTATATAACACTATGAGCTATGATACAACGTCTCACCCACGCTGTCACAACTGTCATATACCTTGACGAGGTATAGAACACCTCAACTGTGTGGATCCACTAAGAAATAGGGATTCATATAAAAAGTATGATTATGTATTTATGTTGGCAAGACATGGTTTATGAGGATTTTGAGTTGTCTAAACTCATCCCGATATCGGCGCTCAATACTACTCTACGCATGCTCAAATGTATAAAAAATACTTTTTTTTATTGTTTGAGATAATTCCTAAAACTACCCTTTTAAAAGAGGTAACTGCTCTGAGATATTTCTAAACTCTACGCATGCTCATATGTATAAAACATACTCTTTCTATGCATGTTCAAATGTTTAAAATATACTCTTTGTACGCATGCTCAAATGTATAAAATATACTCTTTCTATTGTTTGAGATAATTGCTAAAACTACCCTCTTAAAAGAGGTAACTGCTCTGAAATATTTCTAAACTCATTACTCATTAAGAAAATATGATTTCTCATTGCTCAATGTAAAAATACTTTCGTTGTGTTGAGATAACTAATCAAAAGAGCCTCTTTAAGTGGTAACTGCTCTGTATTCAATCCTTCTAAAAAGTCTTTTACTCTTCTCAAAATAATACTTTGTTTCTTCATGTAGAAATAAAATATTTGAGAAACACTAGTTCCCTTATACTTTTGCTCAAATCTTGGTTAAAACACTTTCTCAAACTTCTCTTTACTTTCTCAAAAACTCAGTTTAAAACAAAAATATTGATATTAATAGATTCTCAAAATTTTATAACAGATTCATGCGGAAATATAGATATGAAGGAATCAACTCAAGGATCTCAACAACAATATGGAAGACTCAATACTCATAACTCAAAACTCAATGGTACTAATCATCTCAAGGATACTCAACTCATACGGTTCATACTGAAATATAGACATGAATGAATCAACTCAAGAATGAGAAAATGCACAAGTACCCCCAACCTATGCTCGAAATCTTAGAGACACACTTATACTATACTAAGGTCTTATTACTCCCCTAAACTTGTCTTATAAATAATTTTCTATCCCTTTTATGCCTACGTGACACTATCTTGTGGGCCTAACTCGTGTTGACATTCTTTTTTCAAACTAGTGCCACGTAGGCTGAAAATGGGTGAAAAATTGTTTATAAAATAAGTTCAGGGGGATAATAGGACCTTAGTATCGTATAAGTGAGTCTCTATATTTCGAACATAGTTTGGGGGGTACTTATGCATTTTTCACTCAAGAATAATAATGTAGAACATACAGAAATTCAATAATTAGGAATAGACTTTCAAAAAGAATTAGAAATTCAAGAACTCAAAATCAACTCATCTCAAGAATACTCAAATCATGGGATAGAACCATACATTACTCTTTTAATGATTTGAAAGTAGATGAAGTGTGTGATCAAACACTTTTGCAAAGTGATGGCCAGTGTTGTTAATTCCGTTGCTTTTGGTCAAAATATTGATCAAAGATTTTTTTTGAAAATGAAGAACAATGTTATTTAGTCTTACAATTGTGATTCAAATATTTTTGAATTGTTAATTAAGTTTGTTAGTTTATATTTGATGTAGCATGTTTGTTGTGTTATTTATATGAATGAGCGGAATGAATTGAATTGACTTTGAAAGTGGGCAGCAAAAACTCACTTCCATTGTCAAAAACACTGCAGAAAAAGCAACGAACAAGGTGGTATTATCCGTTTCTTTTTTAATTTTTTTAATGAGAAAGAATATTAGAAGAGCAACGAACAGGGTCCTTTAGTACGTCGCTTTTTCTACATTTTTTTTAAAAAAATTAAGAAAAGTGACAAATAGGGTCCTCTAAAACTTCATTTTTCTAGGTTTTCAAAATATAAATTTCAGAAAAACGACGGACTGCGAGACTTTTTGGAATTTTTTTTGATTTTTTCACGCCCCGAGTTTACACCCTGAACGTGATCGACAATCAAGAACCATTTCTGGCACCAAGTAAACCCTTGACTTGGATCAATACTCAGCAAAAGACTTACTCAACAATAAAATAAATTTGCCAAAATAAAGTTATAACTCAATTTCTCGAAATAGATACTTAGAATGTTTTGTAAAACATTCACTGGCCAAAAGAGGCACCCCAAGTCTTTAAACATTAATCACTTGAAATGAAAAAACTTCTCAATTGCTAATGTCTATTTATGAAGCATTTAATATCATGAGGGATGTAAAAATAAATTCTCGATCATTCTAACAAAACTAAAATAAATGAAAATAAATAACAGATCCTCCGGAAGCAAGGAGACTTACCAAACAATTTTGAAACTTCAAGTGGTATCAACGAAACTTCTGTTGATGACCCTAGTCTCCTGTATCTGCATCATGAAATGATGCAGTCCAAATGGCATCACTACATTGAATGTACGAGCATGTAAGATCCGAAAACAGTGAATATAACATAAAAGCTTGAACTTGGAAAAAGGTAACATACTCACCTCAAATCTACTTAACTCAACCTCAACTCATGAATACTCAACTCAATGCAGTATAAAACAACAATAAGATGCAACTTATACAAAGCATTTAAAATAGTAGATAACAACTCAATGTTTTTAAATTACAATACTAACTCAGTTTGTATGTGAAGAAATAAATAACTCAATTCGGGAGATTCTCTAACCGAAAAATCATCACTATGAGCTACAATATGACACGTCGTCCTTCCCACATTGTAAAAACTGTCCTATATGGATTATAAGACATCCTCAACTAAGTGGATTCACTAAGCTATGCTTAAAAATATTTACTCTTGGGATACATAGTCCTTGTAAATTCATTTGAAAATCGATGGTTCCTCTCTTTTAAATGTGAACACATTTACTCTTGGGGATACTTAGTCCCTGTAATTTCATTTTGAAAAATGAAACTCAACTCTCCTCTTCTTCATACTCAAGTACTCAAGTCTTAAAACAAATTTAAAATATTGTAAAAGGCTTCTCAAAAATGACTCGAAAGAACTCTCAAGACTTTACTCCTAACTCTACCTTCAATATGAATTATGAATTCAAGGGTTATGCTTGTAACATCCCACAAAATTAAAGAACTATTTTTGAAAATAATAAATTTGGAAATTTTGGCAAGTTATGTTAAGTATGAGTTTTGGGTCAACTTCAAATAATCATAACTTTTAGTACAAGAGGAGGACTCAAGTGGCGAATAAGATATCAAATGAAAGGTCTTGGAATCCTCTTTCCAACGACACTGAATTTGCTAATTTTTGAGCTCGTATGAGAGAAATATGTCTATTTGAAGTCATCATATCGGATAAGGAGAGTTACACAAATTTAAGACTGGGCAATGGACCGAAACGGGACCACTGGATCGGAATGAACTGGTATGGGACAGGAATGAGAAGAGTTGACCAGTTCGTTGGCCGGTACCGAAATGAACCGGATCGGAATTTTCGAGATGGATACTCGATTCCGTCCCGTCCCACTATAAACCGGGATGGAACCGAAACGGACCGTAATGGAACCGGATGGGATAAACGGGATGACACATCTAGTTATTTCAAAAAAAGTTTTAAAAAAATTACGAAAATAGGAATATTTCTTATTTTTCTAAGTTTAAATTAATAGTTTTTAAACTTATAATGTAATTTTTTTAAAGATAATCTTTTGTAAAATTTTTACTTACTACCTTCAATATGAATTATGAATTCAAGGGCTATGCTTGTAACATCCCACCAAATTAAAGAACTATTTTTGAAAGTAATAAATTTGGAAATTTTGGCAAGTTATGTTAAGTATGAGTTTTGGGTAACCTTAAAACAACCATAACTTTTAGTACAGGAGGAGGACTCAAGTGGCGAATAAGATATTAAATGAAAGGTCTTGGAATCCTCTTTCCAACGACACTGAATTTGCTAATTTTCGAGCTCGTATGAGAGAGATATGTCTATTTGAAGTCATCCTATCAGATAAGGAGAGTTACACAAATTTAAGACTGGGCAATAGACCGGAACGGGACCATCGGATCGGAACGAACCGGTACCGGACCGGAATAGGACGAGTTGACCAGTTTATTGACCGGTACCAGAATGAACATGATCGGAATTACCGCGATGGATACTCGGTTCCATCCCGTCCCACTATATACGGGGATGGAACCGAAACAGACCGGAATGGAACGGGATGGGATAAACGGGATGACATATCTAGTTATTTCAAAAAATGTTTTTTAAAAAATTACGAAAATAGGAATATTTTTTTATTTTTCTAAGTTTAAATTAATAGTTTATAAATTAATAATGTAATTTTTTTTAAAGATATTCTTTTGTAAAAATTTTACTTATTAAGTATGCAAGTTAAGTCTAATTAAGTTTTCAAGATATAAATCTTTTAAATATGTTATAATTTATAATTAATATTTATAACTTGTAATTTAAATGAATTAAATTTGTAATTTTAAAAAATTAAATAAAAATAAAGATAAAACAATTACAGAAATTAAAAAATATAAAAATTTAATTTATTTAAATTTGTATTATAAATTACAATTTCAATCTACAACTACTAGTAGAGTGCATAGTTTACGCAACCACTAAGAAGGGTTCTGTTTCAACTAAGTCTCGGATGTAATACTAATGTAGTACTAATAGGGGGTAGTTTGTTACTTGGGTAGTATTTATTATTTAATATAGAATATATATTATAATTTATAAATATATAATAATTAATTAATTAATATCTATTAAATAGTTTGCACCGGACCGAAACCGGAATAAACCGAAATAAACTGGTACCCGTAAACTGGTACAAAACCTCAGTTCCATTCCGTTCTGTATCTCGGTTCGGGATGTCCCGTAGGCAACCGCACCGGGACGAACCGGAACGGTACCGAATTGTACCGGTACATCATGTTCTGTTGCCCAGCCTTACACAAATTTAAGATGTGTATTCAATCAGGTTAATTCATTTTTAGTAATTAATAAGGGGTTAGACTTGTTTGTTTAGTTTTTCCAAACCAGTATACGCTTAGGAATTTGAGAAGAGTTCAAAAAGAGGATAAAATGAGAAAATTCAAGGCGTTCTTGGAGTTTTTGAGCAAATTCGAAGGTTGTTTCGCCAAAGATTTGATCCTAAGAGGTGTAGTTTTTGTGCAAATTCAAAGGTTGTTTCGCCAAAGATTCGATCCTAAGAGGTATGTGAGTTCACATAGCATCGTGTTAGTTCACCCACTTGCTAATCATGACTATTTTAGCATAATTTTGTTCTTGAAAGTAAAGAATTTGAGTTCTTAATAAGTTCATTGACGTTTCTTTCATAATCTTAATTGTTGAGGTTATTGACGAGTTATTGAGATAATCGTATGAGTTTTAAGATTCTTTTGAGTAGATTCTTGTGCACTATTGTTGGGTATTTGATTCTAAATGATTGTGGAAGAAATCATTCAATTCTAGACAAATTGGGGTTAGAAAATAAGGAAGGGAAAAGTCGGGCAAAATCTGGCACGCAAGGTAGTGTCGCAGACTTGCTCCCTTCTATGAGTGTCGCAGAAAGGCTGCGGACTCTTTTGTTTCAAAATTATTTCAAGTATAAATATTTAAATTTACCTCCGTATCGCAGACTTGTTCTCAGATAGTTTTTCTTACCGTTTCTCATGATTATATATCTAAACATACTCTAATGTTCACAATATCTTTTCTATCACTAATCATATCCTTGAATTCATAATTGAGATTGAAGGTTGAGTTAAGAATCAAGTATTGAAGAATTCTTTGAGTCATTAGTCTTGTACAGTCGTATTAAAACTTGTTTGAACACTTAAACATTGAGTTTAAGAATGAGTAGAGTCAAGTGAGCCGAGTGCGTTTCTTCAAAATATTATATGGGAACTAAGTATTATCAAAGAGAAAATATTTTCACATTCAAGATGAGAGAAAACAACAATTTCTAAAATAGTTTTCATGAGTAGTTCTGTGTATTTTCTTGCAAGAGAAAGATTTTTTAGTAAAAATATCAAACCGCAGAGAAGTTATGGTTTTAACATATGAGCCAGTTAATTTTTTGGGAGTAGTATTGAGCAACAATATGGAGAGGAGTTTAGATGACTCAAAGTCTTCATAAATTGTGTAGCCAACATGGGTAGAACGGGTCATACTTATTTGATGATTTCGTAAGTTATAGATTAGAGTATCCACTAAGTAGTAGTTATATACCCCAAAAAAGTATAAGACGACCCTGGCAGTGTGAGGTAAGACGTTGTATAATCATATAACTCATAGTAAGATGGTTGTCGATTAGAAAATCGCCCATTGAGTCAATTGTGTTTTAGTATAGAAAACCATGTTACTATTGTATTTTTCAATACACTGAGTTATTATCTTCATTTTAAAAAGATTTTGTTTAGACTGAATCTTTATTGCATCTTTATTACTGCTTTAGACTGAAATGAGTTGAGTTGAGTCAAGATTGGGTATGTTTGTTTAGTTCCCTTAGAAACTTATCTCTTATTTTAGAATTCCCCTCATATGCTCATATATTCCATGTATTGACACCATTTGGCCTGCATCATTTATGATACATATACAGGTAACCAGGATCAACATCCAGTGCTTCGTTGATCCAGTTGAGCTTCAGTTGTTGGTGAGTCTCTTTTCTTTGAGAGGATCCATTTTATTTGCTTTATCATTCTAGATTTATTACGATGTCATAAGTCTTGTCCCGACGTCCATCTCATTTATTAGAGGCTTATAGTGATGTACCGTGATTTCACGGTATTTCTAATGTATTTCATTTAAGAGTTTTGTGTGTAGAGACTTTTTGTATGGGTTTTAACAAGTTTTATGTCTTCTATTGCAGGAAAGATGTTCAGGCAGAAAATGGAGAAGACAACTGAAAAAGTGCAGAAACAAACCTACGAAGACAGTTGATGGACCGTCGTTCGATCGACG
>CM064965.1:12469355-12499086 GCA_032847665.1 Solanum chilense
TTTAATCAATTAATCAAAGTAACTAGGGTTTACGTGTTCCCCACAGGTTCATAACTTGATAATTCTAACTATAACAATTCTTTCCTAGTATCTTGCATGCAAAGTGATAAGTTATGTATTTCTAAATCCTTGGTCCGGCATCTAGAAAATCTCACTCCGCACCTTGGTCCGGCTACGTCTGTTGCTTTCCTAACCCTTATCTTTACCTCATATTAAGCATCGTATTCGATATTTGACTAAGTTATTACCTCGTACCAATCAATACTAGCCTATTAGATAGTATACACTAAATCTATGTTAATAATTCTTTTCCTATTATCTACCTCCTTTGTTCGGCAAGTAGCATTAAGGCGAGTTCTAACGTTGATCATCCGCTAAAAAGACTTCTAAGCGAAAGAATTATTAATACATGCAAGACACTATTCTAGAATTGTTATTTTTGCTAAGGTTTATCTCATTATTTGCTTATGGTTCCCACAACCCTAGTTATGGAGTTTAGTTACTCATAGCCATAAACACAATATTCAAATATGTTAAATCAGAATTCATGTACTTACTTCAATGAGAAGAATAAATTCCGAAAATTTGCTTGATTAATCACCAAAAAATCACTTGTAAGAATCTCCAAAAATCAAACACTATTACACAAAGTCTAATCTCACAGAGTCTAGATATAAGGAATTTAATAATCTAAGAGTCTAACCTCAAAAACGAGGTTTTTTGAACTATTTATAAAAAATAAAAACCTAAGTAAACAAGGATTCTAATTGCTGGAAATCTGCCAAAACGCAGCTGGGTCGACGGACCACGCGACGGACCGTCGTGGTCACAACGGACCATCGTGGACTCCGTCGTCCCATACTTGGTGCAATTTCTTCTGCTGCTTTCTTCAGTCCCCTCGACGGCAAGTGTGACGGACCATCATAGGCACGACGGTCCGTCGAGGGTCTTCGTTTCAAAATACTTCAACTCTTGGAATCTGGGTACAGGGATCACTTATCTGATCTTCACGACGAACCTGCAGGACGGACCATCATGGCTATGACGGTCTGTCACAAGCTTCGTAATCCCACACTTGGTCAGACTTCCCCATCTTCCTTCAGCAGCTGCACTACGCTGCCACCTACGGACCGTCACAGGCATGACGGACCGTCATAAGCTCCGTAGGTGGTCTCTTCTGCATTTTTTCGCTCAAAATCTCCGCATTCAGCTCTAGACAGATTTCCTGCCAAACAAACAGAAACTTATATCAATATTAGCACAAAAAGGCTTTCGGACACACTAAACTTAAGGAAAAAGTATTAACTATACCGTGAAACCACAGTATATCAACACCCTCAACTTAAATTCATTGTTTGTCCTCAAGCGACGCACTATGACTCACTACACAATCTTTGTACAATAGTATTCATGTTTTATCCTTTGCAATCATTTGGCTATCAATCCCGATTAATCTCATCAAATCCATGCAAGCTATCACTATTAGGCTTGAATTTTGTGGGATTCAAACATGACACAGACTTACCATGCACTAACACCTATCCTCTTCAATTTCTCACCGAGGTGCTAACAATTCCGGTATTGCAACTTGTGTCCTCACTTCAAAACAAAATCCTCATTTTTCACACAATGATTTCAGTTTGAGTATAAGGATTACTTTTCAACACTCGCTCTCAGAACAAAGTCACACTCATTCATACCTATTGCCATAAGCTTTCCCTTATTTTTACTGCCTTAAGTTCGCTATACAACCCTTAGGATCACGATAGGACTTTCTTAGCTTGTAACATAGGCTCAGAGTCAGGTAAGGTATATTTAGGTATACTTTAGTGACTTTTTTCCCTCCTTGACATATCGGCTAAACCTTCCACTTTATATCACTTTATCTCGCCCAGTTTCTCTCATTCTTTCATCATTTGTGTAAGTGACTCTTTTCCCTTCTCCTTTTTTTTTCAACGAGTTCTTGAGTCACTTTGCTTTTGTTCTTTCTCTCTCTTTGTTCTTTCAACCCCACTTTCCAGAGCATTCCTCAAAACAGCCACCCTCAACTCATGGCTTTGCCATGAGTCAAGGTACACGATACCCAAAGTTGGGTCAGGGCCATAACGAAGGTTGTCTATGCATTAGCCACCCTCAACTTATGCTTTTGGCATAAGCTGAGGTGCACATGTCCAAGGAGGGACCAGGGCCAACATATTGTTCCCAAAAAAGATCGGTTGGGGTGAAAAAGAAAGGTCTAATTTTAAGCTCAAATTATTTGGATCAAAGAAGGATAACTTTCATTTGGTTTCTTTTATTTAGGCTAGAAATGGGGTATTTTGAATAAGGGCCTATGATCCTTTCCTAATTGTCTATTACAACTTACTTTTAGCAGGACTAACCAGGCAAGTTCTAGCTCAGTACCAATAGTGGACTATTCAAATTTCCTCACACTCACTTGACATCTCATCACTATACCAGATTATCAGACACCTAGTTCGACTTGAAGATTTAATATAATGCAATGGTGTAACTCTATTTCATGTTTAGAGCCACACAATTATCAGTTACTACGCCTAGTCATGCAACATTTTCTAGTTTTATTAGGATATCATTTTAGCCATCATGCTTCAGAGTTAAACTATGTAAAAAAGATGTAACGTGCCGGTTCAACAAAAAAAGTAATCAGTCTTTTGGGGAAAAAGAACATAGGCAAGAAAACCCCAAAAGAGGATAGTGAGTTGGGCTACTCAGACTTCACCCTAACACTCACTTTCCATTTACCCCAGCCCCAACAAAAAAGCATGCAATTGTCCCCAATGCATAAAAAAATCTAAATATTAGAGTGGTAGGTAAAGCAAACCTATGGCGCATAGCGCCGTCGATCAGCAAGCTGGTGGGTCCGGTTTCCCGGAACCCACGTCCTCTGCAATCTGGACACCCTCAGTTGTGTCCTCAGCAGCAACCGCACCATCAGTAGTGCCTCCCGCTGTCTCTACAGTGCGGGAGCTAGACGCCCCAGCCGCTATCTGCGATGCTCTGATTTGGTGTGCCACCGCCTCAGCAAGTGAGGCTCTCTTCGCAGCCTCCATCTCTCGGCGCTCCTTCTTCCTTGCTCGCACCTCATCCTCTCCTCGATCCCTACACCTCTTGGCACTCTCTGGAGGGGGAGGTGGTGGAATGTCAGAAGTAGTAAACAGTGTCGCCAATACTGTGTCCTCAGCAGGCTCGACAGAAGGGTCCTCAGAATCCGGCACCCTCACCGCTAGTATTGTGGCGATGTCTACACGAAGACTGTCGACTGCAGTCTGAAGAGTCGACACATCTACCGGAGGGGCTGGTCGAGCTAACACTCTCAACTCAAAGGCATCTATGCGCTAGTTAACCTCAGCAATCTTCCGCTGCATCATCCTCTCTGTACGCGCTTCCGACTTAGCAATAGACTTCTGCATCCACGGCTGGATATGATACAGAAGAGTGGCCATTTGTGCCTCCAGTTTTTGGACCCTAGCAAGCGGGGCCAGTAACGGTTGAGGGGCTGTGTGAGAGGAGCTCGGGGCTGTGCTACTACCCGGGATAGACTCGACCGGGGTAGTGTCAGTGGATGCCTGTGTAGATGTGCGTTCCTGGGTAACCGTATCCACAAGATCATCAGTAAGAGGGGGCAGCTCTAGACGGGGCCCTCTGCGTGGCGCCAACTCATTGGCCTCGTCTCTGATGAGACCGACGTCAACGTTGCCCTGCGGGGTCTTCAACTGATCTATGTGCCATATGGGCACACCTGCAGACCTGCAAAGGGCAAAGATCATACACGGGAAGGGGTAGGTAGTAGTGACCTTGAATGCCCTCTCGTGCATGACTGCCTGGAGAAGCCATGTGAAGTCCACCTCGAAGCCGGCTATCATCGCCGCCATCAACACTGCTCGATCCCAGGTGACGATGTTATCAGCAGCTGTGGGGGAAAGGCAGTGACAGACGAGCAGCCACAAGAACTTGGCGACGAACGTGAGGTTGGCCTTCTTGATGGCCCCCTTCGGCTCAGTGACCCAGTCGGCACCCTCTCCGTCGACTGATAGGTGCAGGGCCATCCACCTCTTGGTGGTCTCTCTCAGTGCCTACTCGCGCAAGAATTGCCCATCCTTTACTATCTGCCAGCGATAGTCAAACTTGGCAGTGATGGGCGTCCGCGTAGCATCTTCACTCTCGCCGTATAGGAACCAGCGGATAGCTGGCAGGGAAATGTCAACCTGCACGCCCCAGACTCGAACCTGCTCCAGTGGGGCTTGTTTAGCGGGAGCAGCCCACCTATCGATCTGTGATCGGAGAGTCGCTACGTAGGATGCGTAGAACTCTCGGACCACCTCCTCACTGTATCGTCCCAATGGACGGGCTATTCACTCTAACCGATGCCTGGTGAATAGGTTGTGGATCTCCAGCATCGATGAGAGACTCCCTGTAAGTACCCGCCGCTCCAAGGTGAGCTTCTGAGTCATTACTCCTTTATCAGTCAGTAATTTGGCATCGGAGTAAACTTGAAACTGGCCTTCGACACACCACCGGTTTGGCTGGTCAGAGGCTGGGGTGGGGACCTGGGCTGGTACGCCGGATGTAGAGTCAGAACTGTCAGCCTCATCAGACGAGGCCGACGCTGCAGCAGTGGCGGGTGCGGGAACCTCAGCAGAGCCTGAAGCTTCCTCGGACCATTGATACTCCTAAGGAGCCAGACGCTCCTTCCTCATGTGTGGCTGACCTAGAGGGTGTGCCGGTCAGTGTACGCTCCTCATCAGACTGGAAGGCAGTGACTACGCCGAACGCCACCGTCATGGGTGTGGCTCTGGGGGCACGTGCAGCACGGGAAGGTGCGGAAGTGCCTGGGGGCACATATTCAGGGTCCCGCTCATCATCAGAGCCGATGATCAAGCGTGCAGACGGAGCGATAGACTTAGATCGCCCGCGTGCGTAGGTGCGGTCTTGCTTGGGTGCCATAGTAGATAGTACCTGTAAAGGATCAATATTAGTATGAGTAGTGGCAAACAAGACAGGCAAGCCCATACGACATAAAACATGGAAAATAGTGTGTTAGTGATATTGAAACTGCATCACACAACGGGCCAGATGACGGCTCGTCGTGGTTATGACGGACCGTCATGAGGTCCGTCGTGTTGTACTTGGTCGATGTATATATAAAGAACCCTGAAAGAGGGGTCTCTGACCATCATGATGGTCGAGTAGGATGGACCGTCGAGAGGACGACGGTCCGTCGTAAGTGTCTGTGGTAGGACACTTAGAAAATATTGGGAGACCCTTAGCAGAGGGGTCTCTGACCGGTACGACGGTCATGCAGGACGGACCGTCGTGGGTAAGACGGTCCGTCACAAGTGTTCGTTGAAGGATACTTGGAAAAAAAATGGAGACCATTGGGAGAGGGGTCTCTGACCGGTACGATGGTCATGCAGGACGGACCGTCGTGGGTAAGACGGTCCGTCACAAGTGTCCGTTGAAGGATACTTGGGAAAAAAAAATGGAGACCCTTGGGAGAGGGGTCTCTGACCGGTACGACGGTCATGCAGGACGGACCGTCGAGGGTACGACGGTCCGTCACAAGTGTCCGTTGGAGGACACTTGGAAAAAAATGGAGACCCTTAGGAAAGGGGTCTCTGACCGGTATGACGGTCATGCAGGACGGACCGTCGTGGGTACGACGGTCCGTCACAAGTGTCCGTTGGACATGGGTAATAGGGCTTGTGCGACGGACCCTACGATGGTCCATCGTGGCTACGACGGACCGTCATCGGGGTCTTGTTTTGAATGACAGACAGAACTGTAGGTACCCTAAGCAACCCCGATGAACCCACATGGTCTTGTAGTGTTGTGGACTTATATGTGTCTATCCCAACTACCTAGGAAACTATTAATGCGAAATCACCTATGTCTAGGGTTGTTAACATGGCAAATTCAAACATTTTGAGCCTAGGTTTAGACATAATCATATAAAGGAAACAAGATACGACTAAGAACTAAGCTAATACTAACTAATAAACAAAAATACAAGATAAATGAGTATAAATTTAGAGACACATACCTTGGAAATGTAGAAAAAGCAAATGGAGAATGATTCAGTTGGCAGGGTAAACACCTACAGCAGCAGCACCGACTAGTAGATGATAATTATAAGGCTTAGGAGGATGTTGGGGGCAATGATCAGTGGGGGGAAGTTTGGAAGTTGAAAAGAGAGGGGAGATGAGAGGAATAAGGAAGTAATGGGGGAAATATGGAGGGGTGGGGAGTATAAATGGTCAAATTTTGAAAAGGGTCCAGCCGGGTCGGGTCGGGTAGAATTCATTAATCACGCGACGGTTCCCCGACGACGGTCCGTCGCATATGTGACGAGCCGTCGTAGGTTCCGTCGTGTGTGCCCTAATTTCAAACTGACAGAAAAACGTACCTGGTGTGACGGATGCATACGACGGTCCGTCGCATGCGCAACGGTCCGTTGATGTATCCGTCAGTGGCTGCTGCGGAGTAGTTTTCTGCAGAATTTCCTGGTGATGTGCCTGCAAATTTAAAACCCATTAATAGAAAAATGCTACCATTACTACAAAGATGATAAGTATTGGGTTGCCTCCCAACAAGCGCCTGATTTAATGTCGCGGCACGACTGGGGACCCTTGATTACTCAGACTTCATCAAGATGGTGTGTCTCTATCGCTTCGTTCCCCGATGCTTTATGCCCAAAGTAGAGTTTTATTCTATCTCAATCCCTCTTAAACCGCACTCCCTCTTTGGCTTTTAACTCAACTGCTCCATGAGGTAATACTTGGGTAATCAAGTAAGGGCCAGACCATTTGGATTTGAACTTGCCCGGAAGACAAGGTGACCCAGAACTGTCTACAAGCACCAAGTCTCCAACCATAAACTCTTGTTTTGCAGTTTTTTGTTCATTCCCCTTCTTCAACTTTTCCTTGTGGGATATGGCAGATACCGATTGGAGCTCACCACTCTGCCTCATGGTCCTACAAATGTTGAATGTCGCTTCTTCATTATTCAACCGAAAAGTCATCTGTCCCTTCTCCATATCAACTAAGGCTCTACCTGTAGCAAGGAATGGCCTCCCAAGAATGATAGGCACTTCAAAATCGACCTCGCAATCAAGAATAACAAAATTAGCCGGAAAGATGAATGACTCCACTTTTACTAGTACATCATGGAGTATCCCTATAGGTCATTTCACTGTCCGATCAGCCATCAGTAGCCGCATCGCAGTGGGTTTTGGATCCCCCAAACCCAACTTCTTGTAAATTGAGAGGGGCATGAGATTTATGCTTGCCCCCAGATCACATAATGCTTTCGCAAAATGTAATGACCCAACTGTACAAGGTATAGTGAATGCACCCGGATCTTCTTTCTTTTGCACTAGGGATCTTGTAGCAATAGCACTACAATGCTGTAATCTATCATCATCCTCAAAAGTAACCGATCTTTTCTTGGTGACCAGATCTTTCATAAACTTGGCGTAACCGGGCATTTTTTCTAAAGCTTCTACCAAAGGGACATTGATAGAAAGCTGCTTCAACATTGTTATGAAGCACCGGTATTTACCATCCTCGGTCTTTTTCACTAATATCTGAGGGAAAGGTGGTGGTGGCCTAGGCATGGGGATTACCTTCATAGGTACTTCTGCATCTTTTCCATTACTTTCCTCTGCTTCACCACTACCCTTCTCCACATTATCATTATTCTCTCTCACATTTTCCTCAGCGAATGGCATAGGTGGGTCAATGGTTTGTTTACCACCCCGAGTAGTAATTGTCATACAGTGTGCATCATTCTTTGGATTTTGTACAGTGTTGCTAGGAAGAGTGCCCGGTTGCCGTGTGTTTACTGTCGCAGATAATTGGGCCATTTGCAATTCAATATGCTTAATCAAAATTGCATGTGTATCAACTTTTTGCCCAATACTAGCTAAGTCACACCTTAACTCTTTGATGTTCTCATCACTAGCATCGAATCTCCTCATCATTTTGTGCAATATATCCTCCACTCGCGCCATACTATCTCCACCATCCCTAGGAGTAACTTCACGATTTTGGGGAGGGATTTAGGGCCCATTCCTATCATTTTTGTTACCGTAGTTACCCCTGTTGAAGTTGTTGTCGCGGTTACTGTCTCGGACATAATGACCCTCACGGTTGTAATTACCATAGTTCCGACCTTGGTTCCCTTGACCTTGGCGCCAATTATCCTGATTTGCGCCTTGGGCGCTTGGTCGGAAACCCCCCATCTGCTCATTTACTGCATAAGTGTCCTCCGCATAATAACACTCATTGTTTGGAGGTGGTAATTTAGCCAAGTAGTTGACTGCATTAATCTTTTCTGCACCCCTAGTGACATGTTTTAGTACCAACCCAAGCTCAGTTCTCATCTGAGCCATTTCTTCACGAATATCATCTGTGGCTGGGTTGTGAGTGGACTGCACTGCGAAGGTGTTTCTCCCTGTATCGGACTTCCTAGTACTCCAAGCTTTGTTGTTACGGGAGATTTTCTCTAATTTCTCAGCAGTCTCAGCATAAGGGCATTCTCCATAAGATCCACCTGCTATAGTGTCCAACACCGCTTTATTGTTGTCATCCTGTCCCCGATAGAAGTATTCCTTCAGTGACTCATCATCAATACGGTGATTTGGAACACTTCTCAAGAATGAGGTGAATCTATCCCAAGAATTACTAACTGACTCTCCTGGTAGTGCCACAAAATTGTTCACCCTGTCTTTGTGGTTTAATGTCTTGGAGACCGGATAGTAGCGTGCTAAGAAGACATCCCGTAGTTGGTTCCAAGTGAAGATGGAGTTGTATGGGAGCTTAGTGAACCACATAGCAGCATCTCCCGTCAGTGAGAGAGGAAACACTCTGAGACCTATTACATCTAGATCCAAATCAGGCCTCCCCACACAACTTTTACACACTGCCCTTACCTTAGCTATATGGGCATGTGGATCCTCAGAAGGTAGCCCTGAAAACAAACCTCTGGCAGTGAGCATTTGCATCAGGCTACTAGTTACCACAAAAGTGTGTCCTGTGGGTAGAGGGGGCAAGACAAGTGGCCCGTCCGAGTCTGCTATGTTATCATACCCTCTGTAGTATGCTTGAGGCCGTGGAGCGGGATTTTATCCCCTCCGTTGATGTTCACCCGGAGCGTCGGGTAACATCTGACCATGAGCATCCACTAGATTTGGGATGTTCTGGTTTGGACCCTCATCATTTATTCCTAAGTTTCGATTTATGTTGCGCAGTGTACGCTCTAGCTCGTGATCGTAGGGAAACAAGGGTTCTCGACCTCTCCGTGTATTTGGCATACAAGGAGAATTATTCTAAAAAGAAATCAAAAACAATAAAACAAAGTAAAATCAAGAAAATATCAACTAAACTATAGTAATAAGTTCAAGTTAATCTAAAAGCTAAATTCCCCGGCAGCGGCGCTAAAATTTGATACGCTCAAACTTACTTCTCAAATGAGAAGTAAAGCGGTCGTGTCAAGTAAATAACCCAACTAGTGAGGTTGGGATCGTTCCCACGAGGAAAATAGCCTAGACTTAACTTTAACCTAGTATTACTATCGTTTGGTCGATAACTTTCTTGGAAAGTAAAAACATAAAAAGGGGGGTTTGTATTTCCTAATGAGTAAAAATAACTAACGAAATTGAAAGAGACACTTGACAGCTTTTAATATTGGGTTTTAATCAATGAATCAAAGTAACTAGGGTTTACGTGTTCCCCACAGGTTCATAACTTGATAATTCTAACTATAACAATTCTTTCCTAGTATCTTGCATGCAAAGTGATAAGTTATGTATTTCTGAATCCTTGGTCCGGCATCTAGAAAATCTCACTCCGCACCTTGGTCCGGCTACGTGTGTTGCTTTCCTAACCCTTATCTTTACCTCATATTAAGCATCGTATTCGATATTTGACTAAGTTATTACCTCGTACCAATCAATACTAGCCTATTAGATAGTATACACTAAATCTATGTTAATAATTCTTTTCCTATTATCTACCTCCTTTGTCCGGCAAGTAGCATTAACGCGAGTTCTAACGTTGATCATCCATTAAAAAGACTTCTAAGCGAAAGAATTATTAATACATGCAAGACACTATTCTAGAATTGTTATTTTAGCTAGGGTTTATCTCATTATTTGCTTATGGTTCCCACAACCCTAGTTATGGAGTTTAGTTACTCATAGCCATAAACACAATATTCAAATATGTTAAATCAGAATTCATTTACTTACTTCAATGAGAAGAATAAATTCCGAAAATTTGCTTGATCAATCACCAAAAAATCACTTGTAAGAATCTCCAAAAATCAAACATTATTACACAGAGTCTAATCTCACAGAGTCTAGCTATAAGGAATTTAATAATCTAGGAGTCTAACCTCAAAAACGAGGTTTTTCGAACTATTTATAAAAAATAAAAACCTAAGTAAACAAGGATTCTAATTGCTGAAAATCTGCCAAAATGCGGCTAGGTCGACGGACCACGCGACGGACGGTCGTGGTCACAACGGACCGTCGTGGACTCCTTCGTCCCATACATGGTGCAGTTTCTTCTGCTGCTTTCTTCAGTCCCCTCGACGGCAAGTGTGACGGACCATCATAGGCACGACGGTCCGTCGAGGGTCTTCGTTTCAAAATACTTCAACTCTTGGAATCTGGGTATTGGGATCACTTCTCTGATCTTCACGACGAACCTGCAGGACGGACCGTCATGGCTATGACGGTCCGTCACAAGCTTCGTAATCCCACACTTGGTCAGACTTCCCCATCTTCCTTCAGCAGTTGCACTACGCTGCCACCTACGGACCGTTACAGGCATGACGGACCGTCATAAGCTCCGTAGGTGGTCTCTTCTGCATTTTTCGCTCAAAATCTCCGCATTCAGCTCTGGACAGATTTCCTGCAAAACAAAGAGAAACTTATATCAAAATTAGCACAAAAAGGCTTTCGGACACACTAAACTTAAGGAAAAAGTATTGGTCCGGCTATGTGTGTTGCTATCCTAACCCTTATCCTTACCTCATATTAAGCATCGTATTCGATATTTGACTAAGTTATTACCTCATACCAATCAATACTAGCCTATTAGATAGTATACACTAAATCTATGTTAATAATTCTTTTCCTATTATCTACCTCCTTGGTCCGGCAAGTATCATTAAGGCGAGTTCTAACGTTGATCATCCGTTAAAAAGACTTCTAAGCGAAAGAATTATTAATACATGCAAGACACTATTCTAGAATTGTTATTTTAGCTAGGGTTTATCTCATTATTTGCCTATGGTTCCCACAACCCTAGTTATGGAGTTTAGTTACTCATAGCCATAAACACAGTATTCAAATATATTAAATAAGAATTCATTTACTTACTTCAATGAGAAAGAATAAAGTCCGAAAGTTTGCTTGATTAATCACCAAAAATCACTTGTAAGAATCTCCAAAAATCAAACACTAATACACAAAGTCTAATAATATGATGTCTAATCTAGTAGAGTCTAACCTCAAAAACGAGGTTTTTCGAACTATTTATAAAAAAAAACTAATTAAACAAGGATTCTAATTACTGGAAATCTGCCAAAACGCGGCTGGGTCGACGGACCTCACGACGGACCATCGTGGTCGCGACGGACCGTCATGGACTCCGTCGTCCCATACTTAGAAATTTCTTCTGTTGCTCTCTTCATTCCCCTCAACGGCAAGTATGACGGACCGTCATAGTCACAACGGTCCGTTGAGGGTCTTCGTTTCAAAATACTTCAACTCTTGGAATCTGGGTACTGGGATCACTTCTCTGATCTTCACGACGAACCTGCAGGACGGACCATCATATCCATGACGGACCGTCACAAGCTTCGTAATCCCACACTTGGTCAGACTTCCCCATGTTCCTTCAGCAGCTGCACTACGCTGCCACTTACGGACCGTCACAGGCACGACGGACCGTCATAAGCTCCGTAGGTGGTCTCTTCTGCATTTTTTCGCTCAAAATCTCCGCATTCAGCTCTGGACAGATTTCCTGTAAAACAAACAGAAACTTATATCAAAATTAGCACAAAAAGGCTTTCGGACACACTAAACTTAAGGAAAAAGTATTAACTATACCATGAAACCACGGTATATCAAGGAGCTCCTTCTACTGCTTCCTTAGCTCCTCCAATTCGGGCGGAGCCATGCGGTAAGGTGCCTGTGCGGGTGGCTTGGCTCCAACCTCCAACTCTATCTTGTGGTCTACCTTTTGTCTCGGAGTTAGAGTATTTGGAAGCTCGTCTGGCGTCACATCCTTGATCTCTTCAAGGACTTTATCTATGATCAGTGGCAAGGATTCCATAGTACCATTGTCTTCTCCCGTACTTGCAATAGTAGCCAGGAACGTCGGTTCTTTTTCCTTAGGCCCTTCACAATCTGCATGGCTGATAAGTGGGTGTGTCCTTCCTTCTTCTGCACTTTCACTAGACGTACCATGCATAACCCTTCCAGCTCCATGACCATGATTCGTTGAAGGTAGAGGTCGATCATCGTGTGGAAGCACCAAAAGAACTCTTCCCTAGAATGATATCAAATATATCTAGAGGAGCGACTACAAAGTTCGTCTTTCTTTGCCACTTCCCCAACGTGATGCTTACTGCTTGGGTGACCCCACACACGAGAGTCGATGGGACGTTAACCGTCTTGAGGCGGGTATTGCTTGGCATGTAGTTCAGTCATAACATCTCTGCCGCCGTCTTGGTCATGATGTTTGCTTCATCCCCGGAGTCTACAGTGGCACGAGCTGGTCGTCCAATAAGGGAGATGTCTACATATTGCATCTTGAAGTCTCCTGGCTTATCAGTCTTCTTGGCAATCACACCACATAATCCTACCATGCCCAACTGCGTCATGCACGGATCCTGCCCTTGCTCTTGTGCATCCTTATCCTTTCGTTCGCACAGGATGGCACCAAGGTTCTTCATCTCGTGCTACCTGGCATAGTCGTTAATTCCACCGCATATGTAGCAACCATCTCCTTTGTTTGTTTGTGCCCATTTCTCCGTGTAATTCTGGTGCACAAACCGCTTGTTGTCCAACTTGTGAAGGTCATGCTGCTTGGGGTGTGCCTGGTGCTCCTTACCTCAGCCACGATCTCCCCCACCTTTTTCATGACTACTCTTTGCATCCCTGCTCTTTGCCTTGTCATGTCGTTCATACTTGAAGTCCGTAAAGGACTCGACTTGTGTGATGGCTTCATCTATGGTCTTAACCTGTCACCGCTCCAACTCCGTCTTGGCTCAATTCTGCAGTCCGTCCATGAAGTGAAACAACATGTCCTCCTCTATGAGGTTGGGCATTTGAAGCGTTAGAGTTGTGAAGTCCTTCACATACGCCCAAATGCTTCCCATTTGCTTCAATTCCCTGAACTTATGCTTAAGCTCGTACACGAAGTTGTTAGGGAAAAAGGTTTTCTTGAATTCCTCGCGGAATTGCTCCCACTTGTTGATGGTGCACGTCCCCTTCCCAATCTCAGCCTTTTTGCGCCTCTACTATATCATAGCCATCTTGGACAGATATAACACGACAATTTTGATCTTATTTTCGTCGCTCCACACCCGACTACACTTGAAGTAATTCTCCAAGTGCCATAGAGAGTTTTCAAAGTCTTGAGCATCACGGAGGCCCTTGAATATGGGTCGCTTGGAGTATCAACCCTATCCTCACGATAATGGTTGAGTGATGTAGATCCTCCAACCTCCACTCCTTCCTTGAGTGTTTTCACTTTGTCCTTCAGCGTCTCGATCGTTCTAAGCGTGTTCATAAGACAAAACTCCAAGGAAGTGATAGCTTCCTTCATCTTGAACTCGGCATGCTGGAGACCATCAAACTCCTTACGGATGTTCTCGATCTACTCAAGGGTGAAGTTCTCAAGGGTCTTGAACTTGTCGTCGACTACATTCATGCGCTGACCTAATATCTTCACGACCTACATTGCCACTTCCACCCTAGCGACCCATTCTTCTACAGTTGGGATGTCTATGGTGTCTTCGCCCAATTCATTGTCACTTTCTTCGGTAGTAGAGGGTGGAATGAGATGTTAACGCATCGCTAGATGTGGGACTGGGCAACACCTCACTATTACCTTTTTTATGTTTCCGGCATCAATACGGACATTGTTGGTGCTAGCATCATTTACGTCTTCTTTGGTAGCCATTCCCTTAGTATCAAACCTCACTTTGATCCCACTAGTCACAGACTTAGACTATTTTCTAAAGTTCTATGCGGCCCTCGAGAACTTAATCACTAATATTTCATGGTCTTGTAAGCTTAAGGAAGCCTTTAAGACTTGGAAGACTGAGAGAATGCTTGAAAAGGACTTAAAAAAAACAACAGAGAGCTTTAGAAGAATGCTTTGTATTATGCTTGGAAAATGCTTTACAACTTGCTTGGTGCCTTTGCAAATGAGGGGCTATCTACTTCCTAAGGACTAAAGTGAAATTAATAATTACTTGACAAGTCCCTAAGATATTTACACTTTGGTCCCCTTTCTATAGAATTCTACAGTGTTTTGGGACCTTCTCGAGCCTTCTTGAGACTTTCAAAAGGTTCCAGAGTCCTCAGCATAACTCTAGAACGTTCTGCCCCTATCCGGATGCGAAATAAGGCTTTAATTGTGGCGGTACATCACAATATGTATGTGACCCTTGTTCATGAACAATAGATAAGCTCTCAGCAAGGGTCAACCTGGACCGCCTTTGCTGAAATAAATCTGATATTACCTAGTCTTACTCTAATGCACCACTCCATTGAACCTTCCTCATCAACATTAGTCCCTACTGCACAACCACATGCACTCCTAAATGGCATACCCTTCAAATGTCTAATCCCTGTTGAATTACATAGTCATCGTGAAAGAGGCTTATGCTATAATTGTGTAGAGAAACTTTCTCCTTCTCACAAATTTAAGGCGCTACCCTAATTATTGTTGCTTAATTCAGAGTCATCACTAAAGTGGTCAAAACCATTCGAATCTATAAAGTTTTGGCCAAAGAATTGAAACTTTTGGAGGCACAAGATCATTATTCTTTTTCTTATCAAGCTTCATTTGGTGTAGATTTACAAACTACTTTGCATTTTATTGGCATTGTTAATGGTTCTCCAATTCAAATCCTTATGGATGGGGTAGTGCACATAATTTTATACAAGCAATGGCAGCCAATCACTTGCACATGGTGGTTGAATCCATTCCTATTTTTTCTGTGCTAGTTTTTCAGGGGTATGATTTGCATTATGGATATGTATGTTTTATCTCTTCATGGAGAAGACATGGTTTTGGGTGTCTTGTGGTTACTAATATTGGGACCAGTTGTCACTGATTATGCAGCCCGTATCCGCGAGTTCTCCATGAGTGTTTCTCCTTTTCATTGGGTGGGGGACTCTCCAACTGAGCTGCAACGAGTACAATTCCATAGTTTGTGACATTTGGCCACCACGAATGCCAATGCTTCCTTTTATTGCTTAAAGTTAACTAATACTAGGAACACAACCTCATTGATAAGCCTCTTCTATTAATGCCTCTATTGGAATCATTGCTGATGTTTTAAAAGCTCCCCAGCTATTGTATTTTAGGATCTTGCTATAGATCTAACACCTGGAGTGAGGCCTATAAATGTCAATCCATATCGCTACCCCTGTTTTTAGAAGCAAATTATGGGGCAACTTGTGAAAGATATGCTCAATAACAGAGTTTATTTGACCAAATACCAACCCTTTCTTATATCTTGTGTATTTTTGTACAAAAGAAGGATGGTACATGATGTTTTTGTATGGGTTACTTTGAATGTCATTAATTCATGGGACAAATTGCTTTTCAAAGCTTGACTTATTGTCTAGATACCATCAGATTTGTGTCCAGCCTGATGACATTATGAAAACAACTTTTCAAACTCATGAGGGGCACTATGAGCTCTTGATAATGCCCTTTGGGTTATCCAATGCACCCTCTACTTTCTAGGCTACTATGAATGAGGTATTTTGGCCTTGTCTTTGCCGTTTTGTGTTGCCTGTTTATGACGACATTCTTGTCTATAGTACAAACTGGAAGTCCCATTTGGATCATCTCACCATTGTCCGAGAGATGCTTTTCTCTCACCAATTGGTGTCTAAAAGGGGTAAATGTTTAATTTGCCAAATTACCAGTGATTATTCTAACAAAGATCTCTTTGTCGATTCAGGTAAAACCATAGCTATCCAACAATGGCCAGTACCTAAGTCGGTGAAAGACGTTTGGGGTTTTTTAAGGCTCTCTCCCCGACCAAATGACACTCTCTTTGATCTTTTTGTCCAAACTTTTTCCTTGGGACATGAGCTAAAGGTTTTGAATCAATCTCATTCAGACCTCTCAGTTATTCAATAAACACTCACTACACAGTCCTCTGACTCAACTGCTTATCCCGGATGACTCTCCTTTATTCCAATGATTGCTATATGAGTTTCACTCCACTGTTGTAGATGGACATGATGGTATAACTCATACCTAGCATCGATTGGCATCAAATTTCTTTTGGAAAAACAAGAGACGGGATATTCGGACTTACTTATCTTCTTGCCAAGTTTCCAAGAAAATGAAAAGCTCTCACTAGCTTCCTTCTGGTCTCTTATAGACCCTCTTCATTCCTCAATTGCTCTTTGAGAACATCGCCATGAATTTTATCACTTGCTTTCCTAGTTTTAAAGGAATATTCACCATTATGACAATTTTGGATAGTTTATTTAAGTATGTTCACTTTATTCAATTGGCACCGACTTTTACCACTATTACTGTCGCATAAGGTTTTTGGTGACTCAAATTATTTGTCTCCATGGATCTCCTTGTAGTATTTTAATTGAGAGGGACCCTCAATTTTGAAATTAATTCCATCAAGAGATCAATAGATTGCAGCGGACCTCTCTTACTATGAGCACCGCCTATCATTCTTAAACATACGGGCAACCTGACTATCTGAGGCTATTAATAAGTGTGTTCAGAAATTTTTTAGGTGTTTTGTTGTTAATGTCCCCAGTGACTGGGTTGCCATGGGCCAACTATTGGTACACCACCTCCTACCAATGTTTGCAGAACTGACCCCTTTTCAGGCTTTGTGTGGCCGTGAACCTCCTACAATAGCACATTACTTCTTGATAAGTACTTCTAGTTGAAAGTCAAGAGGGAGGGGGTGAATTAAAATCTCCTTCAATTGACCTACCTTGCGCAACTAATCGAGCCTTGTTTCTTATCACTCCACCACAATCATTGAGTTTTTCTGTCCACCCATTTGATTTCATTAATAGAATTCTTTTCAGGTTTAGGAACCAAAGTACATACCTAGTTTTTGTCAAATTGATTCAGTTCTTCTTTCATATACTTAATGTAATGTTCATTTGTGACAACTTTATTTATCTTCTTAGGTTCTAACTGAGAGATGAGAGCAACATTTGCTTAATTTCTTCTCGATGCTCTAGTCTTCATTCCTTCACTGATCTCTGATGATGACCTTTCGTTTGGAACTGTTTCATTAATTTGTTTTATAAAGAGTTTCTTCAACAATCGACTCTTCTAAGCAGTTTATTTCCTTTTGGGTTGATACTATCATTCAATTTTCTTCTTCATTTATATTGGGTCTAATCTTAATATTTTTATTGGATTCATAAAACAAAAATAGATTCTGTAATGTTTAAGGTTCATTTATTAAAGATCTAGAAGATATGCTAGAATTTGAATATTACTTCGTGTATCAAACTTACCAATGTTTTTGACAAATACTAGCATCAAAATGGATGAAAGTATCCCATGTTGGGTAATCTACAATTCCATAATTCGTATGGATTTTTCTTCAAAATCGGTTTTATAAGACAACGATTCGATACATGACAAGTTGTACTTATAACCGCTTCTTCCCAAAACTTAGGTGGGAAAGAATGTTCAATAATTATAGTTCTTGCAGTACTTGTAGATTCTATTCTTCCGTTCTACAACCACATTCGACTAGGGAGATTAAAATTTGTGAGAGTACCATTTTTCATTACAGAAAAATTGTCAAACAACTTATTTTGAAATTCTCCTCTGTGATCACTTCTTATTGGTGTAATGTAGTACGCTTTGTCTCGTTGAACTTTGTCACAAAGAACTCAAAGTTTTTTAGAGTTTCATCTTTATGAGCTAAAAATATTACCATAGTAAAATGAGAATAATCATCTAAATTACAAATGCGTACCTTTTTCCTCAAATGTTTATTTTTCTAGTAGGTCTAAATAAATCTACATGTAGTAGTTGTAGATGTTTATTAGGGGAAAGCATACCTTTACCACAAAATGAGTATCTAGTTTGCTTACCCTTTTTACATGCATCACAAATATGTTCTTTTGCGTAGTCCAGCTTAGGTAGTCAAGTGAATAGTTCATTCTTTGCAAGTTTTTCTATCTGTCGCACACTTGCATGTTCTTATGCCAAATCAAGGGATTATCAGTCATTTAAGCTAGGCATATATGTTCTCCGGTACTTTTTACTGAGTCGAGGATGTAAACATTCTTCTCTCCGCTTCCTTATAATAGTTTGTTTTTATAGATATCTTTTATTATGCATTGATTTTTTTGAAAACAAACTTCCATGTCCGAGTCTCACAGTTGACGGATGCTTTGAAGATTATAGTTTAGTCCAGCCACTAGATATACAATTATGAGATCAAAAGATTCATTGAAAGAGATTGTACTAATAACAATTAATGCTCTTTTTGAGTTTTTACCAAATCGAATATTTCCTATTTTATATCCAACAAAATATTTAAATAGGTTCGTATCTCATGTTATTAGATTTAAACATCCACTATCCAAATACCATTTTCCTTTTTTTTTTTCTGCGGAGTTTTTGTAAAATAAAGAAATAATCTTCTCTTAGGCAGGCTCTGTGAGGTTAGAATGATCATGATTTCTCTTGGGTTTCAAACCTAATTACAAGTATCATGATTATTAAATATGCAATTAAAACACAAGTGCCTAGACATTTCACAGAATTGCAATTTTAAGGAATGTGTTCTTCTGAGATGGAGTTGCTAGTATTAGTTTTAGACCCAGTCAACTTATAGGATAAGTGTAATTGATCATTGCAACTAAATTAGCTTCCATTTGAGGAGTTTTTACATCCAAAACCTTCTTGTGTTTAAATGAGTTATTAGATGAATCAGATTTGTTTTGAAAATTTTCAAGCATGGTTTTTATTTCATGAATCTCTTCATGCAACAGATCATTTTCACCTTCAATGAGTTCTAATTTTATTTCCAAATTTCTTTTCTCAGTTTGAAGGTTGTTAAAATTACTAAAGACTTGATTTATATCAGAGACAGAACAATCTAACAATTTTTTTACTCAATGTAATCGTTACATACCTTAGTGCTCGATTCTTCAATTACCATGAAGCAAATATTTCCAATTTATTTATTCTCATTTTACCTCCTACCCTCCCTAGTTCCCACTTGTTTAATTATATGGTTGTGATGTTGATGATCTTCTTAGTTTTTTCTAAGATTTGTGTGTAAAGTTAATGATCTCTCTTAATTTAGTCTTATGCTACTAATCATATCTTGCACGTTTTATCCTATGCAGGCATAAGATATACATATGCACACCATCCGCCTATGTTGGATTCCCGTGGGCAAGGTATTGCTTCTGAGTTTTATAGGATTCCGGATTTGATTTATTAGATGGTAGCTATGATGGATTATGTCAAGTATGGAATGGTATTGAAATGTTTGGTATTGATAGATTAAGTTCGGTACAAAACATAATGAGCATTGAGAACATGTAAAGTGTTCGTGAACCCATGCACCCTCCAAAGATTATGTAAGTACTTGTGAACCAACTTATGCACCCTTCCCTAAATTATATAGAAAGTATTGCAAATATTTTGATAAATTACATAAATTTTATGTGGAAATCGGACTAAAATTTGAAATATTCATCCCCAAATTTTATTTTGAATGAGATTGATAAATATATCGGTACAAAAAGTCAATTGTAGTCTACTGATGCACATCAATAAATATTCTTTTGTAGAATTATATTATTTATATACATATTTTTAAAATTAATCTGACATTATCCATTATCACTTGACATTATGTTCAAATAAGGTTGACTGATACATTTGATTGAATGTTATATAAGTCATTATCCAAAACAACATGGATCAACTACCACTTGACATTCTAATTTTTCTCCTTTATTTTTGAGATCACAAGTATTTTAAATATGTTTACTGGTCTTGAAATTGATAGAAATCTTAGTTATAATAAATAATTTATAGGTATTCCTAATTTTCACATTTAGGTATTAAGGTTCTAATTAACTTTGCATATATATGACATAGAAGTATTGTTATTTTTTTAAATTTGGATTTCTCATCATTTTTCTATATTAAAAGGTCTCATTTCAATAATTTGCACCTCTTCAGTCTCATAACCTGTTTTTTTAATAATATCCATAGTTTTAATTCATTTTTATTTACAACCCCCAAAATTAAATGTGTAAATTTCTGATAATTGTGTTCTTTCATGTACCCCTATATAAATGTAAATATGTAATGCAAGTTTTTGAACTAAATAGTGAGGTATAATCGTTGACATTTGTCATAAGAAAAGATTATTTGTTGTCCATATTGACTTTTCTTGCTTTTTATTATGCCTAAATAGAGTAGAAAATATCCATATCATTATACTGACGTGGCTTTATAATCACATTTAAGAAAAATAATTTTGATACTATTTTCATTATTGTGTGATAATGGTCGTTTTTACGTTATGAGTAATTAGTGTAATATATTTTACGAGCATTAATTTTGAAATAGTTCATCAAGTTGATACCATATGAAAGGCTTTGTGCACTATTATTATTACGTTTTCAACTTTTCTATGTGATATAAAATTTATTCTAATTTTAGGGGTTACATATTTTACAAAACATTAGGTTGATTGTTCATATATTTCAAACTGTATATTTTTTTGTTTAATATTTCGTGATACTTTGTAACACCCCGTATCCAAATCTAACTACAAAAATCAACTTCTTAGAAAAAACTGCAAGTGTAATCGACGGTTACCATCAACGGACCATAGGCTGAACCACGGTCCGTCCTGCACATCCGTCGATTGAGTCAGAAACCCCCAAAAACTCAGCCCAAAAAAATTTGACTAAGTGTCAAACGACGGAAGGAACTACGGTGCGTAGGTCAGACTATGATCCATAGTTTGTGCCCGTCGATCAACACCCCATTTATCCACTATCTGAAATGACCCACAATTTACCAGCAAAAACAATCGTTCGATCTACGGTCTGTAGGTCTAACCGTAGGTAGAAGTTAACATACACTTAGGTGGAAATAAGTTGGGTCAACTTCAACTAATCATAAATCTTAGGAAAAAATGAATTAGGTGTCCCATTATATACCAACAGATAGATAATTGAATTAGATTTCTATAGCCACTGACTTTACTAAAATCAGAGCTCCGAGTAAAGAGTTATGTCAGCTTTAGTAAAGGCTTGTCGAACAGAGCCAACCTACGGACTCAAACGACGGACCATCAGTCCAGGTCGTTGTTTGACCGTCAGTCCAGGTCGTTGTTGTTTTTTCTCTTTTTATTATTTTAATAAATTTCCACTTTATTATTCAACTAATGTTATAAAAAAAGATGTTACTTCACATATTTGCCAGATAGTACCCACGTGGTACGAAGTGTGCATATTTTGTCCAAAATGAGCAAAAAATGTTCTCAAATGTTGTTTTAACATCTTTTTTTAAAGTAAAGTCGAGGAATATCAAACACAACATCTTAATCGCAGATAAATATAAGATTTGCATTTAATTATTTCAAAAGCTCATTTGGTTAATTTTATAGAATATGTTATTATAATTGTGATAAATACTCTTTTTTATTTTTATGATCATATGATATTTTGAATATTGACCAACTATATGACTTATTATATTCTATGGGTTGGACCATTTAAGAGGAAAACATTATGTGCATGTATTTTTTCGATTTTAGCGTTCGTATGAGTAATTATTGATTAAGAACGGAGGATTTTGATCTATTTTACTAGACTTTTGGTAATCAAATTTTTACTAATGTTGAAGTTATATCGATTTTGTTGCAAAGAGATATGGTGGAAACTGTATATAATGTCATTAATGAAATAATAGAGGCCCGAGATAAATTTATTAGAAATATAAATCTCAATTACATATTATGCATACTATATCAAAAAGATCCTAAAATATGTACCAAATAAATGACTTAATATTTTTATAAAGCACCTAAAATCGAAGTTTAACAACAGTACGATAAGATTGTTTTGAGAATGTATTATTTGTGAATAAGTCCATAGGTCTACATATGAGTATATTATATTGTATTTATATAAAATATAGCACTATTTGTGTTAACTTTTGATGATATGATGTTTAAAAATTCATTACTCTATTTGAATAGTAAATACAATTAATATCTTTTAGTTTTCAAATATTATTTATGATAAACATTATAATAAATTAAAAAAATAAGAAAAAAAAAACAATTTAATAATAACATTAAATATGTTTGTGACGAGTCATGTATAATTTGAAGGAACAAAATTACAAATTCTAACTCGAGAGAAAATTATAAAGATTTGGAATAAAATATCTAAAGACATAAAAATATTAAAATATGTTCTCTAACTGAATTCTTCATCTTCAATAATTAACTGAAAAATAGACAATCCGTCAAAAATTAAATAGGAGAAGGAAAGACTCTTACAATTAAAAATGATGAGGTTTATAATCTAAAAGCCTATATGTGAAAAATGAGAAAAAAAATATTGCGTCAAAAATTAAATAGGAGAAGGAAAGACTCTTTAGAATTGATAATGATGAGTTATATAATCTAAAAGCCTATATGTGAAAAATGAGAACAAAAATATTTTTTATTTTTTTAATTTTATTTTATTTTATTTTTATTTTTTTGTGTGTGTGTGTGCGTCTGTGTGCGTGCGCGTGTATGTGTGCCTGACATTTTGCTTGTGGAATCTTATAAACTTTCTTATATTCTTTGCTTACTAAGAAGCTTCCCATATTTCAAATATCTTTGAAATGCAGGTTTGTAGTGCTTTGACACTTTGTAATTTTATTTAGTGATTATTTGATGTACTTCTTTTATCTTCAATAATCTGATAGTTGTTGTCTTTCTTTGGTTATTGATGAAGATGATAGTGATACTGATGAACATAAAGAATCTTTTCAACGCGAAACTTTGACAGACCTTACATTTAATCACCTTGTGAAATTTCAGCTTGAAAGCTTTATAGGAGGTACATCCGAAATGCAGTTTATCAAGTATTTGTTAGCCAACTCTCCAGTGTTAGAGATATTGGTAATTAATCGACAGTTTCTAGATGAGGAGACTCTCGACACAAGAGAAGAAATATTCACCGAGATCTCAAATTTTTCGCGTGCATCACCTTAAGCAGAAATCGTCTACAAAGATTTTAGTTGATCTTGATCTTTGGCTTAGAAGAATCAAATTGACATGCGAGAAAGAGACATTTATGTGGTATTATAACTCTCTATTTTACCTTGCTATAACATCTATTTCGAAAAGTGAACATTTCTTTGATGGATGTTTTGATTATGTTCTCATTACATTTAAGGATTTCTACATTTACTGTCTGTTCATGAATGAGTTATATATCCAGGAGTGCTTTGTTTTTTTCAGTTTTTTGGAGGGACTGAGAAACTGAATCAATCTCAAAATTTACTTAATCAAACAAAAAATGATTTGTTGATACACCCAATTATAGGAAAAACATTATCTGCACCGTGTGTTTTATATCAAATCAATAAATATAGTAGAATGAGGGAAGATTTTACACACAAGCCTTTGTTCATAGGTGTAAATTTCGATTAGCAAACTATTAAGCAAATAGTCTGACATTGTTGGGGGATTTTAGATCATTGGAATAGTACTCACGAGTTAATTTCTTGGATGATCGCTAAATTTTTTAGTATATTTTGTCATTTGTTAAAGTCATTTTGTTTCTCTTTTGAGGCAAAGTTTAAATATCAAATCGTATTCGATTCCTCATTTTCTAATAAATGTATAAGAATTATCTATTTGAGATATGGTAATTAATTGGAGGACAACACAAAATAATTTTAAAAGTATTTGGTCTTTCAAAAGGATTTTCAAAAACTAATTCATTCTGCTAATTATCATGCACTTTCTGTTTACATAATAATAATAATTAGATATATAGTTTTAAATTCATTCCATTATACTTTCCTCTTTAGCCATCATCTTTTCTTTGTTACACATATTCTTAATATGGTTATTAATAAACAATACCAGCCTTAATAAACAAAACCCACTGACCTATTTATCCATCAAGAAAACTACTACTATACATATATATATGGGCACGTGCATTGCACGTTTACTTCATAACGATAAATATGAACTATTAAAAAATAACATAATTTTTTTAAAAATAATATTTGAGTTACAATAAAAATATGAAAAGTAAAATAATAAATATTTTTAGTGTATAAACTTATTAATAAAAGGGCAATGCGCGATTTAACTTTTTTTAAAAAATTTTATAGTGTATAGTTAACTTATAGAAGTTTTATTTATTTTCATTTAGTCCTCCCCTTATTATAATTTCGATATAGAAATTTTATATTTGTTTTAAAAGAAAAAATAAAGTAGCAAAAACAAACATGGAGACACACTATGTTATGATTAACTTTCTTAAAATGTCTTTTTTGTCTCATAGAAAGAGTAAAAGTATTAAAGTTCTTCCTTAAAATGTCTCTCTTGTCTCATAGAATAGAATGAAAGTGTTGACATTAAATTAATAGTTTCACATGATATACATTTCAATAAGATAAAATGTTTGACATTAATTAGTAAAATATGAAATTCTCCTTCTCATTAAGTAAAATGCAATTAATTAATTTGAACTTATAAATAAGAAAACTTATTAGAAGGAAATAACTAAAGATATAAAGTTCAATGATTGATATTTAAATTATGCAATTATATAAATAACAGTTAATATTTAATTAAATAAGTCAGTTTTTAATTTAGTGGAGAGCCAAAATGACAATTTTAATATTTTTACAATTAAAAGTTCTTTATAATATATTTTACATTTTTTTGTTAAAACTTTAATAGGAGCAATATTTGGTCGAATCATAAAAAATCTTCTAACTTCTTAAGCATTTTCATGTTTCATTTTTTTGACTTTGGGATTTTAAACGCACGGTAATTTTAATAAAAATGTCTAAAAAATATAGATTTTATCCACAAGCACATGTAAGAATAATTCTTTACGGATATTTGAATTTAAGATGCAAAAAACGTAATTATTAATAATTTGAAATTCGAATAATATTGGAATTAATTGTTTTACGTGTCTTGTGCACTATTTTTATGATTGTATTGTCTTATTTTCTTAAGCAAAAAAAATACACATTCAATCAACGGAAAAGGGCCTAAAATGCACTTAAAGTATTAAAAATGGTACAAAATTACTCTCCATCCACCTATTGGCTCCAAAATATCCTTCCCACCCACCTATTGGCTCCAAAATACCCTTGTCATCCACCTTTGAGTTCAAAATTGACCACTTATTTAACGGTTTTAAATTTAAACTATTTAAATATTTTTTAAATACATGGCGCTCAACTATTTGTTATAAACTTATTAGCATAATTTATAAAAATAAATCCACTACCCACCCGTTACTAATTAAACCCCTCCAAATTAATAGACCCGTCATATTACTAATGCAACAACAAGAAAGATACTGCCAATGAGTGTACTTAAAAATTTGAAGCGGAAATATCTATAGAAGTAAATTATCATACATTCAAGTGTCTAATTAAAAATTATCGATAAACTTAAAACTCTGACTATGTTCATCTTAATTATCTTTCATATCAATTATGTGATGTTACTTCATAGATAACTTTTTTTTTTCAAAATAACATATTAATGGTTTTAAAAATATCATAAATATTTATAAAATTATATTTAAAAACGTGCATGAATTAATTCGGGATGTACTACTTTACTTTTAATCATAAATTTCTAATTAAAGCTTGAAAGAGAATCCTATTGAAAGTGTCCTCTTAAATAAGCGGCTCAACCTAAATTTAATTTGGGTTTTGATTCTGACTCGAATAATTTTGGATGTCATATTTAGGAATCTATAATTTCGTCGTGTTTTAGTAGTGTTTATGACAATTTTGATATTATAATTGGTTTATTAATTGGGTGGTGTTTAGATAGTAATGATTGGATAGTGGGTTGGTTTATTAATTATATAAATAAATTAAATTATAACCAATAGTTGAGAGCGAAATATTTTAAAAAATATTTAAACAGTTTGAGTTTAAAACAATTAAATAAGTGGTCAATTTTGAACCCAAAGGTGGATGACAAGAGTATTTTTGAGCTAATAGGTGGATGAGAAGGACATTTTGGAGCCAATAGGTGGATGAAGGGTAATTTTGTACTATTTTCAATACTTCAAGGGTATTTTAAACCTTTTTCCGTTCAATCAAATATATTCTTAAACGAAATTAAAAATATAAATAAAAAGTATCATATATAGGAGCAAGTTTAGCATAAGGCTACCAACGAAAAATAGAATAATTCTAAGACAATCTTTTTTTTTATAATGCAATTGAAACAAAGTAACAGTAATAAACACTCAACCTTGACAAAAAAGAATTAAAATCTTTGAAGACAAGTTAATGGAAATGATATTCCACTACACAAATGGAGTGGTCTTATCATAGTTATGATCTCGACAAATAAGTAAAAAAAACAAATACATCAAGCTTTAATATTTTAGTAATTGGAGTGTTATCCACCCCGTAATCATATTATGCATTGTAATCTTGACACAAATCCTCTTGTCTTGAAATTTTCTTAACTTTATTAAAGTTTCTCTAGTCTTCCACATACAAAAATTATATCTCATATAAATCTTTCTATGAAAATACTATTGAAAGATTTGTACTTATATAGCATATATATGAGGATTCACTTACAAAGTTTGTCATGACCCAAATCGGGGCCGCAACTGGCACCCACATTTACCCTCCTATATGAGCGAACCAACCAATCTAACCTTAACATTTCAATGTATAACAGCAGAAAATAATGCGGAAGACTTAACTCATTAATAAAAACCAATTCAATAACTACTAAAATTCAACATCTATTATTCCCCAAAATCTGGAAGTCATCATCACAAGAACATCTATGATCAAATTACTAAACTAAAAATGTCTAAGAAGCTAAAACAAATAAAAGCTAGTCCATGCCGGAAGTTCAAGGCATCAAGACTTGAAGGAGAAGATCCAGTCCAAGCTAGACGCATTAGCTCACCCTGAATTTCCGATGTGGTGAAGACTGGCTAGATTTACTGTTGAGTTGAAGACGACGGCACGTTTGCTGCACTCCACAAATAACAAAGAAGAAAACATAAAAAAAATAGGGGTCAGTACAAACCACGGGTACTGAGTAGATATCGTCGGCCAACTCAAAATAGAAAACAGTATATATCAGTTAATATCATAAATCAACTATAAAACTCAACATGTAGCAACAACAAGTACTATAGTCATCAATAAGTACCATCAAGTTCATCCATGAGGGCTCAAGCCTCCATACCATACTCATTTGGGAATTAAGTTCATTTTGTTGAGTATATTAACATCTTTTAGGATCCATTATCTTTCTTCCTCTTGTGTCGGTACGTGACACTCCGATCCCCTACTACTATGTGTCGGTACGTGACACTCCGATCCCCTAATTCTACATGTCGGTTCGTGACACCCGATCCCCTAATAATATGTGTCGGTACGTAACACTCCGATCCCCTAATTCTACGTGTCGGTTCGTGACACCCGATCCCCTAATAATATGTGTCGGTACGTGACACTCCGATCCCCTACTTCTACGTGTCGGTTCGTGACACCCGTCCCACTAATACTATATGTCGGAACGTGACACTCCGATCCACTAATACTATGTGTCGGAACGTGACACTCCGATCCACTAATCTGTTTCTGTCAATTCATCAAGCCTTCTTTTATACCAAGGCATCATCATTAATAACATAGATTAAAGTTTCTTTCAAGATTTGGGATTCAATAGTTTTGCTCATGCTTGTTTTATCACAATCACATAATTATATTCATGCAAGCATACAACTAAGCATATAGAAGACTTTATAATACTACCAACACATATCATTCGCTATTAAGAGTTTACTATAAGATAGCATGAAAACCATAACCTACCTCCACCGAAGAATTGAATTCAAACAAGCAAATTCCCAAGCTTTGTGTTTTTCCTCTTCGATCGATCCTCTCTCTCTCTGTTCTTTCTCTTTTTATTATTCAAACCCTCTTTCTTTTACCCTAATTAACATATAATTAAGTGTAAAAGATGACAATAATACCCCACTAATTAACTTAAGGTTACCTCTTTTAACCCCCAAGTAATTAGACTTATTAACATTAACCCTCTAACTTTATAATAAAAGCAGGAATAGTCCAAAACGTCCCTTAAAACGTGTAAAGAAATCCGACCCAGCCTGGGATTTGCGCAACCTGTGACGGCCCGTCGTGCCTGCGATGGTTCGTCATTCAGGTCGTCGCAACGATCGGAACTCCATTTTTCACTAAGGAGCTTGTGACGGTCCGTCACGCCTGTGACGGTCCGTCACGCCTGTGACGGTCCGTCACGCCTGTGACGGTCCGTCCTGCACTTCCGTCACGACGTTCAGAGAATCGTTCCCTGTACCAAATTCTCAAGAGTTGAAGTGTTTTGAAACGGGGCTTCATGACGGCCCGTCGTACCTGCGACGGTCCGTCCTGCAGGTTCATCACAGATTACAGAGTGTCGATTCTAGTACTCAAATTTCAGGATTCTAAGTGTTCTGGGATGAGACACCCTCGACAGTCCGTCGTGCCCATGACGGTCCATCGTGGTATCCGTCGTCTCAGCCAGTTTTTCCAGAAATAAAATCTGCTGCTCAAAACGACTAAACAGGTCATTACAATAGATACCAATTACCCATCGTTCATCCTCGAACGATCAAAAGGAGAAAAAAAACAAGGGCGAAAAGCAGTACCTGAATCTCTAAACAGATGTGGGTATTTTTCTTGCATATCTGCCTCCTTCTCCCAAGTAGCCTCTTCAACCGGTCGATTCTTCCATTGAACTTTGATGGATGCAATCTCTCTCGACCTCAACTTGCGAATCTCTCTATCTAAAATAGCAACCGGTTCCTCCTCATAAGTCAAATTCTCATCAAGCAAAACTGAATCCCAACGGATGATCTAGTTTCCATCCCCATGGTATCTTTTCAACATGGACACATGAAATACCGGATGCACCCCGGACAGCCCTGGAGGCAAAGCTAATTCATAAGCCACCTCCCCTACTCGCTTAACTACTTCAAATGGTCCAATATACCTTGGACTTAGCTTACCCCTTTTTCCAAACCGCATCACCCCTTTCATGGGTGAAACCTTCAACAAGACTTGTTCACCTTCCATGAACTCCAAGTCTCTAACCTTTCGATCCGCATATTCCTTTTGTCTGCTTTGAGCCGCTAAAAGCTTTTCTTGAATAGCTTTCA
>CM064965.1:12499186-12542013 GCA_032847665.1 Solanum chilense
TCTAGGTACATAGTATTTTGGTTTCTCTTTTATTGTAAGGGGATGAGTCGAACTTCCTTTTTGGGAAAGTTGACTTCTGAACCATCTTAGGATAGGAGGTAAGGTTTATGCCCCCCTCCTTGTATCTTTTACTTTTATTAATGTTAAGGCCTGGGGGTGTTGCTCAGCCCCTTACCCCCCCAAGGGTAAAAATAAAAAAAAAAAAAAAAAAAAAAAATGATACTTAATTATGTGATTTAAATTGTCATAAAGTTTGCTTGAAAAACGTATTACTATATAAGCATTATCCTTTTGTTTTAGTTATTTACTATTTCTTAATATTTTAGTAATTTATGAAGCAAAATTCATAAAGCCAGTAGAAGTTTTTATTAGTATAATTTTTATTATTTATTTAATATAGCTAACTTTTATGAAAAAATATTTCAAAAATGCAAATCTATATTTATATTTGGATAGGTATTTGTATTTAAAATAAAACATTATATATATTATGAATGTATTATCAAGTTAACATAATTTTCTAACATCAACAAAATCTTCTAAAAAAATCACAACATATGTGTAAATCTGTGAATTAATATATATGAACATTAATTAAAAGTCCTATTTATTTATGTAAGTATAAAATTTAGAAATTAAATAATGCACATTAATTCTTTAGTTATAACATATAAATTTTTTTAGTTATTACCAATTATTGTAAACATTATTCACCGTCTTTTATATTCTTTGTTATAGTATTATGAATTCTATAATTATTTCATTAATTATTTCTATCTTTCATCTTTCCTTATATTAACTTTTGACCAATAGTTTTTCACATTATTGTACTGCTCTTATATATGTAATAACATAATGTTGTTATTCTTTTTATACAAATCATGCTTGGTATGAATAATTTGAAAATCGTTTACAAGTATATGAACTATATCTTTATTTAGTGTAAGATGAGCAAGTGATACATATTTGATTTAAGAGATAGAACATATTCTTAAATTTAAATTTTTGGTTTTTTCGGTTGAAAAAAAGAAAACCTTTCTCGGTTAACTGTGAAAGTAAGTAACTATCTTTGATTTATGTACACAGACAATTGAGAAGTCAAATATTAGAGCCAACAACAAGAACGCCATCTATTATGTTATAACTTATAAAATACAAATTAATATACAAAAAATAGTTTTGAAAGATAAAAATATAATTATTCTCTTCACATGGTCATATGACATCTAAATATTTTTACGTGAAATACACGTGCAAAGCACATCCGTTTAGATGAAAAGAAAAATACACAACGAATATCGTCGATATGGTAATTTAATTTAGACATGACTAATTACATGATTGAACCTCATCAAATTAAAATAACATATTATGAATTATTACATTTAACTAATAAAAAATTTCATTGATCATTTTCAATATATATATGACAATCTATTCACAAAAGAAAATTTAATATTATTTTGTGCAAAGCTTATCAATCGTACTGACAATTTTAAAATCTGCAAAAATAATACACACAATTAAATCTTAAATACCTTAAACTAAAAAATTCGTTACTGATTTATTTGTGCCAAGTGCCAACCTAATATGTGCCTATCTTTGAGCAATATGGATAAGGAAGATGTGGTGTACAATAATCAAAGGTTTAATAAAATTCTCCAAATGGCCGCGTCAATATCTGTTACTCAATTTTAATTTATTTAATCTACTTTTTCTTTTATAAAAATAATGACTTTTTTCTGGAGATTTTTTAATTTTAATTTATATATGATATGTTTAATATAACAAAATTAAAAGTCTTTTAGTATTTCTGACATATATTTATAGGCTATAAGATTTTAAATGTTCCCTATATTTTTTTTTAACTTTATGTTAAATAAAAATAAGTTATTAAATTAAAGAAAAAAGAAAGTATACATTTTGCCATTGGTTTAGCTGAGTTCTAAGCTAGAAGAGGTGAGAAGAGATGTAGGGTTCAATTCTATTGAAACCAAACTCTTTTATCTTTTACAATAAGTAAAACGAAAATTATTGGCAAGACACAAATTGACACGAGCAACAAATTTAAGGTTTTTTGTAATTTCGATGAAATGTAAAGGGTCATTGTGTAAGTTTATTTATTTTTTGTATCCAAAATACCTTCAAAAGTAAAATCACTTTTAATACTAATAAAAATCACTACTATTTAAAAGTAAAATCACTTTTGAAATATCAAACTTATAATCATTATTTTTTAGTTCACACATTCCAAGAAATTTATATCTAATGTCATAATCGATTGAGATTTAGAGCTTTTCTTTCTAAGGTTTGCTCTTTCTATTTCACCAATTTCGTGATCTTCATACGTTCTTCATTTTTAAATGCCTTTTTTTAATTTTTTTTTTCATTCATAATTATCATTTGAAATAACAAATCAACAACAATTCTAAATTGAGTAAACAATATTTGTTCCAAACTTTTGGTCTTTATCAATTTTTTCGTCATCCACAACAATTCATTTTTTTTCTTTTATACTTGTCAAGTACGTGTATGTATAACATTAAAATATTTCAATCTTCTATATATTCAAATTGACAAGAATGTGAAAAATTGACGATTCGACTTAGCGTAGTTTTTACCGAAAATATAAGAATGTTTGAAGATTGAAATATTCAAAGGAACAGTGAAGTAAAGCTATGAAAGTACTCTGGAATCATGTTATTGTTAAGTGCATATGGGTGTAAAATAATTGTTATTTAAATAACAATATATACTTATGTTATCAATGTTTTTTGAAAAACAACAAAACATTAATTTGTTAAGATGATTTTGTGATATTATTTTTGTTGAGATTTCAGCTTCTTCTTCTTCTCCAGCTTCTTCTTCTTCTTCTCCAGCTCCTTCAATCAAGAAATGCAGCAAAGGAAATGAGGACAAACAAGCAAAGAAGTTGAACCCTAGGATTTGTCGAAATATCTCCAAACACACGGGTGATGCCAAGACATTTGGGCTTCCTCAGACATTTGGGCTTCCTGAGACCGGGCCTCGGGTTCCTCAGACTGGGCCTCCGCTTCTTCAGAGTAGGCCAGGAAAATCAAATTGAATACGGGCCCAAATGGATGAAATATCTAGTTTGTGTACATATTGATGACATAGAAATACTTTCAGCTAGCGTTTGGCCATAAATTTCCAAATATTCTTGGCAAATATTATTTGAGTGAAAATTTGGGTGAAATTTCACCATGTGTTTGGCCATAAAATTTGGAAATATATTTCACCTTTTTAGAAAAATATGATTTATACACACAAGTTTTAAAAACTATCAAAACTAACTAAAAGTTTGTATTACAAGTCAATTGAATGTTCGTTACAACAATAACAAATAATGTCCATGACACTAAAGCAATGTGGTAATTTGGAGTGAGTGTAACAAGAATTATTCCATACATCGTGAAGTAGATAAAGTACATGACTTCATTACCTAAAGCCAATTTTTAATAATTTTCATCAACAATCATATCATTATTTAATATTCACTAAATATTTCATCACTATTTTGGTGTTCACGTAAAAAATGATGTAATACAACGCAAGCAACTACTAGAAAGGGTGTTTTTGTAAAAGATAAAAGATTGGGGTAAATTTTTAATTTTTAAAATATCCCAAATAATGAGATTTGGCCCAAATACTAGAAAAAACTAGTATTTGGAAATTTGGGATATTTGCCAAAAATATTTGCCAAATAATGACGAATTGTATGAACAAACATTATTTGCCAAATTTTTCCCAAATATTATTTGGAAAATTTATGGCCAAACGGGCCCTCAGTTATATTGTTTTTTTAGAGAATAAAGTTTGTTATTGAATAGCAAATAGCAGTAGGACACCTGTATAGTCAGTTAGGCATAAAATGTTCTTTTGATTTCCACATAGTTGTATATATACATGTATTTGGAAGAGATGAATATACAGAAAATTCCAATATTATCTCCTTACTGTTTCCTGCAATTCCTACAATTTTCATCTAGGCATTTATGTGTTTTGGGATTGAACATTTGTCTTTTTTTGGGCTTTTATTTTCGATTTGTCTTTATATTGTGGATTATGCATGTAAGCTTAATTAACTTTATTTACTAATTTAAAATAATTAAAGTAGAATAAATAATATATTGTTTATGATTATAAAGGAATGTTCTTGAAGTGCGAAATGTTAAAGCTTAAACGATTAGTCCATATGCCACGAGTTTGATGTTAGGTTATAAGTACTCCATTGTAGTTATCTATCTTAAAACAACTTTGTAGTTTTGGGGTTTTAAATTAAATTAATTTTCTTATATTTTTTTAGAGAAGATTGTAAAAGTCTTTATTTGAATCCTTTTTCTTTTACATGAATTGATGATTCTTCATTATTATAAGTCGAATCATTATTTTGGGCCTTTATTTTCGATCTGTCTTTATATTGTGGATTGTGCCTGTAAACTTAATTGATTTTGTTTACTAATTTAACATAATTAAAGTACAATAAATAATATATTGTTTGTGATTATAAACGAATGCAATTGAAGTGCGAAATGTTAAAGCTTAAACGATTAGTTCATATGTCACGAGTTTGAGGCTAGGTTATAAGTATCCCATTGTAGTTATCTATTTTAAAACAACTTTGTAGTTTTGGGGTTTAAAATTAAATTAATTTTCTTATGTTATTTTTTAAAAAGAAGATTATAAAAGTCTTTATTTGAATCTTTTTTTTTTTTTACAGGAATTGATAATTCTTCATTAATATAAGTCGAATCATTATGATGTTCTACAATTATAAAAGATATATAATTATAATGTTCTACAATTATAAAAGATATATAATTATGATGTTCTACAATTTATCTTCATGTTATAAGATTGATTAGAACATATTTATTGATAATATCTAGTTTAAAAAGATTCCCTAGTGATTTTCATCAAACAACTGATGAAACAGACTAGAAACATTTCCTTTGGTAAATATGAATGAATGTTATTGCAGCGCGAATGGTCAAAGGTTAAATGATTAGTCTATAGGTCACGAGTTTGAATCTAGGTTAGGTCCCAATTTTAAGTAATTTTAAAAAAATTAGACTCTTTGAAGCTTATTAAATTTAAATAATTTTTAATTTCTTATTTTTTTGGTAAATAACATTGTAAAAGTTTGTATTTGAATTATTTTCATAAAAAATGAAGATTTTTCATTATTATAAGCCGATTCATTATAATGAAAATAAACATAAAGGATATAGTATTATATGAGTTATGTTCGTCACAAATACAAGTCAATTGAATGTGATTGTATATGCATGATCAAATTATAATTGGGTAATACAATTAGTTATGGTACATGTCAACCTTGGATCAATTTATCTTCACATTTCTGGATTGGTTAGACCATATTTATTGATAACATTTCATTTAAAAAATTCCCCAATGATGTTCATTAAACAACTGATGAAACAGACTAAATATATTTCCTTTGGTTAATATGAACGAATGATATTGCAGTGCAAATAGTTAAAGGTTAAACAATTAGTCAATAGGTCATGAGTTTGAATGTGGGTTACGTCCGAATTTTAAGCATTTTTTTAATAAAAAGTTAGACTCTTTGAAGCTTTTTGGATTTAAATAATTTTTGATTTCTTATTTTTTGGTAAATAACATTGTAAAAGTTTATATTTGGATTCTTTTCACAAATGATGAAGATTTTTCATTATTATAAGTCGATTCATTATGATGAAAATAAACTTGAAGGATATAGTATTATATGAGTTATGCTCCGTCACAAAATACAAAGCCAATTGAATGTGATTGTTGTTGACACCCAATTTTGGACCTTCACAATATAAATTATATCATTGAGCTTCTTAAATTTCAAATTATTTAAAATAGCTGACTTTATGAAAATAAAAAAAATTCAAGTTATTTTGAATAGTTTTATTACTTTTTATGATTTTTCAGTAATATATATGTTTTTAGAAAATTATGTTTATAATTATTAAATATTATAATTATTCAAAAATCGTCTTAATTTTTTTTAATTTTACTTAATTAGTTGGTTATTTAGTGTAGTAATTAACACTTATATTTTGAGTTATAAGTTCCTAATTAGGTTAATTATTTTTATTTTGTTAAAACTAAGAAGTCGTTAATTAATTTGTATTAATTCGTCTTGTTTAATTTTTGGACAAATTTATCGATTGAATTTGATTTGGTCAAAATTGAAATTTATTTAGGCTATTACTCCTAATCAATTTAGTTCAACGTTTTGCAAGGACCAATTTTGGGCTAGCAGACCAACTCTTTTTTAAGCCGATCCAATTCCCAATTCTTAGCAGACCCAACCAATCCTTTTACTTCCAGCAGCCCCATGCCTTTGTCCACCCCACTATCTTCATTTCTCAGTCAACCCAACACCTTTTCAATCCAGCAAAACCATCTTAATAGCCGACCCATATCCCTTAGCTCCGACCCGGCTCAACTCTTTTTCTCATCAACAAAGAAAGACCTAGCAACATGAATAGACGAAAGAAACACCAGCGATTCAACGCAGCAACGCAGGAAACGGCGCCAACAACCCCTGTATGCACCTCACCTCCTTAAGTGAGGGCGAGCTCACAAAAGCAGGAGGGCGAGCTCACAGAAGCAGCAACAACTGTAGCAGACGGTGAGTTCGCACTCACGTTTCCTCCTCTTTTTTTGTCGATTACAGCTTTTAGCTGTGTCTCTCTGTGCTCATACAACTCTAGCAGAAAGTAGTCGGTCTAATCGTCCTTGTGGCTATGAGATGGAGCCATGTCAAGCAGCAAGTGCGATCAATCGATCCAAGCCATCCACTTTGATTAGCTCATCCGGATTTTGGTTGAATTCTCGTATCAAAGCGAGCTATCCCTCATCCTTGGGAGAAAATTCAATATTTGGGATTGAATCCAAGTTCCTATTGTACCGTTTTTGCTAAAAAATTGTGAACCCTAGAGTTCATCTATATATACTCTCTTCTTGTCAATCTCTTGGGGGTTGGAGAAAAAATACTAAAGAAAAATAGCGAGAAAGCAAAACAAAAATTGAGGTTTTATACTTAAGAAATTCGAAAACAATTCTCTAATCTCAAGGTCTTGAAGGTATCTTTATTTGAAGTCGGTTCGGACATTCTTGTTTGTCCTTGGAGTTTGAAGTCCTTGGACTTTTCATGTGGTGGTGTAAGTCAGTTTTCTCTAACTCGTTTCAGTCTCAGTTCAGCTGCCAGGAAAAAGTTAATAGTTCCTACTTCACTCACCTTCTATTTTGATTTCAAGCGTTATGTGATGAAACCATCTCGTTTGGGTTCCATTTCGCTTTTTTCTTTCTAGGTTCAAAGATGATTATTCATGGCTCATTGTCTGTATGTTGGAATTTCAGGTTGATTATTATATTATTCATGTTTCATTTTAATTAGAGTTTCAAATCAAGTTGTTATTTTAAGTTTTAGCTTTTTGTGCCGTCTTGAATCACTTGCTCTTCTTGCCTCAGCTCTTATACTTATTGTGTTCCCAAGCATCAATGAAGTTCAATTGGTTTCATATGTTGATATTTTGGAGTAATTGATTTTTCTTTGATTCTCTAAACTAATTTGTCTTTGATTCTCTAAAGTCGGTTGAGCCCCTGCCTTCTTTGCCAAAATAGTTTGGAGGTTAATGTGGTTTTTACTTGGAATGTGTTAGCTATGTTATTCTATTTTCTTTACCACTCTTTTGTTCTTTTTGTCATATTTTTAAGCTATTTCGATTTATTATTGTAGATTTGCATCAAGGTTAGCTTATTTGTGTATGGCTTACCCTTGTTTCCTAGAAAAGTTTGAGTGGTGTCTATATCTCTTCGATTTTTGTATCCATGATATTGTATTCATGTGCTGTGCTATCATAATGTGACTGGCTAGTTGCGTCAAATTAAGTTGTCTAGGGTCTTCTGTCTGTAATAATTTTTTTATCGACCACTAATTATTTAAGCTTGTTTGTATTTATTGTTAACACCCATTTTCTGATACCCAAACCCAACCAAATTCACCAAATTAATTTCCAACACCTAGGCCCAAATTCCCCACATCAGCCAACCCAACACACATTTTAAATCAAGCCCAACACATTAAACCCAACCCAAACCACTAAATTAACCCGACCCAGCCTCAATCCATCGACCCGCTCCGACCCGACCCATTTTTTCTTTCTTCTTCCCCTTTCCTTCATCCAAATGCCCAAAAAACAGTCCCGAGAATTCCAGAAAAATTCCGAGAAAACGCCGGAAACCAGCCCTCTGTCTCGCCCCTTTTCCGGCGTCTCTCCGGCGTCTCCCCTCTCTCGTCCCTCACGCGATCTCATCTCACTCTCCTCAAATCCCCACCAACGCCAGAAAAACAGAACCCCAACACGCCAGAACCCAGAAAATTCCCAGCAAACCCGACGTATCTCCCTTCTGTCTCGTTCCTCACGCGATCGCACAGCCCTCTCTCTCCCTCATCTCTCCCGTCATCTCTTTCCCTCCCCACGCGTTCTGCGTCTCTCCCCCACGCGACTTCTCGCGTCGCGATGTCATCTCCCTCTCCTCAAACCCCCAACGAAAATTCCCAGAAAACAGACGCAACCCCACGCTCTCCCCACGTCTCCCTCACCCCACATTCTCTCTCCCACGCTCCCTTCGTCCCCTCTCCCTACCCCACACGAAAATTCCCCGACAGCCCAAGTTCCCCTTTTTTCTTTCGGTCGAAAAGGGGTTTGACCCAATCATGAGGTCGATTTTTCGAATTTCAAATTTTCGTTTTACCCACCGACAGCTCGAAAACCATAATGGTTTTCTTCCATATAAACCCCTACCCTCACCGGATTAAAGGGGGCGGAAAAAAAGAGGTTCTGAAGTTGGAGATTCGGAGTGTTTAGCAATTTCGGAGCTTTCGATTTTCGAATATAAAGATACTTGGATTTTCAGAGAGTGGCGTGGGCATACGAACAACAGTTCAAGCCTTCGAAGCGTCGCGGTGGAAGTCGTTTGTCGTTGCTCGCCATCGTCCTTGTTCGCTGCACTCAAAAAGGTAACACCCCTCCTGACCCTCGACTCTTAGTAGTACTCATTGTTTGTACGTTAGTGTTTAGGTTGGTCCTAGCTGCTGTTAATTTGATGTAGTGCAGAAGCTGTTGAAATTCGTTGTTGATTTCTCTGTTTCGGCTTTGTTTTTGGCTTTCATCTTGATTTCTGTCTTCTCCCTCGATTGAGTATTGACATTTCAGCCCTGTTAGACTGCCTATAGGCAGCATGATATGATTTTTTTTTTATCGATAATGGCCGCTAGTTCTTTAATAACATTTAACCGCAAAGGTGCGTATTAAGAATGGTTGTCGTCTGGTTCGTAGGTTGTTTTCATTCTTTCTTGGTTCATTACTGCCATATATGTTAAAGTTTGTTTGATTTCAAATGGGTTTAGCTTCGTGGACTAATATATGAAGCGTAGCTATTAATCTTCAATCGTGCGAGTTACTTGTCTTCGAATATCCATGGAGACAGAGGACAGAACATGACCTGGCTATTTTGTTTCTTTTGGAGTCTTCCTACAACCCCTTCATTTACGAATTAACACTGTTTTTTGTGAGATGAAGTATAGTTTCGAAATTAGTTGACATGAAGATTTGTTTGTTGTATTATATTTTCATTCGATTTCTCAAGCATTTGTTGATTACAAGTAGTTGCAATCTACCTTTCCTAGTTCAAGTTGGAAAGGGATTTAATATCCATTGCTATTTAAACTCTTTTGTCCATTAGTTGCTACTTTATTTCATTCTTCTGGTTGGTCTAAAATAGGTAGTCCTCGTGTGGTTGTGTTCGTCCTTTGTTAAAATAATTTAGTTGGATCTTGATCATCTTTAAGTGCAGCCTTACTCTCTCACCTTAAAAGTTAGCAAAATGAGTCTTAATGCGTTGTGCCATCTCTTTGTTTTTTTTATATTTTATTTTTTTATTTTATTTCTTTTTTTTTAACAATTCGTGCTTTGTTTATATGATTAATGAAAGGGTATGCTTGATATTTCTCCTTTAAGTTGCACTCTTCGTCTCCATTTTGCTATTTCTATGTTGGTTGTTAACTAACACTAGAAATTTCGAGTGACTACCATGTATGTCTTATTTATTTTATTTGCTTTATTTAGGTTAGTCGGATTATATATTAATTCTTATTTCATTTTATGTGGCATGTGAAATCTGCTCGAGTTCTCTATGAACTCTCCTTCCTTGCATTTCGAGAAGAGTCGTAAAGATTTACAAATTTCTTTCATCGAGTCGACCGACGAAGAGATCCCGGAGTTAGAAAGATTGGAGAAACTTGAAGAAATGGACTAGAAGATTTTTCCTTTATTTTATTTTATTTTTATTTCTTTTGTAACGGGCATAAGCCCTTGTTGCTTTTCTTTCTCGTATTTATTTTATATGTTTAGATTAGGACGGTTTAAAATGGGTTAAAAACCCAAAAGCAGGTGGGTCCAAAATTCGGTCAAGGCGAACAGAACCCGAATTTGGACCCAAAATATCTCTCTCTCTCTCTCTCTCTCTTTATTACTGTTTATGTGCGTTTGTTTGAATGTCGTTAGTTTTAGAGTTAGAAAACTCCAAACCCCATCGAATGCCTTTCGCTTTATCAAATTCAAAAACTAAAAATTTTGAAACTTTAAAAATGTTCGAATTTGAAAGTCGCTTAGAAGTCAAGTTTAAAAGGTTTAACTTTAGTGGAATTTCAAATCGATAATTATTTCAATCCGTAAGTTGGTTTAAAACTTTAATATGTTCAAAATTCAATTTCTAAAGTTTGTTTGAGTTAAAGTGCTTTGACCTTAAAAATTCACAAAATAATTATTTCAAAGCTTGTAAATGTGTCTAAATAAATTCAACTTTAAAATTGCAAAGATAGTCAAAATAAGTTAGTTGTTGGAAAATCGTATTTAACGGAGTGTCTTAGGTGCCTTAAACACCTTCCTAAGACACTAATAAGAATCCCCGAACCCTTAAAATTTTCAAAATAATTTTTCTGTTTAAGTTGTTTTGAAAATAAGTTTTCTTGATTTTTCTTAAAAAATTAAGTGGCGACTCCTAAAAAGTCAAAATAAAACGAAACTCTTCTCGAAAAATCTAATTTTCGATGAAACAGAAATGGCGACTCCGCTGGGGATTATTTTGGAGGATTCTAACCTTAAGACTAATTTATTTGACTATTTGTGATAACTGTTTGCTTGTTTAAATTGTTTAAATTTTGAAATTTGCATTGTTCTCATGGCATAACTTCCGCCAAATGGCAAGTAGATTGCATTAGGAAACGGAAGTTACGCGGCTTACCGCGACTTCTCTCAGATATACCCCAAGAATTCATTTGGAAGTATCAAACAATTAGTTGGAATGTGGTCATCCGACGTTTGTTTGGTAGCTTCACCCCGATGTTTGTCCGATTCGGGTAAACGTCAAATTGAAAACTATTCTAGAAAGCCTAAGATAGAGCGAAACCAAAACCAAATTAAGCATTAGCCTAAGAGGGCTTAATACCCAAGGTGTATTAAGCTCATTTAGTAGAAAGATTACCAAAATCGTGTCTAAGGTCTTCGACCTCTCGACACATCATATTGTTTGACATTCGAATAATGTACGTGTGAAAACCAGTTTTGGGGAGGGGAAAAATCTAATTGGTTTCTTTTTTACAGATATGGATCGTTTCCCGAAGTTCGATATGGTCATCTCAGCGCCACCTCAACTCACGATGTGGTATAATGATTTGGATGGAGATCACAGAAGGACCCTTAACAGATACGTAGGTGCATTGACAGAACTAATCAATATGAATGGTTGGCCAGAACTGATTGAGGTACTCACGGGATATTGGGATAACCGGAGGATGGTGTTTCGGTTTGGAACTGCTGAAATCACCCCAACTTTGGAGGAAATAAGAGACTGTATAGACACCGTGGGCACCGGAATAGAAAGAAGAGCAAGAAAGCAAGAAGACATCTTCATCCCCAATAAACCTTCCGTAGATGATATTACAAACTGGTTTGGGTTGAGAAAGGACTTTGCATACTGGTACCAGGAATCCCATGTAGCGTTAAAGGACCTTTATGTCCGATTTGGGCATGCGAGCTTTTACGTCACATACAACCGAGAGTTCAAGATCTCCTACAGAGAATGGAACGAGATCCGTCCCCTAGCATTTGCTGTGGCGTTATTGGGAACGATGGTCTTCCCTCATGGTCCGAGTTTGAGTATCAATACCCGAGTCATAACACTCGTCCACACTTTGTTTAAAGGATATGAAAACCATGGGATAACAAGATACTATCCTATAGCTCCGGTCATCCTGTCCGACATGTATCGAGCCTTGGGAAAGTGTAAAGAGGGACACCGATACTTTCAAGGATGTAATTTACTCCTCCATTGGTGGATCCTCAGCCATTTAATAAAGGGTGCCGGAACTCAGGAGTTACATACCCTCGACAGCAAAAATACCCTTAAGGATTTGAATGACCGTTTGTATTGGGCAAATATGAACAATCGGAGGACGAAGGGGAAATGGGCCCAAATTTTCTCCGAATTAAGAGAAGAAGACCTCCAATGGATGCTCAACCGTTTTATATCCAAAGAAGTCATCGTGGGAAGTCGTAGAAATATTGTGCTTCCTCTACCAGGCATTCGGTGAATTCGCCCTTACGCACCATTTCGAGTCTTGCGGCAGTTCGGAAGAAGACAAACTATACCCAAAGAAGCGTACTATGGCGCTTATGTGTACGATATTGGAGATGATAGAGTTCACGACGCGTCTGAAATGTTCAGAGAATGGAAATGCGCAAAACGTATGAATAAGGACACCATCGAACCTGACCGCTTCAATGTGGGGTACGACGAAGGTTACAAAGAATGGCTCAAAAAGGACATACAAAACGTCTCCTTTCAGACTCCACGTAACTTTCACAGTATAACAGAAAGAGAAGCCAAAGCAGTGGCCGAGCTACAAGAGATAAAAGAAGAGACCAAGGAGGTGTACGCTAAGTTCGCAGAAAATCAAGATGCTCTTGAGAAGGTGACTCGAGAAGTTGAAAGACTGAGACGTGGTTATGATAATTTTGATAACTGGATCAAAGAGAAAATTGAGAGAATGCGATACGAAAGCTTGGAAGACAAAGGACGTCTGGGTGAGGGTTTTCTGCTGATACTAAGGCACATGTTTCAGCAGTACAAATTTCGGAGTGACGTTGATGGAGCAGGATCATCTGGAGCAGCATAGTGAACTTCGCCCCTGCGTGGGCCTGTTATTGTTGTACTTTCAAATTGCCCCTGCGTGGGTTTGTTTTTAATATTTGTTTCCCTTTTTTACAAACATTATTATTCATTAGTGAATGTTATTTTGGGGGGGAATTGTTTATTTGGTTCAAATTCACACGTACATCATTCGAATGCGCTAGGCCTACCCTTGGCACAAAAGGGTCCCCCTATATGTTTTAGGACGCGATATGCATGTACATATGTGTGTTTAACTGATTATGTGTTCTGTTGCTATGAATGAGGATATCGAAAACCCCACTCCTAGCCAGAAGTTTCCAAAAAATATACAGAAGCCACTATTGCCAGATGTCCGACCAAAATTTTCGAGTCTCAAGTTTCTCTCAAAAAAAAAAAAAAAAAACGAGCAAACTCCTGCTTGTCGAAAAAAAAAAAAATGTTTTCCAGTTCTCATTCAGGGGATAAAGATATCCTCAAACAAAGCAACTTGTGTGTTTATCTGTTCTCTATGTGATATTATGCCTTTTTTATACTCCGAATATACACTAACAAATCTGCCTTTGAGTTGTTTCACTTCACAGGTACCTTTTAACTGGTCTGTGTCGATCAAAGCTGGCAAATCATCCTTACTTCACCAGATCGAAAGGTCCTACAGATTCCTTCCCTAGACCCAATTCAGACAAAGGAAAGAAAGTTATGGGAGACCAAAATGACGAAACGCGTATTACTGATGTTGTGGTGGCTCAGACCGCCTTAGCGGAACAAAATGAACTGATCATGCAACTAATGCGAGAAATTGCTGAAATGAAAATTGAAATGCAACGGAGACAGGATGCGCCTCCACCCGGATTTGGTGATAATATTGCTGATACAAGACCTCCGGTCTACTTCCCTTCAGCAAACATGGATCCGACTCATAACCAGTCTTCTACACCTGTGCATAATCCATCTGGGATAGATTTAACAACCCAACATCCCCAATATGCTTCTGTGTCTTACCAAGCTCCTCCACTTCTTCCAAATAACCACCCTCAAATGCCACCCTATCCTCAGAACACTCAAACTACTCCACCCCCACAAAATCAAAACCAAACTCAAACTGCCTTCAATCCCCAAATACCTTATCAACATTTAAACCAGAACACCAATCCTCAGGCTTACCCACAGAACTACCAGACCGCCCAAAACGTCCCAAGTCCTTCTATAGCTCCGCCCCTCCCAAAAAGAGCCACCTTCCAAATTCCAGTTCTGACCGAGCACGAGGGGGACGGTTCTGAGTTGGATCACTATGAAGAGCAGGAAAGAGAATGGAAGGCAAAAGAAGAAGTAAAAATCGATATAAAAGAGGAAATCAAAAAAGCTATGAAAGAACTACAGTGCATCCCAGACGTCGTCGGACTCAGTTATGCAGAATTGTGCATCCACCCGGATTTGAGCCTTCCCGAAGGGTTTAAAATTCCAAAGTTTGACACCTTTGGGGGAGTAGGCAACCCTATGGCGCATTTGAGGGCGTATTGTGACCAGCTCGTGGGAGTTGGCAGGGATGAAGCTTTGTTGATGCGGCTTTTCAGCCGAAGTCTATGTGGGGAGGCTCTCGAGTGGTTTTCTTCACACGAAACCAGACAATGGCCCAATTGGAATGCATTGGCTAAAGATTTCGTTGACCGATTCGCCTACAATGTCGAAATAGTTCCAGATCGGTATTCTCTAGAAAAAATGAAGCAAAAACCAACTGAAAGCTATAAAGAATTTGCCTACAGATGGAGGAAAGAAGCTGCAAGGGTAAGGCCGCCCATGACCGAGAAAGAGATTGTGGAAGTGTTTGTGCGGGTACAGGAACCAGAGTACTATGATCGAATCATGTTGCTAGTCGGAGCTAAATTCGCTGAGATAGTCAAAGTTGGCGAGACTATCGAAGATGGTTTAAAATCGGGGAAAATAGCCCGTGTATCCGCGTCACCTGGGTCTTCAGGATTGATAAGGAAAAGAAGAGAGGAAGTTGCTGCTGTCTCGTATGGGGGAGGAAAAACCCCTAGAGACCTGTCACACTCCCGAAATCATTCCAAGCCCTCCCGATCCTACTACCCACAATCCAATCATCCTAATAATCACAATACTGCCCCCACCTATCCGAATGCCCAAATTTCGTCATACCAAAGCCCACCCCCAAATCTCCAAAAGTTTTCTCCCATATACGCAGATTACCCTTATCCGAGTATTACTCCCAACTGTGCCAATGTACAATCGATCTACCAAGCACCTCCGCCCACTTATCAAATCCAAGCTCCATTATATCAGAACCCCCTCCCGAACTACCTAGCTCCAGTACCAAATTACCAAGCAAACCCTTATCCTCGAAGGCAAGTTCCTCGTCCGAATACTCGAGATTATCAGCAGGTACCTCCCCCTCAGCAAAGCAGTTATGATCCCTCCCGTTTGACGTTTGAAAAAAGACCTTCAAGGAAATTTACCACACTTGCCGAAAGTCGGACCAAACTGTTTGAGAGGCTAGCCGCAGATGGATACCTCCACCCTGTGGGACCTAAGTCCATGGATGTCAACTCAAGGTTCTACAAGCCAGATCAAAGATGTGCTTATCATTCCAACAGTGTTGGACATGACACGGAAGATTGCATCAACCTTAAGCACAGAATCCAAGACCTGATCGATCAGGAGGTAGTTTCTCTTCAGCCGGCGGCACCAAATGTCAACACAAATCCGTTGCCGGATCATGGAGGTAGCAACGTTAATATGATTGAGACGGATGAAGACGGGTGCGAAACAAAGATGATTACTCCTATTGTGCATGAGGACTTGGAAAGGGCTGTCGCTTCTTTAAGCGTCAAGGAAAAGAGAAAGTTTGTTATTCTGACACCCGCAAAGGCTGTTGCCTTGGTGCCTTCAGAAACTCTCGTCAAGCCTAAATTTGTAATTGAAACTGCTGTGGCCCAAGGCATGACCAGGTCCGGAAGGTGCTACACTCCTGATGAGCTTGCTCTCGGAGGACAGAAGAAGGACCATACTAAGAGGCCGATAAGCGAGGGGGAAGCAGAGGAGTTCTGGAGAAGGATGCAACCAAAGGACTATTCCATCGTCAAACATTTAGAGAAGACTCCGGCTCAGATCTCCGTGTGGGCCCTGCTAATGAGCTCTCAGTCCCACAGGCAGGCCTTAATGAAAGCTCTTGATGATACATATGTACCCTCAGGTACAAGTAGTGACAACGTGGCTGCCATGATTCATCAAGTCATTCGGGGGCACCGGATCAGCTTTTGTGACGAGGAGTTGCCAGTCGAAGGAAGAACCCACAACAAAGCACTGCACATTGCCGTGATATGTCGTGGAAAAGTTGTCAACCGTGTTTTGATAGATGATGGATCCGGTTTGAATATCTGCCCACTTTCAACGTTGAGGCAACTGAATTTTGACCTGGGGAGTCTGGAGCAAAACCAGGTCAATGTAAGAGCGTTTGATGGAGTGCAAAGAGACACATTGGGGGCAGTGACTTTGACCCTTCAAATGGGCCCTGCAGAGTTCAGTGCGCAATTCCAAGTATTGGACATAGACACTAGCTACAACCTTCTTTTAGGAAGGCCGTTTATCCACATGGCTGGAGCCGTCCCCTCTACTCTCCATCAAATGATGAAGCTTGTATGGAAAAATGAAGAGTTAGTGATTCACGGCGAGGGAAGTCGCTCGGGCAAGCAGGTGTCGGTCATTGATGAGATGCCACAAGGTGCAGACTTTTACACGGTGGAGCTGGTGAAAGCCACCAATGAAGATTTGGCCCCGCGGAACCCCATGCCAGCCGTACACAAAATGATAGCCACGGTGATGCTGCAGAATGGGTTCGAGCCAGGTTTTGGATTGGGAAGAGATTCCCAAGGAACTATTGAGCCTATTCCGGCCTTTCCTAAAGGATCCAAATATGGTTTGGGGTACATCCCCACAGACGACGACATGAAGATGAGGAAGAAAAGAGTTCAAGAGTTGGCTAAGCCGATCCCGCTTCTGTATCAATCCTTTCCAATCAGGAAGTGTGCCGAGCCTGAAGGCTTTGGGGAAGGAATCTGTGACCTCTTCGAAGAGATCAATGCTATTGTCGAGGAGGAGGTTGAATCAGCTGGTATTCGCGATGCTGAACCAGGAGAGGTTCTGCAAAACTAGACTTCCACACCGATCCTGATGTCCCGAACTCTTCGGTAGAAAAGAGTATTTTTATGTACACCAAAATCGGTGGTTGTCCGGAGGATACCCAAGACCCGCCATTTCTACATTTTCTAAATTGTTCAAGTTTTGAATTCTGTTGTGATGTTTGAAAGGCAACATGGCTCCATGTCATGCCCGAAGTTTACATTTTGTTTTAAATGAAAGCCTCTTTATTTTGACTTTACTTATTTGTTTGTCATACTTTACTTTCCTAATTTTGTCTGTTTATAATTTCAGTAACGTAAGTTATAGACCTGCCAATGTCATGTCATGTCATGGGCTAAATGAACAAAATAAGACAAAGGACGACAAGGTCGACGACTACGACGAAGAAAGTGGGGAACCGGATTATATAGCAGAAGAATTCCGACAGTTCGAGAATCAACATAAACCGAATCTGGAGGAAACGGAGACGGTGAGTTTGGGAGATTCGGAATGCGTCAAAGAGGTTAAGATCAGCACCCACCTGGATGAGACTCAGAAAGAGAGCCTGGTTCATTTACTTGCCGAATACAATGATGTGTTTGTTTGGGAAGTCGGTGATATAGAGGGGTTGAGTACCGATGTCATATCTCATAAGCTACCCATCAACCCAGGGTTCGAGCCGGTGAAACAAAAAACTCGGAAATTCAAGCCTGAATTGAGTTTGAAGATTAAGGAGGAAATCACCAAGCAGATAGAGTCTCGATTGGTAGAGGTAACGCAATATCCCACCTGGTTGGCAAATGTCGTTCCGATCGCCAAAAAAGATGGAAAAATCAGGATTTGTGTCGATTACAGAGATCTCAACAAAGCTAGCCCAAAGGATAATTTTCCGTTGCCAAATATCCATATTCTGATTGACAACTGTGCCAAACACGAGATGCAGTCATTTGTGGATTGTTACGCGGGTTATCACCAAATCTTGATGAATGAAGAAGACGCAGAGAAAACGGCATTTATCACGCCTTGGGGTGTGTATCACTACAGGGTGATGCCGTTCGGCCTCAAGAACGCCGGTGCCACTTACATGAGAGCCATGACGACTATCTTTCATGACATGATTCACAAGGAAATTGAAGTGTACGTGGACGACGTCATAATTAAATCCCGCGAGAGTTCGGATCATGTGACGCACCTGAGGAAATTCTTTGAACATTTGCGTCGGTACAACCTGAAGCTAAATCCCGCCAAATGTGCTTTTGGAGTCCCAGCTGGGAAGTTGTTGGGATTTATAGTCAGCAGAAGAGGTATTGAGCTCGACCCTTCCAAAATTAAAGCAATTCAGGAGTTACCTCCACCGAAGACGAGAAAAGAAGTGATGAGTTTCTTGGGGAGGTTAAACTACATCAGCCGGTTTATAGCACAATCGACAGTGGTATGTGAGCCTATCTTCAAGTTGCTGAAGAAAGACGCTCCGACTAAGTGGACCGAGGAGTGTCAGACCGCTTTCGACGCTATCAAAAGCTACTTGTCTAACCCACCAGTATTGGTTCCTCCACGAGAAGGGAGTCCTTTGCTACTGTATTTGTCAGTTTCAGATAGTGCATTTGGATGTGTACTGGGTCAACACGACGAGACAGGGAAGAAGGAAAGGGCAATCTACTACATCAGCAAAAAATTTACTCCGTACGAGTCTCGCTACACTTTGCTGGAAAGAACATGCTGTGCTCTGACGTGGCTTGCTCAGAAGCTGAGACACTATCTGTCGTCGTATACTACATATCTTATCTCCAGGATGGATCCGTTGAAGTATATTTTCCAGAAAGCAATGCCAACCGGGAAGTTAGCTAAATGGCAAATGCTATTGAGTGAGTTTGACATCGTGTACGTGACTCAGAAGGCAATAAAAGCACAAGCTTTGGCTGATCATCTTGCGGAAAATCCCGTTGATGAAGAGTATGAACCTCTCAAGACATATTTTCACGATGAAGAAGTGTCATTTGTGGGTGAAGATATCTCTGAAGTTTATCCAGGTTGGAGATTATTCTTTGACGGAGCGGCAAATCATCAAGGTAAAGGTGTCGGAGCAGTCTTAGTGTCAGAATCTGGTCAACACTATCCCACAGCAGCTAAACTCCGATTTAATTGCACCAACAACATGGCCGAATACGAAGCTTGTATTCTTGGTCTGAAAATGGCCATCGACATGAATGTTTACGAGTTATTGGTCATTGGGGATTCAGACCTTTTGATTCATCAGGTTCAAGGCGAATGGGCTGTGAAGAACCCGAAGATTATACCTTATGTACAGTATGTGCAGAAACTGTGCAAAAGGTTTCGCAAGATCGAGTTCAGACATACGCCCAGAATACAGAATGAATTGGCCGATGCTCTTGCCACCATCGCTTCGATGATTAAACATCCGGATACAGATTACATCGACCCACTGGATATAGAGCTGAAAGAACATCCAATCCATTGTTCACATGTCGAATCAGAACCAGACGGTTTGCCTTGGTATTTCGACATAAAGAGGTACTTGGAGTCTGGGACATATCCAGAAGACGCTACATCTAATCAAAAGAAGTCGATACGCCGTATGGCTCTCAATTTCTTCCTAAATGGAGAAGTCCTATATAGAAGAACTCCAGATTTGAGTCTTCTAAGATGTGTAGATGCTGTTGAAGCTATGAGGCTTATTGAACAGATACATGCCGGAGTGTGTGGTACACATATGAATGGGCTCACTTTGGCAAGGAAAATCATACGAGCTGGGTACTTCTGGATGACTATGGAGAATGACTGTTGCAGATTCGTGCAAAAATGCCACAGATGTCAAGTGCACGGAGATTTGATACGAGTGCCTCCTCACGAGCTTAATGCTATGAGCTCACCTTGGCCATTTGTAGCTTGGGGAATGGATGTCATTGGTCCTATAGAGCCATCCGCTTCTAATGGACACAGATTCATCTTGGTTGCCATTGATTATTTCACCAAATGGGTGGAAGCAGCCTCTTACAAATCGGTAACCAAGAAAGTGGTGGCCGACTTTGTCCGCAACAATCTGATATGCCGATTTGGAGTCCCAGAATCCATCATCACTGATAACGGTACAAATCTCAACAGTCATCTGATGAAAGAGATATGTGAACAATTCAAGATTATCCATCGAAGGTCAACTGCTTATCGCCCTCAAATGAACGGAGCTGTAGAAGCCGCCAACAAGAATATCAAGAAAATTCTGAGGAAAATGATTGACAAACAGCGAGGTTGGCATGAAATGTTGCCATATGCTCTACTAGGATATCGAACAACGGTCAGAACATCGACTGGGCTACTCCATACTTGCTAGTATATGGAACCGAAGCAGTCGTACCTGTTGAAGTCGAGATATCGTCTCTAAGGATCATCCAGGAAGCTGAGCTAAGTAATGCTGAGTGGGTTAGCAAACGGATTGATCAGTTAGCTTTGATTGATGAGAAGAGGATGGTCGCCGTCTGCCATGGCCAGTTGTATAGACACAGAATGGCTCGCGCTTTTCACAAAAGAGTAAGAGCCAGAAATTTTGAAGTGGGTCAGTTGGTCCTTAAGCGTATTTTCCCTCATCAAGACGAGTACAAAGGAAAATTCGCACCAAACTGGCAAGGTCCTTACATGGTTCGCAAAGTACTATCTGGAGGTGCTTTAGTCCTATCCGAGATGGATGGCACTGTATGGCCCAAGCCTATCAACTCAGATGCCGTCAAGAGATACTACGCGTGAAGTTAGTTTTGCATTTTCTACCATTTACTTGTAATCATTCTGTTTGCTTGTATTTGTTTAAATTGAATTTTGTTATCCCTCTTGTAACGAACTACGTATGACCTGAATTCTCAAGAATGAGATACGTAGGCGGCCTATGTCGGCTTCGGTCACCCCATTTACCCCTTTTAAAAATTCTTTAGGTCGGAACTACGTTTGACCTGATTCCTGCTCCCACGGGATACGTAGGCGCCACAACGGCTCGGTCATACACATAGTAAGATTTCCATTTCTCTTCATAATGGAAACTGGGACAGAATTTTTGAGAGGATCTCAAAAATTAATTTGAAGTGGGACTTCTTTAACGAGTCAAAACAAAAGACCAAATTTCACGGAGGAACTACGTCTGACCTGAATTCCTGCCTCAACGGGATACGTAGGCGCCACAAGGGTTCGGTCAAATCTCTCGTAAGATTTCTATTCCTCTGTACAATAGAAACTGGAACAAATTTTGAGAGGAACTCAAAATTCTCCAAAAGAAGTTTCCGCTTTAGCAAGTCAAAATAAAGATATTTCGAGATCTGCGACTGGAACAAATTTTGAGAAGATCGCAAAAATTCTGCAATCTGCTCAGTTGCGATGAAAGGATAAGTAAGACAGTAAACTGGGACAGAAATTTTGAGAATGGCCTCAAAATTTCATTACAGACCTTACCTATAAGTCCGGAGTGATTCCGAAGACTCACCGGTAAATGATCAATGTCAAGCCCAAGAAAGTTTGTTAAGCCTGATATGACATGACTTGGCAGTGACCTTTTTAAGATACTATTTCTCCGAATTTTATTTCTCCTAAATTTTTCCTTTTTTCATTGCATTTGTTTGGCATAAAATTTTATCTTATCTATCAAGAGTCGGGAGATCGGGAAATCAACCGGAGATAGCAATACAAAGAGAAGACGACTGAAGAAATAGGCACAGATCAGTACATCTTTAAAACTGACAATTTTTCTATGGATGCAGGTTTATAGCTTTGCTTTGAAATTGGCAAAATTCTTCCGACAAATGAACAAGGAGAACTCCAAGAAGAAATCAAAGGCGAATCAAACAGAATCTTAAGAAAGAGTTTACGATTTTCGTAAAGAGCGCTATTCGCTTCACAATATCAAGCAAGATGGTCATTGTCAATCAGGACAATGCACTACCCCAGAGGAGATAGTTATTTTATTATTATTATGGACCAAGACGATACATTACCTGGAGGTCGTCCTGCCGTCATCATCAACAGAGACGAGAAGACTTGATACCTCGCAAAAAAAAAATAAAAAAAATCATGCATCGCGGAAATCATGCATAGCGGAAATCATGCATCGCGAGTCAATTTTTATGCACGACGAGAAGATTTCATGCCTCGTCAAAATTTATGCATCGCGAGAAGACTTTGTGCCTCGCAGAAATCATGCATCGCGGAAATCATGCATAGCGGAAATCATGCATCGCGAGTCAATTTTTATGCACGACGAGAAGATTTCATGCCTCGTCAAAATTTATGCATCGCGAGAAGACTTTGTGCCTCGCAGAAATCATGCATCGCGGAAATCATGCATAGCGGAAATCATGCATCGCGAGTAAATTTTTATGCACGACGAGAAGATTTCATGCCTCGTCAAAATTTATGCATCGCGAGAAGACTTTGTGCCTCGCAGAAATCATGCATCGCGGAAATCATGCATAGCGGAAATCATGCATCGCGAGTCAATTTTATGCACGACGAGAAGATTTCATGCCTCGTCAAAATTTATGCATCGCGAGAAGACTTTGTGCCTCGCAGAAATCATGCATCGCGGAAATCATGCATCGCATGGAAATCATGCATAGCGGAAATCATGCATCGCGAGTCAATTTATGCAAGACGAGAAGATTTCATGCCTCGTCAAAATTTATGCATCGCGAGAAGACTTTGTGCCTCGCAGAAATCATGCATCGCGGAAATCATGCATAGCGGAAATCATGCATCGCGAGTCAATTTTATGCACGACGAGAAGATTTCATGCCTCGTCAAAATTTATGCATCGCGAGAAGACTTTGTGCCTCGCAGAAATCATGCATCGCGGAAATCATGCATAGCGGAAATCATGCATCGCGAGTCAATTTTTATGCACGACGAGAAGATTTCATGCCTCGTCAAAATTTATGCATCGCGAGAAGACTTTGTGCCTCGCAGAAATCATGCATCGCGGAAATCATGCATAGCGGAAATCATGCATCGCGAGTCAATTTTTATGCACGACGAGAAGATTTCATGCCTCGTCAAAATTTATGCATCGCGGGAAGACTTAGTGCCTCGCAGAAATCATGCATCGCAGAAATCATGCATAGCGGGAATCATGCATCGCGAGTCAATTTTTATGCACGACGAGAAGATTTCATGCCTCGTCAAAATTTATGCATCGCGGGAAGACTTTGTGCCTCGCAGAAATCATGCATCGCGGAGATCATGAATAGCGGAAATCATGCATAGCGGAAATCATGCATCGCGAGTCAATTTTATGCACGACGAGAAGATTTCATGCCTCGTCAAAATTGAAGAGTATCAAAGACACGTCAAAAGAAATACCAGAATCATATCATCATTTATTTAATTTAACATCAAATGAAGAGTAGATTGAAGTTTAAATTGCAAATGCCAGACGCAAGATTTATTTGCTGTACGTCAGACCGATCGAGTCGACGTCAAATATGGAGGAGAACAATGAAGTGTCGACATGGTAAAAAGACACTATCTCTCATCCTAATTGCATTTTTAAGCTAACCAAGTTTTATCTCAATCTTTGTCGAGAGCATCCAAGAGGATGAATTCTCAAACCAAACCACAGGTGCGGACGACATCAACAAGGATGCAGCACAACGTGGAACTTTTTCTTAGCAGCGAACTGGGACATAGTCCAAAGAGGAATGTCAAACTCTTAGGACGCGAGCAGAGGAACGACTTCCACCACGATCGAACCGCCCCTCTCGAGTCATGTCGGTCTTTCTTTGGTTCTATCAGATTCAGTCTCGCATCCGGAGGTTTCAACTTATCGGAAGCAAATTTCCAATCTGAGTGACAATACGCCAAGAACTTGGAAATTATGTCCGTGTTAGTTCTTATCTATGGATGTGAAGAGCTCCACATTCATGGCTAAGAGGTTCCAAACATCCTTTTCATACTCGTTAATTTGTCACTCATCCAAAACCAAAGGTTATCTAGCATAATAGATTTCCTTTTCAACCAATCGAGTCGAACTACACACAGCCTGATTCCTGATGTATAAGGATATGTAGGCGGGTTCAATGTTGAAAACTCGGCTGTATTCCAACATTCCCTCTCCAATTTTATTCTCGAGCATTTTGATACCTTCATAATTCGGTATCGATGTGGCTTTTGATTTCTATCAAAAATCGTGCGTTAAATCAAACTTATCGAACTACAAGTGGCCTGAATTCTCATATAGCCTGAGATATGTAGGAAACCCGTTTCAAGGGTTCGGCCATAATTCCTAAACCCTTTGTCAAATCCTTCCTTTAGAAAATGGATGGGTTTGGTCAAAATTGGCTTGGTCAACTTCATTTTCCTCGAATTGCTTGCATCAATCCAAGTAAAATGAGGGACAGCTGTTGACACCCATTTTCTGATACCCAAACCCAACCAAATTCACCAAATTAATTTCCAACACCTAGGCCCAAATTCCCCACATCAGCCAACCCAACACACATTTTAAATCAAGCCCAACACATTAAACCCAACCCAAACCACTAAATTAACCCGACCCAGCCTCAATCCATCGACCCGCTCCGACCCGACCCATTTTTTCTTTCTTCTTCCCCTTTCCTTCATCCAAATGCCCAAAAAACAGTCCCGAGAATTCCAGAAAAATTCCGAGAAAACGCCGGAAACCAGCCCTCTGTCTCGCCCCTTTTCCGGCGTCTCTCCGGCGTCTCCCCTCTCTCGTCCCTCACGCGATCTCATCTCACTCTCCTCAAATCCCCACCAACGCCAGAAAAACAGAACCCCAACACGCCAGAACCCAGAAAATTCCCAGCAAACCCGGCGTATCTCCCTTCTGTCTCGTTCCTCACGCGATCGCACAACCCTCTCTCTCCCTCATCTCTCCCGTCATCTCTTTCCCTCCCCACGCGTTCTGCGTCTCTCCCCCACGCGACTTCTCGCGTCGCGATCTCATCTCCCTCTCCTCAAACCCCCAACGAAAATTCCCAGAAAACAGACGCAACCCCACGCTCTCCCCACGTCTCCCTCACCCCACATTCTCTCTCCCACGCTCCCTTCGTCCCCTCTCCCTACCCCACACGAAAATTCCCCGACAGCCCAAGTTCCCCTTTTTTCTTTCGGTCGAAAAGGGGTTTTACCCAATCATGAGGTCGATTTTTCGAATTTCAAATTTTCGTTTTACCCACCGACAGCTCGAAAACCATAATGGTTTTCTTCCATATAAACCCCTACCCTCACCGGATTAAAGGGGGCGGAAAAAAAGAGGTTCTGAAGTTGGAGATTCGGAGTGTTTAGCAATTTCGGAGCTTTCGATTTTCGAATATAAAGATACTTGGATTTTCAGAGAGTGGCGTGGGCATACGAACAACAGTTCAAGCCTTCGAAGCGTCGCGGTGGAAGTCGTTTGTCGTTGCTCGCCATCGTCCTTGTTCGCTGCACTCAAAAAGGTAACACCCCTCCTGACCCTCGACTCTTAGTAGTACTCATTGTTTGTACGTTAGTGTTTAGGTTGGTCCTAGCTGCTGTTAATTTGATGTAGTGCAGAAGCTGTTGAAATTCGTTGTTGATTTCTCTGTTTCGGCTTTGTTTTTGGCTTTCATCTTGATTTCTGTCTTCTCCCTCGATTGAGTATTGACATTTCAGCCCTGTTAGACTGCCTATAGGCAGCATGATATGATTTTTTTTTAATCGATAATGGCCGCTAGTTCTTTAATAACATTTAACCGCAAAGGTGCGTATTAAGAATGGTTGTCGTCTGGTTCGTAGGTTGTTTTCATTCTTTCTTGGTTCATTACTGCCATATATGTTAAAGTTTGTTTGATTTCAAATGGGTTTAGCTTCGTGGACTAATATATGAAGCGTAGCTATTAATCTTCAATCGTGCGAGTTACTTGTCTTCGAATATCCATGGAGACAGAGGACAGAACATGACCTGGCTATTTTGTTTCTTTTGGAGTCTTCCTACAACCCCTTCATTTACGAATTAACACTGTTTTTTGTGAGATGAAGTATAGTTTCGAAATTAGTTGACATGAAGATTTGTTTGTTGTATTATATTTTCATTCGATTTCTCAAGCATTTGTTGATTACAAGTAGTTGCAATCTACCTTTCCTAGTTCAAGTTGGAAAGGGATTTAATATCCATTGCTATTTAAACTCTTTTGTCCATTAGTTGCTACTTTATTTCATTCTTCTGGTTGGTCTAAAATAGGTAGTCCTCGTGTGGTTGTGTTCGTCCTTTGTTAAAATAATTTAGTTGGATCTTGATCATCTTTAAGTGCAGCCTTACTCTCTCACCTTAAAAGTTAGCAAAATGAGTCTTAATGCGTTGTGCCATCTCTTTGTTTTTTTTATATTTTATTTTTTTATTTTATTTCTTTTTTTTAACAATTCGTGCTTTGTTTATATGATTAATGAAAGGGTATGCTTGATATTTCTCCTTTAAGTTGCACTCTTCGTCTCCATTTTGCTATTTCTATGTTGGTTGTTAACTAACACTAGAAATTTCGAGTGACTACCATGTATGTCTTATTTATTTTATTTGCTTTATTTAGGTTAGTCGGATTATATATTAATTCTTATTTCATTTTATGTGGCATGTGAAATCTGCTCGAGTTCTCTATGAACTCTCCTTCCTTGCATTTCGAGAAGAGTCGTAAAGATTTACAAATTTCTTTCATCGAGTCGACCGACGAAGAGATCCCGGAGTTAGAAAGATTGGAGAAACTTGAAGAAATGGACTAGAAGATTTTTCCTTTATTTTATTTTATTTTTATTTCTTTTGTAACGGGCATAAGCCCTTGTTGCTTTTCTTTCTCGTATTTATTTTATATGTTTAGATTAGGACGGTTTAAAATGGGTTAAAAACCCAAAAGCAGGTGGGTCCAAAATTCGGTCAAGGCGAACAGAACCCGAATTTAGACCCAAAATATCTCTCTCTCTCTCTCTCTTTATTACTGTTTATGTGCGTTTGTTTGAATGTCGTTAGTTTTAGAGTTAGAAAACTCCAAACCCCATCGAATGCCTTTCGCTTTATCAAATTCAAAAACTAAAAATTTTGAAACTTTAAAAATGTTCGAATTTGAAAGTCGCTTAGAAGTCAAGTTTAAAAGGTTTAACTTTAGTGGAATTTCAAATCGATAATTATTTCAATCCGTAAGTTGGTTTAAAACTTTAATATGTTCAAAATTCAATTTCTAAAGTTTGTTTGAGTTAAAGTGCTTTGACCTTAAAAATTCACAAAATAATTATTTCAAAGCTTGTAAATGTGTCTAAATAAATTCAACTTTAAAATTGCAAAGATAGTCAAAATAAGTTAGTTGTTGGAAAACCGTATTTAACGGAGTGTCTTAGGTGCCTTAAACACCTTCCTAAGACACTAATAAGAATCCCCGAACCCTTAAAATTTTCAAAATAATTTTTCTGTTTAAGTTGTTTTGAAAATAAGTTTTCTTGATTTTTCTTAAAAAATTAAGTGGCGACTCCTAAAAAGTCAAAATAAAACGAAACTCTTCTCGAAAAATCTAATTTTCGATGAAACATTTATATAGATATAATCCAGATCTAGGTCATGTTGAAATATTTTTTAGAATGTTTTAAATTCTTATCTCTTGCTAGTGTGTTATGGTGTGCATTTTTAAGGGCTAAATAAGTGTTAAGTCGATTTTGACATCAAAGAATTAGTTGTTGTCCAGTTTCCTTATAGATTTCGGTAAGATATCTTTATTATTTCAGGTTGAAAGTTCCTTGGAGAATCTGTGCTATGACGCCTAGTCCCTTTGGTCCTAAGTTTATAGTGATTAATGGTTGTTTGCTATATGACTACTACTGTCTATTGGTATTTAGTCCATAATAACACTCTATGAATTGATTGCTCAATATTAATTGCTCTTGAGATTGTGTTACTTGGTTTGACTATGAAGATTTATTCTACTTATGTGGGTCTGTAGTATACATCCATGTATTTGTTAGATTGTACCTTATTGATACTCTATTTCTTTTATTTTGAAAGTATGTGTAAAGTTGGTTATGTTCTCATATTTGTCTCCTATGAATTAATTTCGAGAGCTAATAATTTCTTTACTATTACAGATTTATTCTTCCCTTGCTAACTAGTTTTATTTTCTCTTGTTTATTGTGAGCAACTGCAGAGGGTTCTATTGGAGTCCACCTCCTCCCCTTGCATATTAATTGAGTCATGAAGGCCCAAATTTGTCTTTATCGAAACAGCCTCTTTTTCAAGTTGAAGAATTGAAAAACAGGTTTTCGAAAGTCGATGTACAAGTGTTCAAGAGTCCAAGACGTTGTATACAATAGTATACAATAGTATACACGAGATATATAGCAATATACAATGATATACCCTCATTGTATATGATGTAAATGTAGAGAAATGAGCCCTAAAAGTCCTAAAATTTTAGCTTTGTATTTTGTTATTATTGGTGTCTAAGCCCATTCGTTGATCCTTATTTTGTTAGTTTAGGACATGTGGAATAAAGTCCAAGATAAGGCGAATTTCAAAAATAGTTTAGGACAAGGAAAATGGGCCAAAGGCCCAAAAACGAAATTAGGTCCATGTACTGGTCTTGGCGAACAGAAACCAGACTTGGGCCCAAAACTCTCTCTCTTTATTTTTTCAGTTTCATATTTGCTTATGATTTAAGGCTCATGATCTGATGTTCATTGATGATTTCATGATGTTCAACTTGGAGGGTTCATGCAGAATTATGAGCATGAATTACTCAACTGAAGGGCTTAAAGACACTTCTCATCTCAACACTGTTCGACTTATAGGGTACATGCGAATTATGAGCATAAATAATTCAACTCATGGAATCCATGGATAACATGTTACAGTGCCATAATTAGAAATATAAACCCAAATGTGTTAGAAACTTATTACTTAAGACTTAGAACTTGTAGATGCTACTTTTCCCAAAGATACTCAATTTGTGAATTAGTTCATGCGAAAATGGGCATGACACAACTCGACTCGATGGTCTAATAATAATATGGAACTCATGAATACGACTCTTCTCTTTCTCTTAAGTATTTTTTCTCAAAACTTAGTTCAAATCAATAGTTTACCTCAAAGGGTTCACAATTGATTTCAAAAGCTTTCTTGAACTCGATTCTTAAATCTCTCTTGAATGTGAATTATGAATTTAAGAGTTATGGTTTATGATATAAAAGATCTCATGATGATGAAATAGACTCATGAATATTTTCTCATCACTCTTATACTCACTTGCTCGAGTCTTGAAATAAATTACTAGAAATTGTAGAAGACTTCTCAAAATGATTAAAATGGACTTTCCCAAAATGTTCGAAAACACTCTTAAAGTTAACTCGCTCTACCTTGAATATGAATTGTGAATTCAAGGTTATGATTTGAGGTAGAAAATATATCTTGATGTTTAGTAGAGCTCTCAATATGGGTTATTCACCCCATTCGGACTAACTGATACAGGCTTCGACTTTTTACGGGCCAAGCTGGGCTAGCCCATTTTAGGTGTGGGCTTGAAAACGGTCGGCCCAACCCACAAGTACATGGGCTACAAACTTGCCGGGCCAGCACACTTTTTTAAAAATTATATTATTTTTAGAATTATTAAATTAAATTATATATTATAATTTTAAAAAAATTATCATAAATATTGTCAAAACAATATTACATGATTTTGATGTTACTACTTTTAATCAAATCCACAAATAAAATTATCTTTATAATATTTATTAAGTTTTTTTTTCAAGTAAAAATATAAATATCTAAATAGAAATAATAACCTAATTGTTTTGAGTTTGGATTCTCTTTAATTTTAAATTTTAATATTATATTATATTTTTAAATTAATTTTTACTGCCCCACGGGCCGGCCCTACCAATATTTCTCAAGCCCCACAAATCAGCTGACTTATTCAGGTCATGCTAAAAAGTCCTTTTCTCAAATGGGCTCCAAAAATCGTAGCCCAGCCCTATTTAATCCCGAGTTAGGCCAGGCCGGCCCAACAGGCCTAGCCACGTTGACGACTCTAATGTTTAGGAGTGTTTTAGATAGTTAAGAATGAGAAATGGTTGAAAAACACCGTCTGGGGAGCAAGTCCAAATGTTTGCTCGAAATAATTTTTGAAATTGTGGAGTTCGCAACATCTCCGCGACGTGGAGAAAAAAATATACACACTGGAGGAATAGGATGCGGACCTGCTACATGTTCCTTTTCCGACTTTTTCTTCCTCGTTTGTTTACCCAATTCGCCTAAGTTCAATTTTTTTGCTTAATTTTTCTTTAGATTTAAATACCCAATACATGTACTCAAGGATCTAATCAAACAAAACTCTAGAATCAACTTGATTTTCTCAAGAAACTCATCAATCTCAGCCCAATTCAAGGATGAAAGCAAATTCATGAATATATAAGAAGAGCATCTATGCTTCAACTTGTAGAATGAATTTAAAGCTGAAATTTAACATGATTGGCGTGTGGGTGAACAAACCAACACTATGGAAACTTACAGAAGGAATCATCTTCTTGAAGAACTTGAAAGAAAATCTTGAAAGATGAACTTAGCCTTAACGTTTCTTGATTTTTGTGAGCGTAGAATCTTTGGGGTGAATGAGAGGGTTTGATTTGTAAAAACTGATTTTCTACACGTTTATGCCAAGTTAGATGATCTTCTAAGGGTTTTTAGGACTAAAATACCCTTACAGAATTAATTAAAATGAGCTAGGAGTCGGAATCATCTTTCACCGGACAGTGAAGTCCGTATTGGCTCCACATCGCGAAGCTGTTGCCAGGTTTGCGCATCGTTATTAAATCACTCATAACTTTTTACTTAGAGATCAGAATTGAGCAAACTCGACAACGTTGGAAAGAGGAATCAAAGGGCTTGAATTTTAATATCTTATGGGGCTCCTAACTCTTTCTGTACTAAAAGTTATGGTCATTTGAATTTGACGCAAAATTTTAAAAAAAAATTAGGAATGACTTGAACGTTTTTCTCTTTTTCTCTCCTTGGAACTTAAAGAGTTATCTCTAATGACTTTACCACTAAAATAATTTTAAATTCCTTTCCAAAATCTAACTCACCATGAAGGATGGTTCGAGTCTTAGCTCAAATTTTTTTGGAATGTTACATTTGTAATGCTGAAAAAATTGTTTCTGAATTTTAGGCATAGGTTGAGGGTACTTGTGGATATTCTCAAATTAATTAATGGATATAATGACAACTATTGTTGTTGTAGTGTGTAATGTGATGGAAGAAATGAAGTTTGGAGTGGTAATGGAAGAGTTGATAGCAGTGTCGGTGTCAGTGTCGATTCCAATGATAATAATGGTACTATTAAGAAGATGAAAAAAATAGGAAAATAAAAAGAAAGAAAAAGAAAAGAATACATATACAAAAAAATAATTACTATAAAAATAATTTTTTTTAGCATTTTTCTCGTTTACTTTCTCAAGGAAATGTATTACACTTACTTGGTCCCCAGCCAGTTATATAATAATTCTTGTCTAAAGCAATCTAAAAGTGTCATAGAACCCCTATAAAATTAGAGTGTGTAATAATAATTTCGTATATAGTAAAAATGCTTTAAAAGGTTTAGAGTAACTCAAATAATAAATCTTAATATCACATATTTGTTATATGATTACACCATAAGAGGGTGAATATTAATTAACCATTTTATTTTATTTTTAAAAAAAGACCACTACTGAGTTGTAATTATCAAAATGGAGGAAAAATTAGTTTGGGCAAATATTGGAGTTGGGAATCAAACCCCGAGTCTCAACATAAAGTAGAAGTTGTGTCTAAATCGATCAATGCATATATAGCTTATATTCAAGAAACATAAATGTGTCTCATCATACTTTTTTTTTCTGTTTAAAAGTAATTTTATTTTTACTCACGATTGTTTAAAAGTAATTTTATTTTTACTCATGATGAATCAAGGTTTTATTTCTATTATAATATCAATAACTTTTATTGATTACTAATATCTTCTAGGGAGATAAATTGCATAGTATTATAGTAACATATTTTTAGCGATAATAATTTTTATTATTATTTGAAAGTTAAGTTATACTTGTAGAAGTTTTATTTTCTACGAGTTTCATTAATTATTTTAAACTATTAATGTATTTTTATAATTTTGTTTTATTATATTATTTTACTAAATCATAAATTAAAATAAAATATTCATTGGGCTTACGCTATGCCTTGTGCTAAATAAAACATCTTGCCTCATGCCTTCGCATTTCAAAACATCATGTATAACTAATATTTGCATTCCATTGTGTATTGTTAATGATATTAATAATGCAAATGATTTTAATACATGCATTAGCAAGATTAAAGACTCAAATGTCACTTAAAATCTTTTTAAGGGAAATACTTTTAGCTGCAAAGAGAGGTGTGTATAGTCGGGTTGGTTCGGTTTTTCAAATATCAAACTAAACCATTTGTGTGGATTCCTAAATCTATAAAACAAACCAAACCAATAAAATTTGAATTTTTCAATCTCAGATTTTTTGGATTTTTTTGGGTTTTTTGAATTTTTGGATTTTTTCTCTAAATTATTCATACAAACATATAATTTACTTGTATTTCAAATATTTCTTCTATCCTACCAAAATACAACTATCTAAGGTGTTTCTTAAGAATATAACACTAATAATGATATGATTAATGACACTAGAATTTTCAAAATAAATAATAATAATAATAATAATAATAATAATAATAATAATAATAATAATAATAATAATGAAATCGCGTAAAACAAATATTGCTAATTAACTAGTCATAATGAAAATTATCATAATTTAAAAGTACTAAATTATGCTAAAATATGTTTAACAAGTATTATTTACATGAATAAATATTTAAAAAAAAATTAAAAATAGATTACGTATTTTGATTGTTGAAATCAATGTAAAACAAAGAACAAATATTCAATATTATTGTCATCTTAAGGTTAAATTGATTTTCTTTTTGCATTACTATTAATTTGATTTTGATTTAAGTTTTATTATAATTACCAACATATCTAGACAATAATCTTTATAGAACCATTCAAAATTCTAAGTTTCAGACTTGAAATATATTAGATAAAAATTATTAAAAAGTATGAGAAATATTTAAAAATTATATCAAAGTAAATATTTTTATCTATAAAATAAAATTTTGAAATATATGTAAAATGTCCGGTTGATTTGATCTCGCGTTGAATTTTTAGTTAAAATCAAATCAACCTAAATATAGTCTGATTTTTATTTTTAACACCAAACCAAGTCACGATTTTTTAGTTAAATCAAACCAACCACTAGTTGGATTTTTTCTCAGTTTGACTCGCTTTACGGTTTGATTTGATTTCCGAATCGATTTTGTACACACTACATCCCTAGTTGCAACTATATCTTTTGGAAATTATACGGTACATATTATTTTGAATTGTATCAAACAAAGTAAATATAATTTTATCTTGTGACTCAAATCAAGTTAGCTAGATCTACCATACTACATATGGTGCGCCAAATCAGACCCCCCCCCCCCCCCCCTTTTTTTTTTTTCTTCTATTGATCAATAAGCAAAAATTTTGTTGTAAGTCTTTCTAACAAACAAAAACATGGATTCAAGTTGAAATCATGTGATATAGTGAAGTCCACACAAAAATAAAACGAAAGTTATTAACCAAACCTATATATACATGATCATCAATTTCAAAATTTGAGCTTAAGTCATCGATGATCCCTTAAAGTTGTCTGTATAATTCAGTTAAACACCTCAACTAAGGGGTGTGCCTATTGAATACTTCTACTCATTTGAATTAGAACCATTTAACACGTTTTAACAATCAACTGAAAATAAAGTGAGTGTAGTACACTCGCGGTGATATGGCAAATTACTGAATAAATGATGTACATCTGGCATTTTGAGTAAAAATAATAATTTAAAAACTATGACGAAAAAAAAGGAAGATTATTTCTAGGGTATTATTGTCAACCTACCATCGATTTCAACTTCTTTTTTCAAAATGTCGTCGTACATCCTTCATCGTTGTTCCATCATTACCCCTCGTTTTCTCTTAATCCAACTATGTTTTTCAGATCTGTTCTTTTAGATATATATAAGAAAAAAGTTGAAACAACAAATCATTTCTCCTTCAGTTTTTTTATTTGTATCCTCTTTTTTCTGTCTCAGATTCATGCAAAAGTTGAACATAAGTCAACAATTAATGTTGGAGTTGAGCTATTTCAGCGAAAGAAAATCAATTTTGATAAAAGAATTCTGAAACTGTTTGTTTGAAACTGAATCCTTCTTCAATTTTTTATTACTTATCTATTAGTATAATTTTGCATCAACATTATTCATTTTCTCGTCTAAAACATTCAATGAATAATGATGGAATTGTGCTATTTCAATGAATAAATAATTCACTGAAGAGAAATTTTGAAAATGCTCTGTTTGGAACTAAATCCATCTCAATTTTGTCTCATTTATCATGTTTTTGTTTTGGTGTTTAATTAAAGGAATTAAAACCAAAATAAAGAAGAGAAAAGAAAGGAAAATTTCTTCTTTTTTTTCAATCCAATATCCTATCCAACACATGTCATATCACATCTGCTCAAAGCCATAATTAAAATTAATAAAGACCAATAAACATATAGAGCCACACGATGAACATATTATAAAACTTACTTCAAAATAAAAGCAATCACAACCGAAGACACGTAACTTTTTGATCGAATTTAAAATTTTACATCATTTAAATATTTCAGAATCTAATCTAAATATTTTTTACTTTTATCTTATTCTATTAAGTTTATTTTAAAATATTTAAAAGCAGCAAAAGAATCACTTTTTAAGGTATGTTTTATTTTCGATTGTTTAAAAAAAATGAAAAGTTATAAAAAAAATATATTTTTATCTAAATTAATTTAAATAAATAAGCTAGTATTTCTTATTTGTAATTTATATTAGCTACTCAAATTTTTATTTGTTTAAAAGTATTTAAATATTATATTATATTATAATTATAAAAAATAAAAATAAAAACCTAAAACTACCCCATAACCCATTCTCCACTACCCCACACAACCCACTCCCCTCAACTACAAACACGTACCACACAATATTAACATTAACAACACATCCCCACTTTCCCCTATACAATACACACACTACCAAAATAAAATAAAATACAATACACAAAAACACAACAATACACACAATCTCCACACAGATTTGGCACAACAAAAAAACACGAGCAAACAAACAAAAAAAACTTTCACATCTCTTTTATTTTCTTTCAAAAATACATCAACTCATCCATATATTTTTATTTCTCATTTCTTTCATATAAATACAACACATACACCATTACATGCAATTTGCAAAAAAAATCGCGGGTGTTCTAATTGAGGTTGATCAAAATTTTGCGGTACTTATTTTCTTTATTTAAGGTTCTACTTTGTGTTATCTCTTTAATTTAATCATGAAATTTGACGTAATTTATGATAAATTTTCTTATATTTTATTCATGAATTGAAATGATTAATCTGTTAGTTATTATATTTCTATTTCATGAATAAAGATAACTTAGATCGATAATTATTTATTTATTTTTATTTGTTGGTTGTGATCTCTTAAAATGAACGGGTCATAGCATTGTTCTTGTCTTCATTCAGATTATAATGATATAGTAGAAATAGTTAGGCTAATTTCTTTAAAAATAAATTAATATTATTAATATAAAATAAAAGGATATAGAAGTGATGTAAGAATTATATATTGAATCCTCAACATTTAGATTTATTTTAATTTGTTTGATTTAATGTATAAAGGAAAATATAAATATTTTTTAATGAGTAGATGAGTTATACAACCTGTTAAAAAATGTTAGTCTCAATTAAGAATGTGATTACACATCTTTATTTTGAAACATTAAAATAAACTCAAGGATGCGGTGATGAAGTGTGATGAAGATAAGACAATTATGTCTCCAAATCTCAAAATCAAGAATGCAGTTACACATCTAAATTGAAATCAAATAAAAGTTCAACAATAAATATAAATGCGAACAACCCATTGCCTGAAAATATTATATCAAAAAATATTTTAAGTCAATTATAAGAGCATGTTTGAATGGGCTTAAAAGCTTATCAAACTTATTTAAAAGTCAGTTTTTGACAATTATCAAAGTGACTTATTTAAGTTAAAAATGACTTATTTAAGTCAAAAGCTAAAAGGTAGGTGAGGGGTGCTTTTTTTTCCCAACTTAATAGTCATTTTATGTTGACCAAGTATGTTACATTTTTGCCCTTAATTCTTTTATTATTATTATTATTATTATTATTTTTATTTTTTATTTTATTATTATTATTATTATTATTATTATACTACTATTATTATTATTACTATAATTAACCATAATAACATTAATATTAATATTAATATTTTTGTTATTATTTATTATTATTATTATTATTATTATTATTATTATTATTATTATTATTACTATTATTATTATTATTATCATTATAGCTATTTATTTTATTATCATTATTATTATTTTTATTTTTATTTTTATTTTTTTAATTATTATTTTTATTATCATTGTTGTTGTTGTTCTAAAAGAATTGTGGGAATAAAGAAATATGTGAATGATAGGAAATATTATAACTTATGGATGTAAAATTAAATTAATTTTTTTTTAATTTTTTTTAAGTATAAAAACCTTAAATTAATCATTATCACGTTTACAGTTTCAATTATTTCAGACATTTTGATAAAAGAAAGTATACAAGCACTTATTTGACAAACACATCAACAACTTTTTTTCAACTGAAACACTTTTACCCAAACACATAACTACTTATTTTAAAAATAAGTTTCAGCACTTTCAAACTATTTTTAAAAGTTGCTTTTTTAAAGCACATCCAAACGGGCTCTAAGTCAATAAAAGCGAGCGTGTTAGAACCACGAGACTCGAGGGATGCCTAATACTTTTCCCTCGATCAAGAGAATTTCTTACCCGAATTTCTAGTTCACAAATCAAATAACGAGACATTTCCTTTTGATTATGGATTAAACAAATAGGTGACTTCGAACACTACAACTCAATTTCCAGTGGCGGCTCTGAACAAATAAAAAATCATTTATCAATACGTCACTTCAATGGAAAAAATCCTTCATCCGGAGCGGAAAAAGGGGTCCAACATTTTTTCAGTTGTATATCACTCACAAAGAGTCTTTGCCAGATCCAAACATGTCTTCCACCTGATTCATTTAATCTATATATCTTAGTTCATTTCAAAGTTTGAGTTTCACAAATTGCTTGTATATAATATATGATTAACTTATGAGCGAAAGCGAAGAAGTGACTTGACCACACCTTCAAATAAGGTTGGTGATCAAAACAACCGATCAAATCCCTGGCCTCAGTATGTGACTGAAGCATATGAAAATATGTGACATCTTGTTCATCCTTGTCAGAGAGTTTCAACATCTGTACATACATAGAAAATATAAGTCATCAGATTTTTTTTTGTGAGGAGATGAAAACAAAATGATACCTGAATGACTCCTTCATTTTTAGATAAAAGAATATTTGTACCATAAATCGTAATGACAGGATGACTCTCTGTTGGAGGATATGAAATAAAAGCGAGAGCTAGTATGATGGAATCATTTAATCGTAGAGGACGATAAAATATTTTAGTAGATGGATCCCACTAGTTGGAAGCCATCATAAAAAGTCGTGATTGGCTCGATTTTTTCCAATTAAAATCTTGGAAACTTATCCACGCCTATTGTTTTATCGAAAAATGATTTTCGAAAAGGAATTGTTTATTTTAAGGTATTTTTGAGTCGCCACTTAATTTTTAAGAAAAATCAAGAAAACTAGTTTCTAAACAACTTAAACAGAAAAAATTGTTTTAAAACATTTTTAAGGGGGTTCGGGATTCATATTAGCGTCTTAGGAAGGTTTTGAAGGCACCTAAGACGCTCCGTTAAATACGGTTTTCCGGCGATTAACTGATTTGACTTTTTGTTTTAACTTTTGCAATCTTTTGTTTATTGAACTTATTAGAAACTTACTTAGGCAATTTTCAACTATTTGGAATACTTTATTGTTTATCTTGTAATTTGCGAATCTATTTCAAAACTTGAAGTTTTCATCTAGGGTTTAAAATGTTCATCGTTTTGAGGCTCCGTTAAAGTTAAGCCTTTTAAACTTGACTCTAAGTGACTTCCAAAATTCAAACACCTTTAGAGTTTCGAGCCTCTTTGAAGTTCCGATTTTATTTTCGAGTTTTGATAAAGCAAAAGGCGTTCGTTGGGGGGGGTTTGGAGTTCTTCCAACTCTAAAACTAACGACATTCAAGCACGTAAACAATTGATAAAGAGAGAGAGAGAGAGAGAGAGATATTTCGGGTCCAGGCTCGGGTTCTGTCCACCTTGACCGAGTTTTGGACCCACCTGTTTTTTGGGTGTTTGACCCATTTTTGTACCTGTCCTAATCTAAGCATACAAAATATAATGCAGTAAGACAAAACAACAAGGGCTTATGCCCATTACAAAGTAAAATACAAAATGCAATAAAGACAAGTCTTCTAGTTCGTCTTCTTCAAACTTTTTCAATCTTCATGAAATCCGGGATCTCCTCGTCGGTTTCAAGGCTTGACTCGATGAGAATTTCCGAGCCTTTATGGCTCTTCCTAATGCATGGATGAAAGCGGGGTCCCAAACGGACTCGAAAGGGAGTTTTCATGCCATAGAAAAAACAAATAACATGAGAATTGGCATCTTAACCAAATAACTAAAAACACATTCCAACAAACAATATCTTAAGCATTATTGCACTAAAGGTCATTTGAATTAAAACTAAAAGGATAAATTAGCTCATAACCGTAAGCAGAAAACAACCCAATATTAACCAAATTTAATTTCCCACAAATACAATACTAAACAATTAGACAGGAACAATTTTATCCAAACTTAATCAACAAAGGAAGTCGCAATTATAACAAAGTCTGCCGGGGAGTAAGTTAAGCGTATAGCTGCAAAGAAGAAGAATAAGACGAGTTGATACACAACATCGAAAACAAAATTCCCACAGAAAATACTTGTTCGATCAAACCGACATATAGCAGTCTAGCACCAAATTTAATCTGAGCAGAAAATAGGGAGATGAGTGGCATTATATCACAACCCCCCTGATTTGGCTCACGAGTAACACAAGAGACATCCCCTTAGTTAACAACAAGCGAACCAAACTAGCTGCGAGTTAAACGACTAAGAACGGAAGAAACCAAGGATTATGGGCGAACTCAAGTTGAAAGCATCACAACATTAACAGGCCGAAGCCCCAAAGTTCGACTACAAACAACCCGACATATTCAACTAGGAATCGAAACAGAGGATAACGAAACTGCTCAAACAGATTACCAATATTTCTAGCACGAAACGCACATCCATTGCCATACTGATTTCAAGTTCCAACCGGGTAATAAGTTACTTAATAGACCAGACAGGAACACATGAGTCATATAAAAATGACTCCAAAACATACATCATGAAGTGTCGATCTCATAGCGACAAACATTCCAAACGGACACAATGACAAAGACTATCCACCCTCAAACCATCATATTGAAACTAAGAAGAGAAAGAAGTTACGTAGAAAGGAGTTTACCTGTCGAGGAGCAGCGACTGGATGGAAACGAGCAGAAAGCGACCCTCCACTGCGCGATTTCGAGTCTCGAACAGACGCTCGAAGGGGCTGGTCTGGCCGGAACAAGGAAGGCGATATCGCAATCCAAAAATGGAAACGCAAACGGCTGCTTAACAGTTACGAAACAAACGACCAGGAGACCAAATTTTCCTATTTTTTTTTTCTTTCTCCCCCCCCTCAGACTGACGATAATGGGGGGTTTAAATAGAAAACAACCAGGGAGAGAGTGGACGTTCTAGATCAGTCCGTCGTCCTTGCGAGGCGACGTGGTGTAATCTCGTCGCCAACGACAAACTTTCAGCCTCCCACGCTGCCAGGCCTCGTGAGCGCACTCTTGTACGAGTCGCAGGAGACAACGACACAGTAGAGCCATTGCAGATCTCGCGTGGGAGAGAGAATGGGGAGAGGCGTGGCCGCTTTTTGTCTTTTCTCAAAATTGTCGCGTTTGTGGGGGTCGCGCGTCTGAGAATCGCGCCTGGGTTCTTGGGAACGCGTGGGGAGACGCAGGGGGTCGTGGGGGAAGGGAGAGAGCGTGGGGAGAGACGGGCGAGGGAGAGAGCATGGGGAGAGACGAGAACGCGTGGAGGCGAGAGAGGTCGGCCTCGCGTTCTGGGAATTAATCTGTTCTTTTTTTTTTTTTTAAAAAATGGTGTGGGATTGTGGGGATTTGGGGAAGAAAGAGGAAAAGGGTAATGGGTTTGGGTCGGGTCAGGTGTTGGGTTGGGTTATGTGTCGGGTCGGGTTGAAGTTTAGTGGGTTGGGCTGTGTGTTGGGTCGGGTATAAATAAAAGGAAGTGGGCCTGGGAATTAAGAGGATGTTGGGCCTGGTAGGATTAAGGGGTGAAGGTGGGCTAGAAAATTGGAAAAGGCCCAAATTCGTTTTTGGTATGTTTAAGCGGAAAACATGACAAAATTTGGTATAAATTTATTAACGAGCTTATTTACTTAGTAATATAAATATAAAAATAGCAAGAGTGATTCCAAAGTATAATTATAATTTAAATTAAGCTAGCTTAATAAAAAATATGTATATTTTGATGGTTTTTTGGGATAAGCATAATATATACTACTTATATACATAATTATGTAATATATATATATATACTATCCAAAGTTGTATTACTATTTTTATTTTATTTTTTATATTTTTTTTTTATTATTATTATTTTAATTTTTTAATTTTCGCAAGATTTATAAAACTAATTAACTTGAATAATTTGGAAAAAACTTACGAAGCTCGATAATTAATTTATACCGACGCGGGTCAAAATTGGGTGTCAACAGCTGTCCCTCATTTTACTTGGGTTGATGCAAGCAACTCGAGGAAAATGAAATTGACCAAGCCATTTTTGACCAACCCCATTCGTTTCTTAGGAAGGATTTGACAAAGAGTTTAGGAATTATGGCCGAACCCTTGAAACGGGTTTCCTACATATCTCAGGCTATATGAGAATTCAGGCCACTTGTAGTTCGATAAGCTTGATTTACCGCACGATTTGAAAGAATCAAAAGCCACCTCGACACCAAATTATGAAGGTATCGAAATGCTCGAGAATAGGATTCGAGAGCGAATGTTGGAGTACAGCCGAGTTTCAACATTGAATCCGCCTACATATCCTTAAACCTTCGGAATCAGGCTGTGTGTAGTTCGACTCCATCGGTGGAAAAGGAAATCTATTATGCTAGATAACCTTTGGTTTTGGACAAGTGACAAATTAACTAGTATGAAAAGAAGGCTCGCAATCTCTTAGCCGTGAATGTGGAGCTCTTCACATCCGTAGGTAAGAACTTACACGGACATAATTTCCAAAGCTCTTGGCACATTGTCACTCAGATTGGAAACTCGAAACTTTCGGATGCGATACCGAAACTGACAGAACCAGAGAAAAACACACATGTTTCGAGAGGGATGGTTCGATTGTGGTGGAAGTCGCTCCTCTGCTCGCGTCTTAAGAGTTTGACACTCCTCTTTGGACTGTGTCCCAGTTCGCTGCTAAGAAAAGTTCCACGTTGTGCTGCATCCTTTTTGATGTCGTCCGCACCTGTGGTTTTTGGAGAATTCACCCCTTTGGATGCTCTCGACAAAGACTGAGACAAAACTCGTCAGCTAAAAAAATGCAATTAGAATGGGAGACAGTATCTTTTTACCATGTCGAGATATGAAATCTTCTCGTCGTGCATAAATTCCAGCGAGGTATGAATCTTTCTCGCGGTATATAAATATGAATGGCCCTCTTGGCGGTATGAATATGAATGAGACGAGGTATGAAATCTTCTCGTCGTGCATAAATTCCAGCGAGGTATGAATCTTTCTCGCGGTATATAAATATGAATGGCCCTCTTGGCGGTATGGATGTGAATTAGACGAGGTATGAAATCTTCTCGTCACGCATAAATTCCAGCGAGGTATGAATCTTTCTCGCGGTATATAAATATGAATGGCCCTCTTGGCGGTATGAATGTGAATGAGACGAGGTATGAAATCTTCTCGTCATGCATAAATTCCAGCGAGGTATGAATCTTTCTCGCGGTATATAAATATGAATGGCCCTCTTGGCGGTATGAATGTGAATGAGACGAGGTATGAAATCTTCTCGTCATGCATAAATTCCAGCGAGGTATGAATCTTTCTCGCGGTATATAAATATGAATGGCCCTCTTGGCGGTATGAATGTGAAT
>CM064965.1:12542570-12612185 GCA_032847665.1 Solanum chilense
AGACGAGGTATGAAATCTTCTCGTCATGCATAAATTCCAGCGAGGTATGAATCTTTCTCGCGGTATATAAATATGAATGGCCCTCTTGGCAGTTGATATGAATGGCCCTCTTGGAAGTTTGATATGAATGGCCTTCTCGGCAATTTAATATGAATGGCCCTCTTGGCAGTTGATATGAATGGCCCTCTCGGCAGTTTGAATATGAATTGCCTTCTCGGCAATTTAATATGAATGGCCCTCTTGGCAGTTGATATGAATGGCCTTCTTGGCAGTTTGATATGAATGTCCCTCTCGGTAGTTTGAATATGAATGTCCTTCTCGGCAATTTAATATGAATGACCCTCTTGGCAGTTGATATGAATGGCCCTCTCGGCAGTTTGAATATGAATGGCCCTCTCGGCAGTTCGAATATGAATGGCCCTCTTGGCTTTTGATATGAATATCTTCTTGCAATGTATACATTTGACGAGGCATGAAATCTTCTCGTCACGCATAATTATTGGCTCGCGATGCCCGATTTCCGCAATGCATGATTTCTGCTAGGTATAAAGTCTTCTCGCGATGCATGATTTCTGCGAGGCATAAAGTCTTCTCGCGATGTATAAATTTTGACGAGGTATGAAATCTTCTCGTCATGCATAATTATTGACTCGCGATGCATGATTTCTGCAATGCATGATTCTCCGCGATGCATGATTTTCTGAGAGGTATAAAGTCTTATCGCGATGTATAAATTTGACGAGGTATGAAAATCTTCTCGTCATGCATAATTATTGACTCGCGATGCATGATTTCCGCAATGCATGATTCTCCGCGATGCATGATTTTCTGCGAGGTATAAAGTCTTCTCGCGATGTATAAATTTGACGAGGTATGAAATCTTCTCGTCATGCATAATTATTCGTCTCGTCTCTGTTGATGATAGCGGTAGGACGACCTCCAGGTAATATATCGCCTTGGTCGATATTAACAATAAAATAAATATCTCCTCTGGGGTAATGCATTGTCCTGATCGATAATGACTATCTTGCTTGATAATGTGACGCAAATAGCGACCTTTACGGAAATCGTAAATTCTTTCTTAAGATTCCTGTTTGATTCGCCTCTGATCTGGCTCGACGTTCTTCGTAAATTTCATATTGTTGGGAATGTCTCAAAATAAACAAACACATTCCCAAGCATCCTGACACAAACGAGATGAACAACCTCCCACTCTCAGTAAAATTGCTGGTTTCAGAGATATTTTTCTCCTTTTTGGGAGCTCTCCGTATTCATCTATCGGTCGATCTCAAATCAAAGCTATGAACCTGCATCCACAGAAAAATTGTTAATTTTAAAACACACTGATCTGTGTCGATTCCTTCAGTTGCTTGCTCCTTGTCTTGATATCTCCGGTTGATTTCCTTATTTCCCGACTCTTGGTAGATAACAAGGAATATCTTGCTCGTCTTTCCGTTGTGACCGAACAGATCACAGAATTTTTGAGATCTTCTCAAAAATTCTGTCCTAGTTGCAGATCTCGAGATGTCCTTAATTTGATCCACTGAAGAGAAAGTTCCTTCTGGAGGACTTTTGAGTCCCTCTCAAAAATTCTGTCCCTGTTCTACTGTAAAAGGGGAAAGTAGAACTTTCGAGAGGTATGACCGAGCCCTTGTGGCGCCTACGTATCCCGTTGAGGCAGGAATCAGGTCAAACGTAGTTCCCCTCTCAAGGGTTAACCAAAATAGGAAGTTTTGATAAAGAAATGACCGAGGCCGACATAGGCCGCCTACGTATCTCATTCTTGAGAAATCAGGTCGAACGTAGTTCAAAACCGAAATGTGTGATACATTTTCAAAGGAAAGGTAACAAAACTTCATACGCAAAATTTGGTCAATGTTGGGCATTCTTCTTCTCGAATGAATATCTTCAAATGACTCTGTTCAAAAATGTATTGTACTCACTCTTGAGCATCCAATATGTCATTCATTCAGGTGGTTTCCTCAATATTGATCAAGTTGTTGTTGATCATGTTTTGTATCTTGTGCTTCAGAGTTGAACAATTCTCTGTGTCGTTTCCAATGGCTCCTAAATGGTAAGCACATCTGTGGTCAGCTCTCTAAAATTTTCCCAAAGGATTGGCTGGTCTTCCTTCTATAGGATAGATCATACCCATTGCTTTCAACCATTCATAAAGTTGAGTTTGAGATTCCCTTAATGGGGTAAATACTTTAGGAGCCTTCCTAAATTTTGGGCGAGGAAATTTTTCCCGATTGACATTATGGTTTTGATATTTCCTTTGAGAAACTGACCTCATATGAGTAGTCGTGACCGTACTTATATCCTCCACTTTTCCTTTTGATTTATCCATATCACTGATTCTAGTAGATTTTCCATTAGATCACAATGCGGTAAGTTTGGTTAGCTTTCCAGTCTTGAAACCATCTTCCAAAGCTTCTCCCACTTTGACAATCTCGACAAACTTTTGTCCCGCTCTGATCTTCTCCAAGTAGTAGCGATCTGGGGCATCTTCTATGTTATGTCCAAATCTTTCCGTGAAATCCTTTGCGAGTGCATCCCAACTTTTCCACTGTTTCAGCTTTTGTGATGTAAGCCACTCCAGAGCTTCTCCACTTAGACTTCGACTGAAGAGACGCATTAATAATGCTTCATTTTTGCCAACTCCCACGAATTGATCACAATAAACTTTCAGATGTGTTAGAGGATTTCCCGTCCCGTTAAAAGTGACAAACTTTGGCACCTTGAACCCTTTTAGGAGGTCGAGATTCGGATGGATGTATAAATCCTCACAGCTTAATCCATCGACTTCGGAACTGTAGTGCAACTCCTTCATGGCTTTCCTGATCTCTTCTTTCAAATTCCCCTTGACTACCTCTTCCTTTGACCTCCACTCTCTCTCTTGTTCCTTAAAGTGATCAAGCTCGGAACAATCGGTATGAGGTTCATTTGAAGTTGGGATTTGGAAAGTAGTCTTTTGAGGTATGGGTGGGGCAATGGAGGGATTCTGGGTATTTTTTTGGCTTGATAATTTTGGGGGAAATTTTGAGGATCGGTATTTTGGTTTTGAAGATGGGTGAAGGTCTGAGCATTGTTCGTATTTTGGTTTTGAGGGAGATGAAGGATTTGATTTGTATTGTGGGGATGATGTGGTGCTTGACACGATGTGGTGGCGTGATGGGGATTGGGGGTAGTTAAGTCTATGGTTGGAGGATTTTGAATGGGGTTAGAGAGAAGGATCTGAACTTGTTCCGTGCTTGAGGGAGGAAAGTTGAATGGAGGTCTTCCATCTCTTGGAGGGTTGAAGGATGACACTGGATTAGACAAATCTTGCATTCTTTGCATTTCAACCCTCATTTCGGCAATCTGTTGCATCAACTGCATAATTAACTCATTTTGATCTGCCGCGGTGGGCTGAGCCACCACAACATCTGTAAGGCTGATTTTCTCATTGTTGTCTCCCATGGCGGTATTTGCGTTTGGTCCGGGGCAGGAATCTGCGGGACCTTTTGATCTGGTGAAGTAGGGGTGATCTGCCAGCTTTTATCGACACAGATCAGTTAAAGGTACCTGAGAGGTAAAACAACTCAAATGCTAATTTGTTAGTGCACATTAAGAGTACAAAATACATAATATCGCATAGAAGGCAGATAAACACACAAGTTGCTTTGTTTGAGGATATTTTAACCCACGAATGAGGAGAGAAATATATATTTGGACAAACATGAATTTGTTTGTTTAACGCTATCTCAGAAAGGCCGAATCACGTTGAGCTATGGTCTTCTTGCAGCTGCTTTTCAATGCTTGTTGACCTTGTCTTCGTATCTTCGAAACACGGAGGAGAATGAAAATTTTCAGCGGTAGGGGCCGGGCCGGGAAAGGCTGCCTACGTATCTCACAAGGAGAATTCAGGCCCAACGTAGTTTGGGTAGGATGAAATCTTTTCATTCATTCTTTTAATTGCGATTACAAGGGAATTGAATAACAACATTGAAACTCCAAGAAGATAACATTTTGGTGATTTCTCGCCTTGTGGCTGCGTCATTCTTTTTCTTTCCAACAGTCGGAAAACGGAGGCTTATAAATGATTTCCTCTTCATCGTCCTCCTCAATTGCTTCATGGTCAGGGCCCCTGCTATCTGCTCCCTGGTCATGGGCGAGGTATTTTCCGCCCTTTGAGTTGCTACGGGTCGTCAATCTCTCATCGAGCTACGCACTTCTAGTTTCTATCTCGACCTCGTTCTTTCTTTTTATCTGTGATGCCAGATCCTCATCCAGTGTCACGGCTGCGGCTTTGTAGATTGCCGTGGTCATGTCTACTTTGAGTCCTTCTTCATTAACCTTCTGAATCTCTCGAGTGACTTGCTCGATCTGTCTTAGCAATTCCTCCTCAGTGGGCTCTGTCTGGATGCCTTTTTCCATAGCGGTGATTCACCCTTGCTGAGTTGATGGAAAGGTATTTAGGATTTGTGAGATGGATTTTTGCGTGAGAAACTTAAGACTTGGGAATTTCGGTCGGACATTTGTGATAGTGGCTTCCGTATATTCGTTGGAATTTTGGCTAGGAGTGGGTTTATGACATCCTCATTCAAAGCAACATAACACATAAACATTTAAACAAATATATCGTGTCCTAAACATGCATGTGACCCTTTTGTGCCAAGGGTAGGCCTAGCGATCTGAAGGATGCATTGCGCCACTTAAACGAATCATTGTACCCCCGAAATAGATTTCTCCAAATATCCTAGCGTTCAATAAAAAATTAAACGGGATATATTTTAGAAAAGGGGATGTAGTGCAAATACACGTATGAAATCAATCCCACGCAGGGGAGTTAAAGGGTTGACGATCCAGCTCCTCTTCTGACATTCTCTACTTCTTCTTGGATAATGCACTTGCTGGTGAACACGTACGGTTCAGCGAACGCGGCTTTGGACGATGTTGGTACGGCTCGCAAGGTATTCATCTGCTCATCCAGAATAGTGTCCAAACGCATTAGACAAGTCCTTGTGTCAGCTAATTCTTGTGATGTCACAGCCAAAACTCTCTGATTTTCTAATTCCCGAAGCTGGTACCCTTGCTCCTTCTGTTGAAATTCCTGCTCTTTCTTATGAAATTCTTGCTCCCTTCAGTCCCACTCTTGCCGAAAATGGTATCCGTGAATCTGAAGCCTTGTCTCCACGTCTTCGATTTTCCGACCCGTGCGTGGTGTTGGATCCACTACACCATGCAAATCATTGTGCAACCATGTCTTGTATTCGTTGACGTACCCAGCTCCATACCTGTCTTTGGTGACCTCCCACTTTATGTTGACACGTCTGGCCCATTCCTGGAGGATAATTTTAGCGAAAGGTATTTTGTCCTTCTCGTTGTAATCGACTATGAAAGAGCTGGCATCTCCTTGGACGGGTATGATTTGGACTTTCCCAAATTGCTGCATCACTCTTGTCGGGTTGTAAGGGCGCAGCCCTCTGATGCCGGGAAGGACTAAGAATGGCAGTTTGGCCCCTTGCCCACGCATCCATGGTGGTGTGAATTGCAAATTTACGGATACTCAAGTAGAACTCTTAATTATCGAGAAGACTTATTTGACTCGGTTTGGACAACTCCTGTGGCTGGGGGTTGTCTCTTTTACATAAATGTTCCGTCAACCACCATTGGAGTAAGATGTTGCAACCTTGGAAAAACGGGAACCCGTTTTTGCACAGACTCAAGGATCGGTAAATGTCGGACAAGATGACTGGGGCTAAGCAGCAGTATTTCTTTTCCTCAGATTTTCTACCGACTCCTCTGAACATGGCATTTGCTACCATCACTACCCGGGTGTCGATTTCTTTTCCTTCGTCTTTAGGGAACACCATAGTTCCCAAGAGGCATGCAGAGAAAGCGATAGCTTGAGTTTGTCTCCAGGTATTGTGGTCATGGAACTCTTTCGGGAATAGTCTAAAACAATTTTCGTGCCCCCATCTCTCGAAAAATCTCATTAGTGGAATGTCGTGGGTCTCTAACCAATCTGCATTCACTAGAAATAACATGTCTCTTAGTTCAGTCTTGGTTGGCCTGTCTGGCAGGAGGATGTGATGATTGGGGCGCTTTTTCCTTTTGCCACACGTCCCAATCTAGTCAAGGTAGTCTTTGATTCCTTCTTGTGTGGGCGTTATTTCGACATCTCCAAACCGGAAGACCATCTTCTCATCATCCCAAAATCGAGTGATGACCTCGATAAATGTAGGCCATACCTTGAAGTTCATTATCGATGGTAGGTGACCCAAGTATATCGAGGTTTCTCTCTTCTGACACTCCTTAACATTGCCCCACCATACTCGAAGAATATCGGGCGCCTGGGTGACCATTTTGAAGTGTAGGAACTGACTTGACATCTATAAAACATACAACTAGTTAATTTTCAATCCCCCGATACAATAACTAGTTAAACACGCAATACATCCTTCAAATTTAAACAACAAACATGAACGTCCTATCGAGCCGTAGGCTCTTTGGACTCAAGGTGGACTTTTCTAATGGGTCCGACACTCCTTAGGTGTCGGGTCGTCTTAGGCCAATGCGCTATTTTTTGGGATTGGGTTCCGCTCTATCCTAGTTCGACTAAGAATGGGTTGTATTTAGAGTGGAATGGGTGACCCAAGCGGACTACTTGGGCTGGGACAATTAACGATCTTTGACTATCAAGTAGTCAACTACACTCGTCAGGGTGCCCCGAGAAGATTTTTGGTTAACGAACGACTGCGAACCCGCATAGTCGTCCTTTAGTGGAAATGTAATAAGTGTCGTTCGACGGAAGTATGATATGTTATGAATGCAACAGTTTAAAAAGCTAAAGTAATTAAACACTTAAACAATCAATTGCAAATAATCAAATATGTTAATCTTAGGGTTAGAATCCTCCAAAAGTCCCCAGCAGAGTCGCCATTCTGTTTTATCGGGAAAAAAAATTTCGAAAAGGAGTTTGTTTTATCTTAAAGACATTTTCAATTTTTGGAGTCGCCACTTAATTTTGAGAAAATGAAGAAAACTTCTTTTTTCAAACAATTTAAACAGAAAAATTGTGTTGAAAATATTTAAATGGGTTCGGGATTCTTATTAGTGTCTTAGGAAGGTGTTGAAGGCATCTAAGACACTCCGTTAAATACGATTTTCTGGCGATTAACAATTTGACTATTTTATTTTGATTTTTGCAATCTTGAAATTTGAATTTATTAAAGTTTTATATAGACAAATTTTTACGCATTTTGCATTACTTATTGTTTTTATGATTCCGTTATAGTTAAACCTTTTAAAACATAATTCTAAGCAAACTCGTGAGTTTGAAACGTCTATCGATTTTTACGTCTTAAGTTCGGTAAAAGCAAAAGGCGTTCGATGGGGTTTGGAGTTTTATAATCTTAAACTAACGATATTTAAGCAACACGTAAAGCAACTAATAAAGAGAGAGAGAGAGAGAGAGAGAGATTTGGGTCCAAATTCGGGTTCTGTTCGCCTTGACCGAATTTTTGGACCCACCTGTTTTTGGGGCTTTGACCCATTTTTCCACCTGTCCTAATCTAGACATACGAAATAAAATACAAGAAAAGAAAAATAAAACAACAAGAGCTTATGCCCATTACAAATAAAACACAAAAATAAAAAAAAACGCGTCTTCTAATCCACTTTGGATTTTCTTCAATCTTCAAGGAATTGGGATTGGCGTATGAATGCCTTGGTGGGTTGACTCGATAAAAATTGCCAAGCCTTTATGGCTCTTTGGGATGCGAGAAAGAAGTCCACGGGGACTTGTATGCAATTGATATACCACGGAAATAAGAAGAAAAGAAAAAAATGAATTAGCAAAATAGTACAACTAACTTGGAATATAGGAAGTATGAACAAAACACTCTAACTCGAAGGCTTCATGAAAAGCATAGGAAGTAAAACATTTATACCCGTAAATACATAACCAAAAGACAAATAAAGAAATCACAACGCTTTATTAACAATTAGGCAAGACGAATGCACATTGTAAATCATGCTAATTAAACCTCTATGGCCTAAAAATGACACCGATGTTGTGCGAACAACGAAGAGAAAATTTAAACCCATTCATGGCAAGAATTCATGGAAAACATGGGGAAAAAATGTTTAACATAAATAGAAAAAAAATGTCTTGATTACTACTCAAACATCGATCAATACTAGGGCCACTTGAAACATAGTGAAGAAACAGGTACTTGAAGGTAAAAAAATATAAGCAAATAATATCTCAAATATGAAAACTTGAAACTAAAACGAAAATGATTTCCAGTCAAATAAATTCGAAACAGAGGAGGTGTATTTTATGTCGTGATAGATATGCTGACATATGATGTGGTAAAGCAACATAATTTGGGAGTTATGCTCCATTTCTAAAAAAAGTTCTAAATAAAAAATAAAAAAAAAACAAAAAAAAAACATAAGCAAATTAACTATGATGCAAGAACAGAAACAAAATCTTATATCTAAGTGAAAGTGCAAAGTGAGTGGAATTATTGTGGCCCTACTATCATTAGACATTTTAGAATAATGGCGTGCATGCAAAATAACATATGCCAAAGAATGTCTATTCATATGTATGTGCACAACAAATTCATACATTTAATTGAAATATAACATTACAGTTGCTACCTTTGACCATTATATATAAAAAAAAGCATGGACTAGGAAGCAAACAAATTAAATATGCATGCCAGCTCAGAAGATTGAAGCACCGTTCTTATATCTTGGCTATTGTAAAGAGAAAAGGATCAGAACCAAAACCTCAAAAAGTAAGGAATTAGAAGGCATACTAGCAATAAACTCGATGAAAGAAAGATGAAACATATAGGAAATTTCAAACGTCAGATAGAGATCAGCAAATATACGAATCTATCAATCAATACTAAGCTGTCTTGCTTCATTCGTCTAACTCTAGATGAGAAATGAAGAACACAACATCAATTTATCAATCCATAGCTTTTCAAAACATAGCAGACCGAACTTGATTCACTATGACGATGGCTGCTACGCGACGACAAACTCGAAAAATAGCAAAGGCACGAAACAGACAAACTATCAGCAAAACAGACCAACACAAAATCGCTAACATCAAAAATAGCCCGAACTAACAAAGGCTTTTGATAACAGAAAACTTGTCATCAGAAGAGTTCAAGAAGCTATGGAAATGAGGAAAAATTATCAATATTCAAGAAACATCATATTTGGAAAGATTGAGCAGACTCCTTCAACAGCCATGAAACGAAAAGCAAGAATAATAACAACACAACAATCAAAGGTCGCGACTTCATGATCGAAACATTATGCTACGTTAGAAAAATCATAATGAAAGTCTTGAGGAGATGATTACCTTCTTCGGAGCAGCGAACGGGGACGGAAGCGAGCAGGTAGCAACGACTTCACCGGAACGCGGTCTTAAGGATTCCTACGAGCTTTGTGTTGTTGTAAAACGAGCCTGGAAACAGCTGAAAGTTCGGAGGGGAAGAAACCTTCGTGATAAACTCCCCAATTTTCCCAAACGAAAATCGTCCAATAACAGACAGCAAAGGAAGCAGAATTTTTCCAACCAAATTTTTCCAAACAAAAATCGCCAACCTAAATTTTTCAACCAAAAGAATTTCAACTCCCAAAATCCCCCTAAACCCAGATTTTCCCAAAATTTTCACTAAAATCGCCCACTCAAAGAATCGCCTCCCTTTTTCCAAAGGAAGGATGGGGGTTTTATCAAAGGGGGAATTTTGGGTTTTTCGATGAAGAAGGCTCGCGTGGGGAGCAGGGAAAGGGCGAAGGACGAGGGAGAGAGCGTGGGGAGCAGGGAGAGGATTTTTTTGGGTTTGTTCTGGGGATTTGTTGGCTGGGTCTCGCGTGGGGGGGGAGTTATCGCATGGGAGAGAGGCGCCGCGAGAGGGGTGAGAGAGGGGGAGGCTGTGCGTGGTGTTTTTCTCTAAGATGGCGTCTGTTTTGCTGGTGAGGAGAAAGAGAATGAGGGGTCCTTGGGTCGGGTTGTCGGGTCCGGGTCGGGTAAGGAATTGGGCGGGTAAGGGATTTAGTGGGTTGGGTTATTGATTGGGCTGGAGGGAAGGAACGGATGGGCCTGGGGACTAATTGTTGGGCCGAATTGGAATTAAGGAGTTTAGGTGGGCTGAAAAATTGGAAAAGGCCCAAAATCGATTCCTTAAAAGAAAAGAATTAAATGGAAAATAGTCCATCGATTTAAAGTAAAACGAGTTCGATATAAATTTATTAACGAGCTTATTTATTTGGTAATAAAAGTGATTCAAAAGTATAATTATAACTTAAATCAAACTAGTTTAACAAAATATTTAAATGTATATTTTGATGGTTTTTATAGTCATAAGATATACTAATTATATACATAATTATGTAATACACACACACACACACACACACACACACACACACACACACACACACACACACATATATATATATATATATATATATATATATATATATATATATATATATATATATATATATATATATATATATATATATATATATATATATATATATATATATATATTCTATTTTTTTTTTAATTTTCGCAAGATTTATAAAACTAATTAACTTAAGTAATTTGGAAAACTCATGACGCTCGCTAATTAAATCATACCGACGCGGGTCAAAAATTGGGTGTCAACACATAGAAAAGAAACTTATGTCTAATACAAAGTCTTTAGTAGAAAATAAACTAAACATAACATCCACATCATCGATCATATGAGGACATACCAGGAAACTTGAGAGAACAATCTACTTCCCAAGCTTCAACTCTAAGATCCTCAATTCCTTCGACCTATACTTGTAGAAATAGAGAAGAATATGGAGTTAGTACAAATAATGCACTAAGTATGGTAATATGCAAAAACACGCTTTAAAAAGGACATTTTAGTTGAAAAATACTTTTCATGCTATTTTAGTAAAACTTCATGAATCAAGTGGTCAAAACATGATATAAGTCATCATCAACGTACAAGGAAATATTCCAATATTCTCAACATATAGACACATTGATTAAGTAACCCATTAAAACTCTTAGACCCTCAATCCAAATTTATCCTAAGACTCACCTATGTAAGACATGAAGAGGCCGCCGATACAACCTCTTCAATACACACCTAATGATCCTTAAGACTACCAAAGATAAGGATAATTCATCTCAATTCAACAAGTCAACATTCATTACTAGAGGAAACTTACATGCATTTAAGAACTTCATATAAAGAACATCCCCTAAGATAACTCCAAGTTACACTAGTGCAATGTGAAAGTAGCATATCATTCTACTACTCCGACTTAGTGCTCCTTAGGACTCACCCTAGACTAGGCACATCACATTCAATCATTTACATAGTCTTCATTATCATTAGACATAGGACTGACATATTTCATTATAATCATATAGTAACCCATTCATTCATTTATATTCAATGACAAACCAAGACTCCCTCCAAATGTCTACTTGTGCGATGCATAGATGGCGTCCCATTCCACCACCTACCCTAAGTAGTACACCCTTAGGAAGACCTTGTTCATTACACTCATTTCTGGGGGCTATCGTTAGCCAACATAAACCATGAGAGATTGACATAGAATCCCGATATTAATCCCTACGAGATGAGGGATCCCAACTTGGATAAGGTAAGCTCATTCTTTAGCCTTTACATGGATCACCAATAGCTAGTCCTATGCGGGTGCATAGTTTAGGGATAAGGAGATTTCTTCTAAGTAGTACATCTCAACTCACGAAGAGTACTCATCTCAAGAGGTACATTGGATACTACATCTGAACTCACGAAGAGTATCTACCCCATTGTCAAATCCTCTCAATGCTAAGCATAAATCCCCACAGAGTTTTAGACATTCATTACATTTATTAGCTATAGGTTAATATATTGCTACCAAGTACTACATCTCAACTCACGAAGAGTACTCATGTCGAGAGGTTACTTTTGGATACTACATCTCAACTCATAAAGAGTATCCAACCACCAACCTATTATTCATTCTTTGGAAAGCACTTAGGAATAGTGAGGTTGTTACTAGATACTACTTCTCAACTCACGAAGAACATCTACCCCAAAATCCCCCTTTTTCATTCATTATAGTTCTATTGAGAAAACGTTTCAATAGACCGTCATTCATTACATTTTTATTAGCTTCATTCATTCATTCATTCATTCATTCATTCATTGTGTGTGTGCATATGTGAGAAATCCTTTCACATAACCATCATTATTCATGACATTGTATTCTAAACATGATCATACTACATTCATCATAATCCACACAAAGTTATACTACACATCACATCATACTTCAATTAGTCATAGTATTTTCAAGACACACATTCATTACTTTATAAGATATCTCAATACATATACATCATAACATCACTTTACTCCATATTCAATGTCTTCAAAGCCATGATCACAATTCACAAATATCTTCGTATACATTAATTAAACACCGCCACCATAAATGGACCATACCACACAATATAAATTCAAGAAGACTAGAACAATTTAGGTCAACTTACCCTTCATCCAAGCCTTCATCACCTTTTCTCAATTCTCCAACAATTCATCATAATTAGAGAATAGCCAATCACATTCATCAACCCACTTCATATGCCAAAATTAAAATTAGGATGTCTATGGTTCCATTGAGTTTTGTTTATCATAAATTCATCAATTAACATTGAGAACATCATAATGCATCCATTAAGCCTTTTAATGCAAGGATCTATGCTTAGAATTCAAAATAGAAGATTTTACGATTTTGAAATCTTTGGATTGACTCCTTGAATTATAGAAGAATCAAGGGTTAATTAACATACTTTATTAGAAAAGAAACAATGAAATTTTTATGAACAAACCACTGAAAATATTCAATCCTAGCTTCAACTTGAGTTCAAGCTCCGATGGAGTTTTGAGAGAGGTTTACTTGGAAGAGGAATTTTGATTTTGAAAAGTGAAGTCTAAATTTAGGTATGGTGTATTAACTAACTTATAATATATTAAAACACCTAAAATAACCGTCAATGACTTAATTAGAAAGTGGGGTGAATTTACCAATTTACTCCTAGGCTGGCCGTAACTATGCAGAATAGAAGGTGCCAAACGACGCCCCTAATCCACGGACTGTGAATTGGTTGACGGGGTTGTGTTGCTGGCCGTCGTTTTGGTCAGAGACCCATAATTTGGTGGCTAAACTCCCATGAATAAGTTTTAGTCACACCCCTTTTTTACGGCGCGTCAATTGATTTACTGGGCATCAACTTGGTTGTCGATTGGAGCTGTTTTGGCAGCTTCATGGCCAACGTTTGGGTCCTTCTCAAGGACCCTTAGGGTGGTCCTTTGGGAGTCGTACTCGAATATTTTGAACCTTAAAATAACAATCTAGATGGTAGGTTCACTTCAACCCATTTTGGACTCCAATGGACACATCAAAACACATAAACATGCAAAGGCACACTAGCACACACAAGACTAGTTTTTGAACGTCTTAGTCGTTATTTGACGTTTGAATCTCAAACTTCTTAAAACTGATTTCTAAATCTATTATTTATTATTTTAACACATAATTGACTCATACTACACATGTGAAGTTCTATCTTGTCCTATTTCATTTTGAGGGTTGTTACATTCTCCCCCACTTAGAAAAACATTCGTCCTCGAATGACACAAAACCCCCTTTAAGGACTAAAGACTAAACTAGAAGCTCACAACACAAATGATCATGGATACATCATTCATAGTCAATGCACCAAATTTACAAAGAACACCAACTTCACATCATTATGCACTCTAAGCAACATAACAATTTGGAACTACTTCCACAATTCATAGTGCACACATACTTCATCATTTTTATTGCATTTTGGAGGAGCTACCTTCTCCAACTTTAGTTATGATATCATTTCATTATTAGGCTCCACATGCAATAACTTTCTAGTCACACATAGGCCTAATTAACATGACCACTCATAAGGCAATTAAGCAATTTACTCGATGCACATTAACATGAGAGGTACATAGATCAATTACTAACCTTATCATAACATTATCTAGAGCATGCAAAATATTATCACATAAGATACTCATCACATAAATAGACATGCAGCTCATACTCATATGCAAGAATCCATAACATAACCAAACTACTAAGAATTTTGGTCTCAAGCATGAGTAAGAATAGAAGGAGAAGATAAGGATATCAACCACCTTACTACTCAACTCATTCTCCCCCACGTATGGTAAACCTATCTAAGAACAATTCAAGACAACCATAAGGAACTATGACTTACCAGGGCCTTTATTCTGGATAAATTCTCAACCAATTCTCACCAAATCATGTTAGGACCCTTACCAAACATCTTCAAGGTCTCATAATTCATAATGTATTATACCTCTCATAAGGTGGGATGTCATGCAAGCCTAACTTATGAACCATCAAGAGTACCAACTAACTTTAATATCTAAGCATACCATTCTCCTCTTAGGATTTAAGCTTAGACAAACTCTTTTAAACATCACCTTATTCAACTTTAAGGCACCACACAACTCCAACTCATGGAATAAAAACTCACTCTTTCTCTTTCCACCCTTAAGGTAGATTTATTTGGAAACCAATAATCTAGCTGCTATATGGGTTCTACCATTTGCTAGCATAACTTCACAATTACCTTGCTGGTAAGCACACCATCTCTCCCTCTTAGGAATAAGCCTACAGAAGAACTTCAATTTAACACTGGATAACTATGAAGCATCACTAATACTAAAGGGAAAATTTCAAACCTTACTATTTACCACATTTCTCCAACACTCCTCAAGTCTACATCATAACTTTCTACTTTCATTGCACATAACCATAAAGTAACTCATTGTCCCCAAAAAGGACTTCATTTAACCATTATAAATCTTGTCAAGCTAGAACTACCTCACAATACAACCCCCCATCATAATGCCTCAAATCTCATAGATCACACATAATCATAGTTGGCATTACAACAAACTCTTCGGAATCCACTTCCACATATACTCATCTAGTCACAAACCATAATAAACATAAAAACTCACCTCCTTCTCTTTCAAACCTTGCAACATTACCCCTTCAAAGTAATCCCATCTAGAAGACCACCAGACAAGGGAAATAAGAGAGAGATCATATAAAGTTAAGTTCTATGGCATGACACATGATTAATGAAAAAAGTGATACTTATATTGTCCTATAGCCTCGCGCTCATAGATATATCGCGACTCACACCAATGAACAAGACTCTACTAGAAGTGGCTTGTGAGACTTTGGACCCTAAAGACTAATTCATAATCTTATGATCTGATACCAAGTTTGTAATGATCCAAGAGTACCCACTAAGTGTCACACAACGTACTTGACCTCTCGTAGGTCTTGTACAAGCCTCTTATAAGTGGACCATACCACACAAGATTCAAGAAGACTAGAACAATTTAGGTCAACTTACCATTAATCTATTCATTGATCACCTTTTCTCAATTCTCCAATAATTCATTATAATTAGGCATAATTGGCAGTAGATAACCATATTACAACATAGCATTAACACAATTTAAACAATATCCAACCACATTCATCGAACCCACTTCATATGCCAAAATTAAAGAATTAGGATGTCCATGGGTCCATCGAGTTTTTGATCACAATTAACATTGAAAAAATCATAATACATCCATTAAAACTTTTTAATGCAAGAACCTATGCTTACAACTAGAAATATGAGATTTTAGGATTTTGAAACCTTTTGAAAAGCCTTTGGATTGGCTCCTTGAATGATGGAAGAATAAAAAATGAATTACCATACCTTATTAGAAGAAAAACCCACGAAATTTGATGAAGAAACAACTGAAAATCTTCAATCCTAGCTTCAACTTGAGTTCAAGCTCCCATGGAGTCTTGAGAGATCTTTACTTGGGAAGAGGGGTTTTAATTTTCAAAAGTGAAGTCTATATTTAGGTCTAGGTGTTTAAACTAACTTATAATATACAAAAACACCTAAAATAACAGTCAATTACTTAATTATGACGTGGGGTAAATTTATCAATTCATCCCTACGGTAGTCGTAACTCTACAAAATTGCATATGCCAAACGATGGCCCCAATTCATGGATTGTTGATGGGTTGACGGGGCCATGATGCTGGTCGTCGTTTTGGTCAAAGACCTATCGTTTAGGGGCTAAGATCCCAAGACTAAGTGTGGAGCCACACCCCCTTTTGACGGGACGTCAATTAATCTATTGGGTTTCAACTAGGTCGTCGATTTGTGCTTTTTTGGCAGCTTTATGGCCAACGTTTGGGTGCCCCTCAAGGACCATCAGAGTATTCCTTGGGGACTTGTATCCATAAGTTTTGACCCTAAACATAACCATCTAGATTCTAGGGTCCCTTCAACCCATTTTGAACTCCAAACGACACATCAAACACATAACACATGCAAAGACACAATAGCACACACAAGAATAGTTTTCGAACGTCTTGGTCATTCTTTGACATATGACTCCCAAAATTTTAAAAAAAAATTCTCAAGCTATTATTCATTATTTTAACACATTATTAACTCATAAAACACATGTGAATCTCTATCTCCTCCTATTTCATTTTGAGAGTTATTACACGCTATGCCACTTGCATCACACATGATCTCAAATGGTTCCCCTTCCCCAATCTGGCGCAATAATGATAGGAGCAGAGACTATATTATTCCTAAACTCTTTACATATTATTAGACAAGCATCATCAAAGTCAAACTTACTCTCCCTTTCAAGTTGTTTGCACAACAGATGTGCAATTTTTGAGAAATCTTTTATAAACCTCCTATAGAATCTCACATGCCCGAGAAAACTTCTCACATATTTAATGGAGATAGGTGGAGGGATTATTTTCTATTACCTCAAATTTAGTACTATCAACCTCAATACCTTTTTTTAGAGTTCTGATGCCCTAACACTATGCCCTCTTTAACCATAAAGTGACACTTCTCCCAATTTAGCACCAATTTAGAGGCTTCACACCTTTTTAGTACCTTGGCCAAATTATTCAAACACCGATTGAAAGAGTCACCCATCATTGAGAATCATCATGAACACCTCAATAGTTTTCTCCACCATATCAGAAAAAATTGAGATCATACAACGCTGGAAGGTCACTGGAGCGTGACACAACCCTAATGGCATGCGGTTGAAGGCAAGGTCCCATAGGGTGAAGTGAAGGTGGTATTCTCTTTGTTTTCCGGAGCTATAGAGATTTGATTGTATGCAAATTAACCATCAAGAAAGCAATACCAACCCTTTCCCTTAAGTATATCCAATATCTGGTCCATAAATATCATAGGAAAATGGTCCTTCTCTGTCCAAGCATTCAACTTCCTATAGTCCATGCAAACTTTTCATTCAGTCAAGGGTCATATTGGGACAAGCTCTTTTATCTCATTAGGCACCACATTAATACCACCCTTTTTAGTCACACACTGAGCAGGACATACCCAACTACTGTCTACAATGGGTTAGATAACTCCAACATCCAACTACTTGATGATCTCTTTTTTACTACCTTTTGCATAGGAAAAATTAATCTTTTTTTATGCTCGATAATAGGCTTGTGATCTAGCATGAGTTAAATTTTGTGAGAATAAACATCGGCAAGATCCCAATAGTATCTACAATAGTCCACCCAATAGCTCGCTTAAGCGTCTTCAATACCAATACCAAAAACTCTACTCGTCACCATTTTGATTCGCCGTAATAATGATCGGTAGAGTCTCATCTCTACCCAAGAATACATACCTCAAATGTGGGTATAGAGTCATGAGATTCAATTTAGGTGCCTCTTTCACATATGGTCATTCTTCATATCTAACTCCAAATTCTTTGGCTTCGAACGATATCCGCACCTATCAAGTTTGGCCACTAATTTATCATACTCTTTAATGCAATCACTCTGAAAGTACATCATGACTTATTCTAATGCCTCAACACCCAGTCTCTCTTTATTTTGCACCTCAAACCCACTCTCAACTCTATATGTTATATATAAATACCGATTGGATCTCACCACTCTGCTTCATAAAGCTACAAATATTGAAAGTCGCTTATTCATTGTTGATTCTGAACTTCATTTGTCCTTTCTCCATATTAACCAAACCACGCCATGTGTCAAGGAATGGTTTCCCAAGAATGAAGGGAACCTTAAAGTCAACCTCACAAACAAGAATAACAAAATCACTAGGAAAAATCAATGGCTCCACCTTCAGTAGCACATCATGGAGTACCCTAATATGCCTCTTTACAATTCTATCGGCCATAAGCAACCTCATCGTAGTTGGTTTTGGATCTTTCAATCCTAACTTCTTATAAATGGACAATAAAATGAGATTTAAGGTAGCACCAAGATTACAAAATTCCTTAGCAAAGTGCAATAAAGCAATTATACATGGGCTAGTGAAAGCACCGGGATCCTTATTTTTTGCACAAGGGACCTTGTAGGAATAGCACTATAAGGTTGCAGCCTTTCGTCAGCTTAAAAACTCACAAATCTCTTTTTTGTCACCATGTCCTTCATAAACTTAGCATACCTAGTCACTTGATCCAAAAATATATCAATGGAAGATTGATGAAAAGCTACTTCAATGTAGTAATAAACTTGCGGTATTTTCCTTCTTCGGTCTTCTATACCAACCTCTATGAAGGGAGGCGGAGGTCTTGGTATGGGAACACCTTTCTTAGTTACCACAACCTCTTTATATGTCGCATTCTCGGATTCTTCACACCTCAACCACATCATCATCTCTACTAGTCTCAATTTCGACCCCACATGACATAGGTGGATCAATGGTTTGCGAGTAGTGACTGCCATACAATACTTATTATTTTTGGATTCTATATAGTGTTTCTTGAAAGAGTAGGTTGGCGTGGGTTCACTGTGATAGACAACTGCGTCAACTGCTGCTCAAGATGATTTATTGACACTGCACGGGCATCAACTTTTAGACCAATACCAGACAAGTCATTCCGCATCTCCTTAAAATTCTCATCAATCGCATCGAACCTTCTCATAATTTTCTGCATCATATCCTGAATACGTGACATATTACCTCAAGCTTCCCTAGGACCAAATTTCCGATTTTGAGGAGGAACATAAGGTCCGACCATATTGTTTGTGTTGCCATAGTTGTTTCGGTTGTAGTTGTTATCACAATTACAGCTACCATCCCGGACATATTGACCCTCTTTGCTATATTTTCCATAGTTTTGTTCTTGGTTTCCTTTACCTTGGTGCCAATTATCCATGTTAGAAACTTGGACTTATGCTTCTTTAAGGAGGTGTAATTTGAGTGTCTGTTACAATATGGATCAGGATTAAAAAAATTTCCATTTTCATTCATTAAATAATATTTTAATTTAATCACTTGAAAAATTTGTTTTAAATTGTCAAGTTGCAAATATTTAGTAACTAAGATTTGATTATGAGTTATTAAATGGTAAGATGAATAAAAATAAGAATGTGGTATCATTAAGGACTATTTCATATAATTTGTAACGCTCTTCAATACTAAATAAGAATAATAATGTCTTACCCCCCCCCCCCCAAAACGTGGTTTACATGCCCTATATATGGAAAAACAAGTCGTAACTTAACAAGAAACAAAATAAGGAAATAAAGTCTCGAGACGCATCTTTAGTCTACGACACTGACCTACGGTCTGTAAGTCAATCTATGGTCCGCAGGTCCCTTCCGTGGCTGGAAATTTTTCATTCTTCAAAGTCTTCAAAATCCCTGTCATATTTGATGATCTAGCAGTACGGACCGTCAGTTAACCTACGGTCCGTAACTCCACACTTAGACTTTTCAGCATTAAGTATGGAAACCAAATATATAGTCGATTTAATGAAGCAACAATACGATCTGTAGATCAATCTATGGTCCGTAAGTTGCAACTATGGTTCCACGCTTGGTCAAGATTTCCCTGATCTTTAGCAATGCCTTGCTTATCCATCTACAATTATCATCTACTGTGCGTAACTTGACCTATGGTCCATAGGTTGCCTCTATAGATTCCTTTTTCTTCACTTCTCTCAACAGTGTCTCCAATTCTCCGTGTCTGATCTTATTTCCGGCAAACATAAGAAAAACACATAAAAACCAATGCAAAATGGTTCTACTAGACACAAACAACTCTTAAGTAAAATGTATCAAAAGTATTATAAACTCACGATAGATCAATTGATTTGGTATTATTAAGGACTATTTTATATAATTTGTAACACTCATCAAATCATATATGATATTATTACATTATATGAATATATCATTATGGTAGTAGTAAGGTTTCTTTCATTGATTTATTTATAAAAATTTCATATATTATTGTATCATTAAGATTTCATATAACCATTTATGTGCAATGTGTTGGGTTTTAAAAGTGTTAATAGGAAATGAAGGGTTGTGACCTTTATGAAAGGTTGCGTCCTTTATAAAAGGTTGCGACCGTTTGAAAAGTTGTGCATTTTCCAAAATGTTTAGACCTTTCTGAAAGGTAGTCTTGTTTCCAAAGGGTTGTGACCTTCACCCCCTGTTGACTATAAATAGAGAGATTTTCTCTCATTTTTTGACATTGAGTTCTTTCCTTCTTTAACATAGATTTCTTATAAAATAAAATCGATCGATCGTGTCTGTATTTATGATTATTATTGTTATTTTGAGTATTATTGAAGTTTACATACCACAATTTCTTAAATGGGTAATCCGATTTATCTTGGGATGAATTAATCTGCAACCTCGGGTACTTGAGGAGATTAAATTTCTTAAGGACACACAATGGGTTCTGTGGACTTGAATAGCTCTGTTATTTTTCTTTTCATCTTTTATCATTTCTAGTTTGCTAATCGGAATACGGTAGATAAGAAGCTTAAGAAATTTACGATTGATGGTATTTTCTCCGGTAAGAAAATTACTTCTACTTTCTATGTTCTTTTTATCGGGGTGAGTATATTTTCTGTAGTACGTTTTCCTTGGACGGGGTAAGATTATTTTTATTTCTTCCCTAGTGCATTGAAGCATGGTACCACTTCAGTTTTTTTTCAATGAGAAAATTATTTTGTGCATAAAAGTTAAGATATGCACTTTAATTATTTTCCTATGAAGTAAATGAATAGATGTTGTCTCCTAACAATATTTGAACATTAATTTAGTTTTCCGTTGAAATTCAATGTTTTTCATGGAAAATTTGAATATGATGGAAACTAGGAAAGAAAGAAAAAAATAGCTAAAAAAGTGACTTGTACGGAATAATTTCTAACAGATAGAATACGATTCAATGGGAGTAAAAATGAGGTTCTGTCATTATTTCCCTTGATTATTTTTTCAATCCTTTATAAGTTATGAGATTTATTTCATAAATATTAGGATAGATGATCATTATGTGATGATCTCGAAATATATCTTTATTATTATTAATATGTATCCTTTTTAGAGGAGCTTCTTTTCCATAGTTTTCTACTCTGTGTGAAATTTGATTGTGTTTGACTTTTGGAGACAAAATCTTTTGACTTTTTACTCCTTTAGTTTGAAAAATATAAGAACTTCATGAACAAATTAGATTATGCATTGGTTTGAATAATATAGAAACTTCACCAATTTGTTAAATACTCTGTTTGAATGAATATTTCTGATTTGAACAGTACAAAATTTTTGTCATTAATATTAAGACTAAATGATTTGAAAAGGATAAAATCTTCATCTTTAGCTAGAAACAGTGTTGTATTTGAGGTTTTTGGAGATTAAAACCTTTTCAACATTGTCTGAATGTGAAACTGATTTGAAGAATGTAAAAACTTTATCAGAATTGTTCATTCGGTTAACGATTTAAAGAATATAAAACCTTCACCGTTAAACTAGAAACAAGTTGAATTAAGATTGAATCTTTATTGTTAGTATTCTAAATACTAAGTGGACTGTCTAATTGTGTCAGAGAAAACCACTAGTGAGATAAAATTAGTGATTTTTGTGTCTGCAATGGATTTTTCAATGGATTAAATCTCAAAAAATAAGTCTTTTTGTTGCCAATGTGTAATTTTATTTAATACAATTTGGAAGTATGAGAAAAAAATATGTAGAAAATAATGTCAAATACTTGAAAAGTATTTTTTAAAACATATTTAAAATGTGGGGGTTCTTTACTTGTGATAAAGATAAAATAAAATTTGAAAGTACAAGATATGAAATTAAATTAAATTCTTGTATACGTTAGACCCAAAAAATTCTTGAAGTATATTTGATATTGTCGTCGTTGAGTATCTTTTTACTAGTATATGATATGACTAGTATAAAACAACAAAATTATATTACTCGTTCAAAAAAATTGCGTTCTTTGAAATTCAATAAGAAGATATCTATTAAAAATAGATTTATTTGTATAGACATGAAAATTGGTGAAGAGTAATATGTCATGTTTGTGTTGTAAAATAAATGTTTTGGTCATATTGCCCTTATTGGATCGATGAGACTATGGTAATGGGTAATTCTAAAACAAACTGAATGTTATAGAAAGGTCCTTCTAAAAAGACATCTGACAAGGTGTTGAGTCTAAAATAATGTATGTATTTGAAAAGTTAGAAAAAGTAATGAATAAAATATTTGTTGGAAAGAGTTACCTCATGGTAGATATTTTCATATTCAGTATTTCTGTTTGTTGTTATTTACTTGAATCAAATTGTTTATGACATGAACTCTTGGGACATGTCAATTACAAAACCTTGCAAAAACTGATCAATTTAGAATTTTTGCCTAACTTCTATTGTAATAAATCAAAATGTCAAGTATGTATTGTTGAAAGGAATTTTAATCCCTTAGAATTGATTTACACTGACATTTGTGATATGAAGTCAACATTATCTCGTGGTGTAAAAAGTTATTCATAAATTTTATTAATAATTACACTAAATAATGTAATGTCTATTTGTTGAACGGTAAAGATGAAACAATAAAAACATATAAGAAATATAAAATTGAAGTTGAACAATTGGAAAAAAAGATTTCATGATTATAAGTGGTAGATGTGGAGAATATGAATCTTCTTTTGCAGAAATGTATTTGAAAAATAGAATATTCATTCATCAAATTACTGCACATACTCACCTCAATCTAATGATATTGTTGACAGGACAAAATCAAACTTTGAAGGAAATGTTAAATGTCTTACTTATAAGTTCAGTTTTGCCACAAAATTTGTAGGAGGTGCTATTATTATAACTAAAGAGAACAATAAAGAGTTTGTCTGTTCATAAAAAGAGAAACCAAAAGTTTTGTTTGTTAGGAAAGGGAGTACAAATAAAAACATTTGTTTGCCAAGAAAGGAAACAATAAATTTTTTTGTTTGTTCATGCTTTGTTGTGTCCTAATACTGGATTATTTGTCACCCCTTAAAGTATATACAAGCAATAACTCTTGAAATAATAATTTTCAATACGGACTATTCTATTTGAGATATGAAAGGAAAGAACTATTCTTATACGGATAAAAAAAGAATCTAAAACTGTGAATTGTATGTTCACTGGATATGATACAAATATTAAATATGTCGATTTATGGTTCGTAAGTCCAAACTGTCGGATAGACAAGTGAAGGTTCTAAATGACCTTGGAAACAACCAAAGGAGGATGTACTTAATAAACAAATTTAGAGGCGTAATAAATGTCAATGGACAAACTACTTCATTCGAGTTATGATTGTGTAAATTCTTCTTGAAAATGAGTCTCATAAATTCGAAGAATCTATGTCCTTTTTGGACTCATTTCTTTTGAAAAGAGGTTGTAAATGGTAAGATAGATTCAATCTTGAGAAACAATACTTGAGAATTGGTTGATATTCCTCCATGAAATAAACGTTTGGGTTCAAAGTGGATCTACAAAATGAAAAGAAAGTTGATGAAACTATTGACAAATACAAAACAAAATTTGTTGTCATAGACTTTAGACAATAATAACGTTTTGATTATTTTTACACATAACAACCACTAATTAGAATTATATCAATTCAGATGTTAATCGCACTTTTTGGTGTATATGGCCTTCAAATTCATCAAAACAGATGTGAAAATATTTTTTTAAAATGGAGAATTGGAGGAACAAATTTACATAGAACAAACCAATGGCTTTGTGGTTCCTGGTAAAAGAAAGAAAGTTTGTAAACTTGTCACGTCATTTTGTGAATTAAAAACAAGCGCCCAAATAATGACATGCAAAGTTTGACCAAACTATGTTGGCAAATGAATTCTAGATTAATGAATGTGATAAATGTTTTTACATTAAAGACACTCTAAATTACAAGGTAGTTGTTTGTTTTATATTGATAACATATTGATCATTAAAAGAGACATTTCTGACATAAATGTTACTAAGCATATGTTATAAAGTAACTTCGATATCAAAGACATTGAAGTTACTGATGTGTTCGAAAAAACACTTGACTAGTTCAACCATATGGATTTCAATATTCTCAAGACTCCAATAAATGTGAGCTTTGTACTTCAAAAGAATGAAGAAATAAGTGATTCACAATTGGGTTATGCTAGAGTATTGAAAAGTACTATATATATCATAAAGTGTAGACGATTAATTATAGCATGTGCTATTAATCAACTGAGTCGTTTACAAGTAACCTCAATCAAACTCATTGGATGACAATGAAAAGAACTTTAGAGTATTTAAAACATACTTAAAAACTATTGAGAAGTATGATATATATCACGAAGAGTACATGATTAAATATAGCATGTGCTATTAATAAACTAATTCAGTTCACAAGTAACCTCAATCAAACTCATTGGATGACAATGAAAAGAGTTTGGAGTATTTAAAACATGCTTAAAAACTATTATTATGCACTATAGCTTATGTTCAACAGTATTAAAAGAATATAGTGATGCAAATTGAATCACCAGGTTAAACGAAGTAAAATTCACGAGTGGATTTATATATTTACTCTTTTTGGAGGAGCAATATCTTGAAAATCTTCAAACAGAAATGTATCACTCGCTTTATTATGATATCTGAGTTTATCACTCTAGATAAGGCTGGTGAAGCAGTTGAATGACTCCGAAATTTCTTGAAAGATTTTTGGCCTAAACCTTTAGCTTTAGTATGTGTAGTATATTGTGAGAGTTAATATGCAATTGTTAGGGCATGAAACATGATGTATAACAGAATGTCTCGTCATATACGATGTAGGCATAATATCATTAGAGAACTACTCTAGTGGAATTATCATAATTGACTATTTAAAGTCAAAGAATAATGTGTCGAATACACTTGCAAAAGGCCTAACTAGAGAGGGAGTTGATAGATTATCAAAGGGAATGAAAAAATGACCGAGTACAAGTCATTGTGGTTGTAACTCTACCTAGAAGACTGGAGATCCCAAGATCTAGGTTCAAGGAGATCAAACAAAGTCATTAATGACGGTTCAACATTGTCAAAATATTCTTTCATATATGGTTCATTCTCATGATAAGACAATGTTCAATAACACGGGTAAAGACACTAGGACTTTTCAATGATTTCTAAGTTTGATATATAATATATCAAATAGTGTATCTACGCAATAACACATTTAGAAATGAAGGGTTATGAATCTCCTAAAGAGTTGTGACTATGTTGAATGGTTATGACCTTTACGAAGGGTTGTGCCATTTCTAAAGGATTGTGACCGTTTAAATGTTGTGCTTTTTCCAAAGTGTTAGGACCTTTCTAAAAGGTTATCTTGTTTCCAAAGAGATGTGACTTTTTCCTTTTGTTGGCTATAAATAGAGAGACTTTCTCACATTTTTCGGCATTGAATTCTTTCCTTCTTCTGCATATATTTCTTACTAAACAAAATCGATCGATCTTGTTTGTATATGTGATTATTTGCTGTTATTTTGAGTTTGTTGAAATTATTAAACTTTGAGGTACCACTACTTCTTTAATGGTTAATCCATTTTATCTTGGAAATAAATTTGCAACCTCGGATACTTGAGGGGATTAAATTTATTAAGGACACATTGTGAATTCTTTGGACTCAGATAGTTCTTTTTTTTCATCTTTTATTATTTCTGGTTTGCTAATTTGAATTCAGGAGATAAAACAACCAACTAATTTCTCAATGATACCATCACAACATATATTTGACATGGTATCATTAAACAATGCGTAATTTTGAAAATAAATTAGTTATATTATTATTTTTATTTTCTTAATCTAAAGTAGTTACCTAATATTTTTATTTTTGTTTATGTTTAAAGAAAAAGAATAAGAAAAGATAACAACAAGATAAATTATTAAATGAAAAAAGAACAAAAATAAACAAATAACAAATGTTACCAAATGTATTTGAACTTTTTAAAAAAACGATGTGCATATTAATATTAATTTTAAGTAATAAATTAATAATTTAGGCTAATCATATTATTAAGTACCAATTTTTATAATTTAGTTGTTTAATAACATAACAGAAAAAGTCTATATAAATTGATATATCGTGGTTTCACGGTATTATTAATACTTTTTCTTAAGTTTAGTGTGTCCAAAAGCCTTTTTGTGCTAATTTTTATATAAGTTTCTCTTTGTTTTGTAGGAAATCTGTCCAAAACTGAATGCGGAGATTTTGAGCGAAGAAATGCAGAAGAGACCACCTACGGAGCTTATGACGGTCCGTCGTGCTTGTGACGGTCCGTAGGTGGCAGCGTAGTGCAGCTGCTGAAGAAAGATGGGGAAGTCTGACCAAGTGTGGGGTTACGAAGCTTGTGACGGTCCGTAGTGTCTATGACGGTCCGTAGTGTCTATGACGGTCCGTCCTGCAGGTTCGTCATGAAGTTCAGAGAAGTAATCCCAGTACCCAGATTCCAAGAGTTGAAGTGTTTTGGAACGAAGACCCTCGACGGACCGTTGTGCCTATGACGGTCCGTCATACTTGCCGTCGAGGGGAATGAAGAGAGCAGCAGAAGAAATTGCACAAGTATGGGACGACGGAGTCCATGACGGTCCGTCATGACCACGAGATCCGTCGCGTGGCCCGTCGACCCAGCCGTGTTTTGGCAGATTTCCAGCAAACAGAGTCCTTGTTTAATTATGTTTTTAGTTTTTATAAATAGTTTGAAAAACCTCGTTTTTGAGGTTAGACTCTTAGATTGTTAAACTCCGTATTGGTAAACATTGTATTGTGAGATTCTTGATTATCATTAGACTTTTTGTGAGATTATTGATTACTTTGAGATTCTTGCAAGTGATTTTTGGTGATTAATCAAACAAACTTTTGGATTTTACTCTTTCTCATTGAAGTAAGTACATGAACTCTTATTTAATATATTTGAATATTGCGTTCATGGCCATAAGTAACTAAACTCCATAACTAGGGTTATGGGAACCATAGGCAAATAATGAGATAAACCCTAACTAAAATAACAATTCTAGAATAGTGTCTTGCATGTATTAATAATTCTTTCGCTAAGAAGTCTTTTTAACGGATGGCCGACGTTAGAACTCGCTTTAATGCTACTTGCCGGACTAAGGAGGTAGATAATAGGAAAAGAATTATTAACATAGATTTAGTGTATACTATCTAATAGGCTAATATTGATTGGTACGAGGTAATAACTTAGTCAAATATCGAATATGATGCTTAATATGAGGTAAGGATAAGGGTTAAGATAGCAACACACGTAGCCAGACCAAGGTGCGGAGTGAGATTTTCTAGATGCCGGACCAAGGATTTAGAAATACATAACTTATCACTTTGCATGCAAGATACTAGGAAAGAATTGTTATAGTTAGAATTATCAAGTTATGAACCTGTGGGGAACACATAACCCTAGTTACNTTTTTACACAATAATATTATGTGTATATATATATTGCTATTAATAAGTAACTTAATGAGCATTACACCTCCTAACCTTTTAATAATATATATAACATCTAATTTTTAATTTAATAATATAACTCCTAACCTTTCATATTCATAACCTTCAAAATATTTGATATAAAAATTATAACTCCTAAATATTACACCTATAAAAACCCACTTTGAGACATTGCTTGATGGTCATTTTATTTTTATTTTCCTTATTCTTCATTTTTTATTCCTTCGATTTGTTAATTTTTTTTGTCTTCTTTGATCTGATTTTTGCAGGAGAGGAATGTATAATGAAAAATGTTATATATTTTGCATATTTTGATTTTGTGAGGTAAAATGATTTGACATATCTAATTATCATTATCACTTTTATTCTATTGTAATTACATATAGATTTGATATTACTAGGTTGAATTGTTGATGATACAAATCATGATTCTTTTATAGAAAAAATAATTTGTTTTTTTTTTGCTTCTCTTTTTAGTTTTTTGATATTTTTTTTCTTATTCTTGTAGTTTCTACCGACACTGATTGTCTTTATTCACTTTGTAAATTTGAAGAATCGTATTATGTTATGTTGAGAACATGATCCTTCTTTCCTCTTCAAATCATATATAACTTATATATTTAAATATTTTTGCTTGATTATTTAACTATAATTTTATGTCTTTTTGTTGTTATTATTGTAAGGATTATAATTATCTTATGTTGAGAACGTGATCCTTCTTTTCCCTTCAAATCATATATAACTAAATATTTTAAATATTTTTGCTTGATTAGTTAATTATTTTATGTATGTTTGTTGGTATTATTGTAAGGATGTTTATAGTTCTCCGGTTAAACCTCTGATGCAATAAGAGTTGATTGGTTCCTTATCAAATTAATTAGTTAATTGAAAACGCCAAATATCTTATTTCTAATTTCGTCTAATAATATCTTCCTCCTCAGTATCTATAAAAATGTTATACAAATATATAATAAATATAAGTAATAAAAAAGTAATATATCACATCTCAATATAAAGTAAATAAAATACTAATATTAAATACAAATATTATATAACTAAGAATCAAATAAATCAATTCCTCTTATAATTTCGTATCTCACAACACATAACAATGATATGGTAAAAATAATAACTTTAACGTTGCATTATTTTTTAGATTATTTATATATATAAATTATTTATAGGCCAAATGTTTCACAATTTTGAGAATTTAATCAACAAAAAATTAAATATTTTTTAATTTTATTTTAAAACATTCGTACGATTATTTTTTTTATATATAATTTCAAATTTTTTTCTAATTCCTTTTGATTAACTTTTTAATTCTATGTCCCTTTTTAAATTTATTTTGAATTAATTTTTCTCTTAATAGATATCTCTCCTATAATATAAAATAAGAGAAAAAGTATATATTGTTCAAAATAATAGTAATTACTAAAAATAATGTATATTATTAGAAGCATATTTGGAGACTTTTAATAATTTGAAATTTCTAAAATGAGGTAAAAAGAAAATATGTCATATAATAAAATAAATCATAAAAATGGTGGAGGAATTTACTTAAACATATTTTTGTTTATTAAAAAAATATGTCACATTTTTTTTTTACCTTTTTCCTCTTATTTTTATGTATTTATTTTTAATTAAATTTTTATTATAAACTTACACCTCTTCATCTTTCAAAACATCTATACTTACTTAATTAATACTTATTAGTAATACCTATAACTTCCAGCTTTATATCTTTGTAACCCCAAATTACTTAATATTTAAATTTGTGATATCTTAAAAGCACATCAAAAAAATATTTCTCACCAAATATATTTATGTTTAGCTTAATTGTCCTCTACTTTAATCTTGTAATGCAAAATCTATCGACAAAGACTTCTTTATATAGTTATTTTTACTTCTAATAAGAATGATACAAAATAAGATATATAAAAGAGAATAATTGATTTGTTTTTTTTTGCATGAAATTATAAGAGCAAGATCATTACTAAAAGTAAGACAAAAACAATTCTTGAAAACATTAAAATGTATTTGTAGATACGCTTAGCGGTGGGAGATAATCAAAATTATTATGAAGTTATTTTTAAATTTTAAATAAAATATGAATCATGAAAACTATAATAAAAATTAATTAAGAGAATTCATTTAAACATTTTGCTTAAATTAATAAAAAGCTTAAGACAAGCTAACTTGATCATGTTAAGATTTGATGCTAATTGTCACTGTTTTAAAAAAATATATATAAATTAGTAAAAATACTAAAGACGAGCAAACTTCAGTCTTTTAATTACGATGCTAATTGTTTGTGTTTTCTTAATAGAATTAAATAAGCAAAGACTAAAAATAAAAGGGAGACTAAAAAATAGAGTTGAAATATTTTTTTTTAAAAAAACTTAATTATAGAAGAAAATTTCTCAAGGAAAAAATTAATACAGATAATCATTTCAAATATACTTATTACTAACCATTCCTCCTCCATTATAATGATTCTAAAAATTTACTTAACTTTTTCTCCTACGATTTAATTATAAGAAAATATTATTTATCGTTAATAATTATAAATATTCATATAAATTATGAAAAGTTTTTTTTTATGTTTTCTTTATTTAGAAAAAAATCAAGAGTCTAATTATAAGTTTTTAGTAGATATATATATATATATATATATATATATATTTTAATCTTAACATAAAACCTTTTATCATTCATCTATAATTGTTCATTTATTACTTATTTTATTATGCATTTTAACAATAATATATTCTTTTTATGTTAATTTTATATCACTAAAAATTATTTTACCGAACTAAAATCATGTATCACCTATTTGCTTCCAAAGAATCAATATATATAGAGAACTTTATATTTTAATATTATAAATATTGAAGTACTTTTTTAAGTCTTCAAATTATAGGTAGCTTATCTATTACGAATAATTTTTCATATTTCTAAGTCTGTTTTTGACTTTATTACTATTTTAATTCTTTTGATATTTTTAAAAAAATTAAAGACTAAAAATCTCACTTTAATTTTTTAACAAAACATCAAATTTACCCATATTTATTTTTGAGGACTCATTCAAATGGATAATGAAGTCATAAATTCTTAATTATTTATTATAACTAATATAAAAGAATAGGTACTATTCAACCAAAAAAAGTATAGGTATTTGACCGTACAAGTTTTTATTTTTTGATAAAATTAATTCATGAATTGAGTTGAAATTACAAAGCTAAATGATAAAATTTATTAACTAATCTATTTAGATTAAAAATTAAATAAAAATGAAACTTTTAGATACCGCGCATAGCGCGGCTAAGTTTACTAGTAATATATAAAACTAAACCAAATGATACACGCTCCTAATTTGATTGGTATATTACGATAACAATTTAGGTCCTTTTGGAAATATACGAATAAAATATAAACTAAAACAATTGGTTAGTACTCCCAATAAAATATAAAATATAGTAATAATTTGAGTCCCTTCTCGAACATCTCAAAAATATAAACTATAACAATTTGTATATCGTGTGACTTATTTTAATTTTACCAAATATTTTCCCAATCATTTAAGAGGGATCAACATGATTTCATTTTCCACTTGCGTAAACGTAATCAGTGTTCATTATTTTTTTGTTGGGGATTTTTGCATATAACCACTCAAAGAGGAGATTGACGAGCGAGATTGGGAGAGAGAAGAGCGACAAAAGGCAGAGAGTCGAGAAGTGAATTGTATATATATATATATATATATATATATATATATATTATGTATATTTATCAATGAATGTATTTGTATATTTGCATAAAATTTTAATTCGTATACAATTAAATCGAGCTAAAACATTTGTGTTTGTATATCTTATCTCTCTTCACTTTATACAAACACAATTATACATTACATTTGTATGATTATAAAGCGAGAGAGAAACGACAAAAAAGAACTAGCCAGATTTGTATTTGACTTAATTTTAACTGTATAAGGCGTAGAAATATGTATTTATATTTTTATATACAACATCTCTCGCTTTATACAAACACAAAAACATTTTATATATTTTTTTTTGTATAAAGTGAGAGAGATTGGCGGAAGAGAATCGGGAGAATGACTGGGCAGGAGAGATTGCTGAAACAGAGAGACTGACACGCAAGATTATAGAGAGAGGTGCGAGAGGCGAGAGAGAGGAGAGAGGCGTGAGAGAAAGTATGTAATTATAGCTATAAGTAAGTTCTGAAAAAGTATGTAATTATAGCTATAAGTAAGTTCTGAATTGTAATTGATGCAAACTGTAACTATGTTAGCTATAACTATGTTAGCTAATTAGCTAGTATATGTTTGCTTAATCGCGTAATTTTCTCTTTTTATATGGCTTCCCCACTATTGTATTTATTTTACATATTTGAGTTTTACTATGGTTTTCGTAAATCAAGTGTCTATTGGAAATAATCTTTCTACTTTCATCAAATCGAAGTAAGGTTATGTAGACACCCAATCATCTTAGACCTAACTTGTAAAATTATACCAGATATGTTATTAGTAAACCTAATTAGTGTGAATAGAATTATATCACATAATCAAAGTGGATTTTGCATACAAGCGCTACAATGAATTAATAATTAATGGTGTACAAAATGGAACCGCAAGTTGAGTCAATCCGAAAAAAAATTCAACTAGTGATTTGATTTGGTATTGGGAAAAAAAATCTGACTATATTTGGTTTGGTTTGGTTTTAACGATAACCCGAGACCAAACCAACCACTTAGAATTCGGAATGGTCCAATAAAGATTTTAGTTCATAGATTTGATAATTATAGTAAAACTTAAATCAAAATCAAATTAATATAAATGAAAAAAGAAAATTAATTCAACACTAAGAATGACAATAATATTGAATATTTATTCTTTAGTTTTACATTGATTTAGATAATTAAAATTAATTTTCCTAAAATATTTAGTAATATACTAATACTTATTAAACTTATTTTAGCATGATTTAGTACTTTTAAATTATGATCATTTTCATTATGACTTTACAATGTTTATTTATATGATGATTTCATTATTATTTTTAATTGAATATTTTTGTGTCATCAATACTCATCTCTTATTTTGTGTTTTTTTTTTTTTAAAACACCATAGATAATTTTATTTTTGTTCGACTAAAGAAATATTTGAAGCACAAGTTAATTATATGTTTGTATGCAAATTTTATCGAAAAAAAATCCAAAAATCAAAAAAAAATTGAGGTTTGTTATTTGGTTTGGTTTATAAATTTAAAAATTCGACAAAATAATTTGGTTTGGTATTTAAAAGATCCAAACAAACCCGAGGTTGAAAAATCCAAAAAAATTAAATTTTATTAGTTTGGATTGATTTATAAATTTAAAATTCTTTTACAAATAATTTGATTTGATATTTGAAAAATCTGAATCAATCTGATCATATACACCCGTAATAATATTTTTCTATACCTTGAAGAAATTTTCAACAACGTGAATTCTGCCTTGTGCTAATGATTGATTAACGGGAATTTTTTAATAATTGGTTTATTTAAGCTCAACCTTATTTAATTTTAATGCTGATGAAGCTGTTTCAAATTTCAACTCCATTGTGAAAAAATATCTACGTGTTTATTAAAAAAGAATATTTTGAACAATCGTTAATTGCCATGAAAAAATGTTGTGTATATATTAAATCAAAGATCTAATTAATTGCCACGATGTGCCATCTAATTATGTTATTGCGAAAAATGAAAATGGTAATAAAGTAATCATTAACAATTATTATGATAAAAATATTATTAGTGGTATTTAATTGTTAATTATCATTGATTATATATTTTTAGTGATAATTGTCAATCTTTATATATGTCTTTAAAATTTTTAGCAATATTGATTTTAGTGTCACTTAACTAATATAAAAAACTTTAGCATTCTTTATTAATGTTAATATTTAATGCCACTAAAAATTATTTTTCTAATTTCTCAACGAAGGAAAACAACTGATTGCACATGAAAAACAGTGGTGAAAACAATAATGAATATTCAAATCATTCCAGCTCTTTTATAGGTAATTTAAACTTCTAGATGCATTATTTTAAATGTTTCTTTGGTTGTTTCATCTTGCTAAGATTTGATTATTATTTTTTAAAAAAGATTTAGTGGCTGATATTTTATTTATACTATTTAGGCACGGTATTTATCTGAGTCCAATTTTATAAATTAAATTTTTTATTAAAATTATATAGTAAGTCTAATGACAAAACAAAAATTAATAATTTAATTTTCAACACTAGGAAGAACCTTTAAATTTAAACTAGGAATTTGAATTCTAAAATCCGTCTCTACAGAGTCTACTGTTGGTCTAATACTTTTTTTCAACTTCTAAATATAAATTAAATTAAGATTAGAGTCACATTTTTTCAACTTCTACATATAAATTAATTATACACGCAAAATATCGATTAAAATCCCGTGTTAAAATATAATTATCATTAATCAGGAATGTAGCTTCTCGAAATAATTAAATTAGTCAATTGTTTTTTTTATCACCTCGTATAAATATCATGAAGTTTATTTTGTGCATTCTTATCCAAATGAATAAAATATACAACGTGTGATCCTAAATTCAAAATTTATTTCTTTAGTCCTTAACCCTTGAAAGTTAGTATTTTCTACACCCCGAGTTGGTTTCACTCGAAGATAATAATTCATTGTTTATTATAAATTTATCTAAATTTGACTTGTTTAAGAGCTAATTATTTAGTTATTTTTTAGTTTGTAATATTACGAATTTTAGCAGATTATGGTACATTTAAATAGTTCCAGATAAATGTATCTTCAAATACATCAAGTCAAAATTATGTGTGGTTTGTTCAAGAAATATTGTATCAAAGCGGATTCGCCTGTATCTAGAATATATAACAAAATATCATTATCCTCCCACCCGTCTCGTTCGCTACTCTCCTATATATTTGGTATCATAAATACATGTGAATTATACCAGATATATGCATCTAGGATACATGACTATGTTACTCTCCTCCCTCCTCTTTCTTATTTTAGTGTATATATCTGATAGTAAAAATATATGTATCTAAGTGTATTTTTCTTTATATTTATAATATAAAACTTTTAATTATTGGTAAGATATGTAATATTTTAAGAGTATAATTAATAATAAGTATATAAGGTGAAATGTGTCTCATTATGTAGTTTGTCTTTGTTTTTTTTTAAAAAATAATGTCATATTTAAGGTTTCTTGTTAGTTGTCATACCAGGAGTTTTAGTAGAATTCTAACCACAATTAACGACAATCAAAATCTGTATTCATGACTAATTCTTAAAAAATCAAAAATCTAATTAATATAATAATCACGTAATTGTATTTAAGATATTGTTTCCATATTTAAACGGATTGATATGACGCTTAAATTTCTCCAATCGATTTTTAATTCTTTAATAATATGTTTTTTTTTAAAAAATAAATTCTTATTTTCTTTTTGTGATTTGCTGCAAAAAAAATTATATACTTTTATGAGCTAATTGTTTATATGTATACTTTCATTTGTAATATTAAGAATCTTGTTATATTTTGGTATCGTCAATTAGTTTCAGATAAATGTATCTTGAGATACATGGTGTCAATATTATATGTAGTTGTTCAAGAACGTTATATTTAAATGGATTAGCATGTAATTAGGATAGATAATAAATATTATTCTCCTTCTGTTCGTCTTGCTCGCCACTCTCTTATGTATTTGGTATAAGAAATACATGTAAATTATATTAGATATATGTATCTAGGACGCTCACCTCTCTCCTTATTTTATCTAGTAGCAAAATTACCTGTATCTAGATGTATCTTTTTCAATATATAGTAAAAAATTCTTAATTAGTGATAAGATAGGTTATATTTTAAAAGTATAGTTAATAATAGGACAACTTTCACATATAGCAAATAAAAAATTCATATTTGTATGCTGTAACAAAATTTGCATAATTGCTCTCTATAGCAAATATATAATTGTATAATTAGCTATACATATACAATTGTATGATTCGTTGGCCTAAATTGTATAATTCGCTAACCTATGACCCAAAACGAGTCGTGAGTGGCACCCTCACTTAACCCCCTAGGTGGGAGAACCAACGAATTTAACCTCAACTTACAAGCTACAAGCATAATGCGGAAGCTCAAAAACATACTAAATGTCTTTTCCCAAACCTGAAAGTCATCACAACAAGGACATCTAATCTTCCATTACTAAGTCTAAGAGTATCAAATACACCAAAATAAATGAAATAAAGTAATTCATGTCCGTAAACTAAGGTCATCAGGTAATAACTGAGAGAATCCAACCCAAGCTCGAATGAATAGCTCATCCTTGCACATGATATGCCGAGACTTGATAGAGCTGAGGGCGATTCAAATTCGTTCGTACACTTGCTGCACTCCATATAAGGAAAACAAAGAAAAATTCAAGTAGGGCTCAGTACGAGGCAACATGTACTGAGTAAATATCATCGGCCAACCCAAAATAGTAACTAATATTACAAAGAATAATAGTTTAAAATCAACTATAGTACTTAATAGGTGAGAAACAGCAAACAACATGAACAAGTGACAACTGAAACAAGTATGTAATCAATCACAATATCAAGACACAGGAGGACTCATGCCTCCACACCACGTTCGTTGAGAAATGGGTTCTTTGAGATTGAGTACATTAAATTAATTCAATATCATTTTCCTTTAATGTTACTATGTCAGAACGTGACACTCCGATCCTATTATACCATGTTAGAATGTGATACTTCGTCCAATTATATCGTGTCAGAATGTGACACTCGGATCCAATTATATCGTGTCGAAACGTGACACTCCGATCCAATATTATCATTTCGGAACATAATACTCCGATCTAAGAAAACTGTGTCGGAACGTGACACTCTGATCCAAGAATACCGTGTCGGAACATGACACTCCGATCCAAAAATATAGCGTCGAAACATGACACTCCGATCCAAGAATACCGTGTCGGAACGTAACACTTTGATTCAAAAATATCGTGTCGAAATGTGACACTCCGATTCAAGAATACCGTTAATTTATCCTTTATTATCACCACTTTCAATTCATTGTTATATCATTTCATCAAACCTTCTTTATTCAAGGCATGACTTCGATAAAGAGGGTTCAAGGATCTCAGAATTTCAGACCAATCACAAACCACACCACCAAGTCACACAATCACACATTCAAGTACATAAAAAGCTTCACAAGATCATTCAATGCATATCAATCACTATCAAGAGTACTATCAAACAACATAAATCATAACATACCTCCATCGCAGAAACGAAGTCAAGAAAGCTACTTCTCCAATACTTTTTCTTTCCTCAATGTCTCCGAACCTTTCCAATCTATGCAATATGCATAACTTATAAGTTAATGATTCTATAGACACTTACATTATTTTATTAAGTATAGTGTAAACCAAGTAGTCGTCAAACACAAATCTATATTCAAGTTTCTTATCTTGAGGTCAATTAATATGTCAAGCCTTCTATTTCCTATATTTAAGCCTAAGGTTAAGTCTTTAATTTTCTGAATAACATATATTTAATGGTATTCAAAGAATATAATACGTTCAATATTTAATTACCGATCTTAATATATCAAAATTTGAATCATGATAAAATAACTATACGAAGAAGAACAAAAATAATTAAAACCTAAATAACTTGTAACGAAGTGGTACTAATTTAAATTGAAAATATGATGATATATTATGTACATTATTCCTAATGATTGTATTACCATATAGTAATCGTTGTCAATATTACCTCTTAATAGACATGAAAAATTTTGGCACCTAAATAAAATAATAATAATAATAATACGGCCACAGAAACAAGTGCAAATTGAATTTGCACTTCTGATTCCTATTCCCCTAACTTTGAAATACAATATAATTAATAATAATAATAAATTAATGATAATAATAAATTAATGATAATATGACATATATGTGTATAAACAAATGCAGTGATTGAGGCAACTAATGCTTACATGTTGTTCGTCGTTCTTCTTTTCGATTTGTTTTTCTTCTCCCGTTGTGCGCCTCTCTTTTAGTTTTTTTCTTTTCTACAAATTGTGTACTATCCTAATTATTAAAATACTAATTATAAAAATAGTAAAAGTGGTCCACCATAAATTCTAATGTTATTTTCCTTAACCATCAACTAAATAAATTATAAAAAGTAACCTATTAATTTTATGCTGTAGTTATGAATAGTTAAAAATATCCATTTAGAATCTATCAAAAAGTATTTTATGAAATAAAAGCTCTAGTACTTTAAACGACCATAAGGGTCGTTACAATAGATACCAATTTACCCACCGTTCGTCCTCGAACGATCAAAGGAAGGTGATGATAAGAAAGGAGAGTTGTCGCAATAATTCATTCAAAATATTAGTACCCAAGGTCTTATATCAAAATTATCAAACCCACCAATTGAAGATTTGCACCTCTTCACATACAATGCCTCAAGTGGGTCTATCTCACTAGTCTAATGATAATTTTTGTTGTATATAAACTCAAGTAACAACAAAACTATTTCAAACAATGGACTCTTCAACTGACCAATTCTCCAACTAGACCTTGACACAACCACCAAGACAAATATTATCTTAGATAACCATGATAAAATTCTAAATCAATAGGGGCTACAATTAGAAGTGCACTTTAAAATCACCACACATTCATAATGCACAAATCAAGATTTCTTTTTCACAATACAATCTCATCACAAGCCTAAGTGATAAAATTATTATTTCTAGACACCGATTACTCATCAAGGGAGGATGAAAATATCTAACCCAATCACAAGCCTAAGTGATAAAATTATTATCTTTAGAATCGATTACTCATCAAGGGAGGATCAAAATATCTACCCCAGAGAAGAAAATGATCAAGTAACCATCCATCGAGTGATACACCCAAGCATACATGACCTCTAACAACATTGTCAAAATGCTAGATTAGTAGCTATTATAGACAAAATTTATGAATGACAAAACTAAACCCAATGGTCTCCATATTTCATCACTCATAGCCGCAAATGATACTAATGATGAGATAGATCTCAAGTCTATCGCACGACTGTAAATTTTGTAAATTTCCATGGTAGTTCTCCTATATATTCTCATAAACAAAGTTGTATGTAGAACCACATATATTTCAATAGCTCCAAGACAACAACAAATCTTTCATAACTGGAAATAACTAAGGTGGAATAACTCTAAATACTCTTCCATAGTGTCCATATCAAACATTTTCATTCAACTGACTCTATCTATTTGGTTTTCTACCTATCCATAATCACCAATTTAGTCCCTTTTATCATGCACGGACACTTGATTTATCAGACCCTACTTTCACTAAAGTCAATACTTTTAATACAAAAAAAATCATCATAACTATATTGATCATCTACCTTACTCCCGAATCATCAGTAGTATCAAAGTATTCTTATCAAATACATGTTCAAACTATGATTATCTCTTTTTCGATTTAAGCATTTCATGACAAATACGAGTCCCAAATAAAGCTCATTACACTAATTTCAAATGCGAAAGTACCTTTCCATCGAGATAAAACTATTAAATTACACCCAAAGTCAACTTTTCACCACTTTCACATACCATGCTTTAGCTAACATTTAAAACAATCACATACCTCATGCCTATACTTAGGGAAATTCTTTGTCACTCAAATTATTTTGTATAATGTAAGCTCATAACCTGTATTCACCATCAAATGTCTATGTAACAGATCTTAACACTCTATGTAGTCCCATCAATAGAGCATTATTAACCCAACTCTAAATGCTTAATAACCATGTAGAATTAGATCTTACCTTGTATATCATTCTTTAGTCATCTATCAAAAATTTGAGTAAATATTTTTCATACCTCACCATTTTTCATCCAAACCCAAACTCAATATTTACAATAAAAGTAAATGATAAACTCCTAATAAGTTAATGTTGAACCAGTCCACACTTCACAGTCATATCTAAGCTTATAAGAGAAAATTCATACAACATTCAACTTTGAACCATGGGTGTATATATGAGAGATTTGATTACTTCACCTTTCTTAAATTCTACCCATGAAACCAATTTCAAATCCATTGAACTCTTTAATACACCGGGTTGTTTTTCATTTCGCTAATTCGCTTAGAAATATTATTCCTTGATTGATAATCTATAATATTTTACCTTATACTCTAAACTAAGAAATCCTTCCCCTTCGATCCTTTAATAATCAAAAGTAACAAATGTTCCAATCCAAAACTACGCATAGGTCCTTTTTTATATTTAATATTTGATGTAAATAATATATTATTATTTTGTTTTATTTTTACCTCACAAATTCATACCTTGCCACCACAAAAGTAGATTCACAATGAAAAGCTTTATTTGTAAACCAAACCATGTAACTCAATCTCCTTATCTATGAATATGACTTATACCTTGAAGATTTTTATAAACTAACATATCTTAACTTATCGTTGATCGCCTCTTCATCAATCTTGTCATATCTTTCGAGAAAAATTCGATCGTAGTTATTAACCAATTTGATAAAGTTGTGACTAAAACCATGACCATATTAAAATATATGAAACCACATGTCTCTGAACCCAATTCTCAACTTCCAAAAGATACCTCAGTATCCCTTGTAATTAGAGAAAATATTCTTGTTCTCACCTCATTTCGAAGATTGAATTATATCCCACAATTTTATTTTATTTTTATTTCTATTTTTTCCATTACGACTCTAACTCTTTTAAATTCAATTCAAGCGGTGTCCCACATCTCCTAAAACTTTCCATACAACCACATTATTCATCAAATAATGAAAAATCACAACATTACATGTTCGCAATTCGTTAGTACTGTATAAAATTCGTTTAACCAACAATCCTTATTATATAATATCCATCACCAATCCCTTATCATCATTACAAACTCTAATCACCTCCATTGTCTAAAATTAATATTTCTCTTATTAAATATTATCTTAAAACACCTCATAATACACTATAAGTACAATATCTCTACAATTTTAATGCAAGCACCACCCAAACACAGCTGTTGTTCGGAACCAAAAACAATAGTCTTGCTGATATCTGAATCCAATCTTCACCATTCAAATCAATCAAAAAGATGTCAGAAATACGTAGTTAAAATTTTATTACAATCCAACGGTTAGTTAATTGAGAAACACGATCTGAAGGTTGCTTGTCGGAGAAAAGGTATGCAGCAAAATAAATATTTTTCTTCCCTCTTCTCTCTTCTCTCTTGCTGAAAGTTCTATAAAAACCTCTCATATGTCCTAAGTTGTTCAATTTTTCTCTTAGGAACATCCTCTATTTATACAATTGTGCTTTTTCTTACAAAGTCAAAATCAACTACAAATAGGATTACAATTCCAATTCTTTTTCTAATGGAATTGGAAACCAAATAAAGAGAATAATTTTGATCCTTTTTCAATTAGGATTAGGCCTAGTGTCCAACTCTTAAGTAAATACTAAATTCGATATTATAACTAATGAAACACTTTCAAGACTTTGTTTCCACTAAAACTTATTCTAAATGAGAATTTTCGATACTAGTACAACAAACATAAATCATATAGGTCATGTATCACTTTCTCTTTTTACCATCATGCTTATCTAGGCCTTTTAATCATCAAGAAGTGAACCTTTTCCTCGACATGCCACCTTAGACTCAGGTATAGTAATCAAAGTTAAGGGACTAACTCAATTTTATAAACATTTTCTTACTAAAATCTTCAATGTAGTTCACCCAAGTATACTCAATAGGACTTTCTTTCTCAATAAGTTTGTCATCCTAGTTTCAATCTACCTTTTGAAGCTTAAAATAAAATCGTCAGTCCTCGTTCAGAATCCTCAAGATACATTTCCTAATCTAAATGGACCAGTACCATACCAAAAATCCACCACTATTTTAAATCATACCTACCAAGAAGATTATATCCAAATAGGTCACACATTTTTACCTTTCAATAAATTCAAAATACTATTAAATTCATTCTTAGATCAGGTCGATGACAAAAAGAACACAAATCATAAATTTAACCAAGTAAACATCGATATTATTGTAGTAGTCGTATCATGAACCTTTTTAACACACACTTAATCTATAAATCCATAATAGAGATTCTGCCCTCAATTGCCTCAACATAATTTAATCATTTAATAAGAAATTCATATATGTTATGATAACTTTACTAACTGCACTTCACAATATAATGGTGTCCATTATGTAGTCATTACAATCCCAATAGTCAATCGAGAAGATATATCCATTTCCAAATACACATTTTATTTCTAGTGTTGCTATTTCAACTTCTAATACTCTAGTCCTAACCATATGGGGAACAGATTGAATAAATTAAGATAGCAATTGGTATCATCTAGATACCGATTGGATTCAAGTAGTAGCACGAAGAAATAAGGCATAAATTTTCCTAAAGTCCAATAGCCTCTACAAGAAAAGTAAAGGTGTTCTTGTACCGTTCCGCAAGACTCTACTAGACTTGTCCTTGTGTGATGAGACCACCGAACCTAACGATCTAATATCAAGTTTGTCATGATCCAAAACGAGTCGTGACTGGCACCCACACTTAACCCCCTAGGTGGGAGAACCAACGAATTTAACCCCAATTTACAAACTACAAGCATAATGCGAAAGCTCAAAAACATACTAAATATCTTTTCCAAAAACCTGAAATTCATCACAACAAGGACATCTAATCTCTAATTACTAAGTCTAAGAGTATCAAAGACACCAAAATAAATGAAATAAAGTAATTCCTGTCTGAAAACTAAGGACATCAGGAAATGACTGAGAGAATCCAACCCAAACTCGAATGAATAGCTCCTCCTCGAACATGATATGCCGAGACTTGATAGAGCCGAGGGCGATTCAAATTCGTCCGTACACTTGCTGCACTCCATATAAGGAAAACAAAGAAAAAATCAAGTAGGGATCAGTACGAGGCAACATGTACTGAGTAAGTATCATCGGCCAACCCAAAATAGTAACTAATATACAAAGAATAATAGTATAAAATCAACTATAGTACTTAATAGGTGAGAAGCAACAAACAACATGAATAAGTGACAACTGAAGAAAGTACGTAATCAATCACAATATCAAGAACACACGAGGACTCATGCCTCCACACCACGTTCGTTGGGAAAAGGGTTCTTTGATATTGAGTACATTAAATTAATTTAATATCATTTTCCTTTAATGTTACTGTTTTGGAATGTGACACTCCGATTCAATTATACCGTGTCAGAACATGACACTCCGATCTAATTATAACGTGTCGGAATGTGACATTCAGATCCAATTATATCGTGTCGGAACGTGACACTCCGATCCAATTATATCATGTCGAAATGTGACACTCCGATCCAAGAATACCGTGTCGAAACGTGACACTCCGACCCAAGAATACCGTTAATTTATCCTTTATTATCACCACTTTCAATTCATTTTTATATTATTTCGAAATGTGTATATTATGGTATTCAAATAATATACACACTCAAATATTTAATTACCTATCTTAATATATCAAGATTTGAATCATAATAAAATAACTATACGAAGAAGAACAAAAGTAATTAAAACCTAAATAACTTGTCACGAAGTGGTACTAATTTAAAATGCAGAGATGATGATATATTATGTACATTATTCCTAATGATTGTATTATGATACGGTAATCGTTGTCAATGTTACCTCTTAATAGATGTGAAAAACTTTGGCACCTAAATAACATAACAATAATAATAATACAACCATTTGCACTTCTGATTCATATTCCCTCAACTTTGAAATACAATATAATTAATAATAATAATAAATTAATGATAATATGACATATATGTTTATAAACAAATGCAGTGATTGAGGCAATTAATGTTTACATATTGTTTGTCGTTCTTCTTTTCGATTTGTTTTTCTTCTTCCGCTGTGCGCCTCTCTTTTAATTTTTTCTTTTCTACAAATTGTGTACTATCCTAATTATTAAAAGAATAATTATAAAAATAGTAAAAGTGATCCACCATAAATTCTAATGTTATTTTCCTTAACTATAAACTAAATAAATTGTTAAAAGTACCCTATTAATTTTATCGCTGTAGTTATGAATAATTAAAAAATATCCATTTAGAATCTATCAAAAAGTATTTTATGAAATAAAAGCTCTAGTACTTTAAACGACCCTAAGAGTCGTTACAATTTCGCTGCCATTATATAATTTGCTGACCTTTTTCTTTGCAATTGTATAATTTGCTGGTCTATTTCGTTGCAATATCTGTATAAAATTTGCTTTGTATACAATTGAATTGAAGTAAAATGTTTGTATATTGTATAATTATAATTGTATAGGATGAAGATATATGTTTTTTTCTCGCTTTATACAAAAAAAGAAACACAATTTATACACTTCTGTTGTATAAAGTGAGAGAAAATTATATTTCACTGCAATTGTATAATTTGCAATTGTATACTTCGTTGGCCTTTTTCGTTGCAATATTTGTATAAAATTTGCATTTATATACAATTGAATCGAAGTAAAATGTTTGTAAATTGTATAGTTAAGTGTATAGACGAAGATATATGTTTTTGCATGTGTATATACAATTTTCTCTCGCTTTATACAAATCAGAAACACAATCTATACAATTCTTTTGTATAAAGCGAGAGAGACGAGCAGAGGGAGAGTGGCGAACAAGAATGGGAGAGTGACGAGCGAGAGTTTAGAGAGAGAGGCGACTGACATACGTTGGCAAACGTTTGGTATGGGCACAATTAAATCAAACTGTAGCTACTTTATTTATTTAGATTATTAGTTTACTATTATATACAATTATCCCTTAATAATAATACATATGGTGATGAAATATGTCTAGTTATGTTGTCTGTCTTTGTTTTCATTCAAATGGACTAGATTGTACTAGACCGGATCAAGTTGTAAACATATGGGTAAGGCCCATTAACCATTTTGTTTAGGGAAACTTTCACATATATATTTGTATGCGAGTAAAATAAGAAGAGAGGAATATCGTTAGATAATTGTACATATATATGTAACTACTATGTATGTGTATTAATGATTGTGTTTGTATATCTGCATAAACTTTGAATTTTAATACAATTTAATCGAGTTAAATATTTGTATTTGTATATCAAATATTTATCTCTCTCTCTCGTTTTATACTAATATAAATTATACATTGTATTTATAAAATTTGTGTTTGTATAAAAAATAAAGAGAGAAAGGCAAAATAGAATTGGTAAGGGAAGATTTTATTAGTATAATTATAAGTGCATAAGACGGAAAAATATGTGTTTGCATCTGTATATACAATCTCTCGCTATATACAAACACATACACAATTTATAAATTTGTGTTTATTAAAGCGAGAGAGGCGAGGGAAAGAACTCAGAGTGGAGAATGAGATTCGGGGGAGAGAGACAAATGTCAATATGTTTGCTGCGAATAGGAATTAAATGAAAATGTAGCTATGCCATTTATTTTGAATTAATAATTTGATTATAATGCACAATTTTCTCATTAATTGATTATGTTAGCTAGCCCTCTTCTTAAATAATTAGAGGAACTTTTACATATATTCACTCAAAAATAGCCAAAATACGCACCATATCTATACTTTGCTAATCACGATTCGTAGCTATATGTTATAGGGAGGAGTGCGACGAGCGAGATTGGCAAATGGAGGAGAGAAGCGAGTAAAGAGGGCAGAGAGTGGGAGAGAGGTAAATTGTATATGTATATAGGTTAGATTATGTGATAGTATACATATGCCTTTGTATATATGACAAGAGAATTTTGTAGAGGAAGGAGAGAGGCGAGCAATATTGGTAGAGGCAGGAGAGAGGTGAGTGAGAGAGGGAAATAACTTGTATAATTTGCACCTCATCTGTATAATTCGCGGGTACGTTTGTTTAATTCACTTGTTTTTGTATAATTGAGTAATAAAAAGTTTGGAACTATATAAATATGGTAAAACTCAAAATAACGAGTTGATACAAAGATAAAAATATGAATTTTCAAAAGTTATACAAAATATATTAGTCAAATTACATATATAAATTATATTATACAAAATCTGAAAACTGCACGTTTATATAAATTTTAAAAACTTATACACAAAAAGATTGAATTTATATAGTGACAAAACTGAAAAATCAAATGAATCATCATCATATAGTAATACAGACCATCATATACAAATACATATTAAACGAAGAATTATTCGTGGTGAATTATACATATGTGGTGAATTATACAAACGTGGCTAATTATACAAACTCGAAGTCAACCCACAAAATTAACAGTTAATGTTAGTCTGGAATGGTAAATATAGCAAACTATACCTATAGTGAGTAATTAAATAATATAAATTTGCATTACTGCATAGTTTTTCCAATAATTAATTTGATACCGCTTTGCCCAAATAAGTTTGCTTATCTCAGTAGATGTCCCTAATATTTTATCATATAATATTTAATTCAACATCTTTGTGGCCCTTCTTCAGCCAGTGGCGGAGCTACAGTGTCACGGGATATTCAAGTAGATATTCTTTGTCAAAAAATTATATTATATATATAAATAAAATGCTACTTAAAACGGTCAAATTTTATACATTGAACACCTTGAACATATCAAGATGCTACGACCCAGTGTTGTGAGGCTCTCCTCCTTAATTTGTAGGGGTGAGTTTGAATCCCCGCAACTTCATGCTATAATTATTTTAAATTGAACACTCTTACTTTGTTATTTATTAACTTATTTCGGTAATTGTCTAAGTTAATTAATTCTTCACTTTATATTAAATTAAACACAAATATTAAAGTCAAATATGATGAAATTTGATATTTAAAATTTTGAAACATTTATTCTTAAAAAAAATTTAGTATTATGTAATTCTATTTTTTTTAATGTATTCATTCATAAAAAAAAATTACTTATGTAATATTTGAACATCTTTCGTAAAATTTCTAATTTCGCTATAATTTTCAGCTATACTCACATTTCATCTTGAATTTCCAAGTTCCAAGGTAGTCATGAATTAATACTCCCTCCGTCCGGAATTGTTTGTCATGTTGCGCTTATCGTAAGTCAATATGACTAATTTTTAAAGGTAAATTAGATTAAATTAATTCGATATTTTAAACAAAAAAATTAGATATTCTAAAACTATATGAAAAGTACTATAAATTACAATTTTTTGTATATTAATATGATGAAAAATGCATCTTAAAATGTTAGTCAAAGTTTTTGTAGTTTGACTCTAAAAATAGAAATCATGACAAACAATACCGGACGAAAGAAGTAATAAATACAAAGCAAGGAAATAATGATACATTATTGATACGCTCAAACTTACTTCTCAAATAAGAAGTAAAGCGGTCGTGTCAAGTAAATAACCCAACTAGTGAGGTTGGGATCGTTCCCACGAGGAAAATAGTCTAGACTTAACTTCAACTTGTTATTACTATTGTTTGGTCAATGACTTCCTTGGAAAGTAAAAACAATAAAAGGGGGGTTTCTATTTCTAAATGAGTGAAAATAAATAACGAACTTGACAGAGACACTTAACAGCTTTGAATGTTGGATTTTAATCAATTAATCAATGTAACTAGGGTTATGTGTTCCCCACAGGTTCATAACTTGATAATTCTAACTATAACAATTCTTTCCTAGTATCTTGCATGCAAAGTGATAAGTTATGTATTTCTAAATCCTTGGTCCGGCATCTAGAAAATCTCACTCCGCACCTTGGTCTGGCTACGTGTGTTGCTATCTTAACCCTTATCCTTACCTCATATTAAGCATCATATTCGATATTTGACTAAGTTATTACCTCGTACCAATCAATATTAGCCTATTAGATAGTATACACTAAATCTATGTTAATAATTCTTTTCCTATTATCTACCTCCTTAGTCCGGCAAGTAGCATTAAAGCGAGTTCTAACGTTGGCCATCCGTTAAAAAGACTTCTTAGCGAAAGAATTATTAATACATGCAAGACACTATTCTAGAATTGTCATTTTAGTTAGGGTTTATCTCATTATTTGCCTATGGTTCCCATAACCCTAGTTATGGAGTTTAGTTACTCATGGCCATAAACGCAATATTCAAATATATTAAATAAGAGTTCATGTACTTACTTCAATGAGAAAGAGTAAAATCCAAAAGTTTGCTTGATTAATCACCAAAAATCACTTGCAAGAATCTCAAAGTAATCAATAATCTCACAAAAAGTCTAATGATAATCAAGAATCTCACAATACAATGTTTACCAATACGGAGTTTAACAATCTAAGAGTCTAACCTCAAAAATGAGGTTTTTCAAACTATTTATAAAAAAAAAAACATAATTAAACAAGGACTCTGTTTGCTGGAAATCTGCCAAAACACGGCTGGGTCGACGGGCCACGCGACGGATCGTAGTGGTCATGACGGACCGTCATGGACTCCATCGTCCCATACTTGTGCAATTTCTTCTGCTGCTCTCTTCATTCCCCTCGACGGCAAGTATGACGGACCTTCATAGGCACAACGGTCCGTCGAGGGTCTTCGTTCCAAAACACATCAACTCTTGGAATCTGGGTACTGAGATTACTTCTCTGAACTTCATGACGAACCTGCAGGACGGACCGTCATAGACACTACGGACCGTCATAGACACTACGGACCGTCACAAGCTTTGTAACCCCACACTTGGTCAGACTTCCCCATCTTCCTTCAGCAGCTGCACTACGCTGCCACCTACGGACCGTCACAAGCACGACGGACCGTCATAAGCTCCGTAGGTGGTCTCTTCTGCATTTCTTCGCTCAAAATCTCCGCATTCAGTTTTGGACAGATTTCCTACATAACAAAGAGAAACTTATATAAAAATTAGCACAAAAAGGCTTTTGGACACACTAAACTTAAGGAAAAAGTATTAATAATACCGTGAAACCACGATATATCAATTTATATAGACTTTTTCTATTATGTTATTAAACAACTAAATTATAAAAATAGGTACTTAATAATATGATTAGCCTAAATTATTAATTTATTACTTAAAATTAATATTAATATGCACATCGTTTTTTTAAAAAGTTCAAATACATTTGGTAATATTTGTTATTTGTTTATTTTTGTTCTTTTTTCATTTAATAATTTATCTTGTTGTTATCTTTTCTTATTCTTTTTCTTTAAACATAAACAAAAATAAAAATATTAGGTAACTACTTTAGATTAAGAAAATAAAAATAATAATATAACTAATTTATTTTCAAAACTACGCATTGTTTAATGATACCATGTCAAATATATGTTGTGATGGTATCATTGAGAAATTAGTTGGTTGTTTTATCTCCTGAATTCAAATTAGCAAACCAGAAATAATAAAAGATGAAAAAAAAAGAACTATCTGAGTCCAAAGAATTCACAATGTGTCCTTAATAAATTTAATCCCCTCAAGTATCCGAGGTTGCAAATTTATTTCTGCCAAGATAAAATGGATTAACCATTAAAGAAGTAGTGGTACCTCAAAGTTTAATAATTTCAACAAACTCAAAATAACAGCAAATAATCACACATACAAAAAAGATCGATCGATTTTGTTTAGTAAGAAATGTATGCAGAAGAAGGAAAGAATTCAATGCCGAAAAATGTGAGAAAGTCTCTCTATTTATAGCCAACAAAAGGAAAAAGTCACATCTCTTTGGAAACAAGATAACCTTTTAGAAAGGTCCTAACACTTTGGAAAAAGCACAACATTTAAACGGTCACAATCCTTTAGAAATGGCACAACCCTTCGTAAAGGTCACAACCATTCAACATAGTCACAACTCTTTAGGAGATTCATAACCCTTCATTTCTAAATGTGTTATTGCGTAGATACACTATTTGATATATTATATATCAAACTTAGAAATCATTGAAAAGTCCTAGTGTCTTTACCCGTGTTATTGAACATTGTCTTATCATGAGAATGAACCATATATGAAAGAATATTTTGACAATGTTGAACTGTCATTAATGACTTTGTTTGATTTCCTTGAACCTAGATCTTGGGATCTCCAGTCTTCTAGGTAGAGTTACAACCACAATGACTTGTACTCGGTCATTGTTTCATTCCCTTTGATAATCTATCAACTCCCTCTCTAGTTAGGCCTTTTGCAAGTGTATTCGACACATTATTCTTTGACTTTAAATAGTCAATTATGATAATTCCACTAGAGTAGTTCTCTTATGATATTATGCCTACATCATATATGACGAGACATTCTGTTATACATCATGCTTCATGCCCTAACAATTGCATATTAACTCTCACAATATACTACACATACTAAAGCTAAAGGTTTAGGCCAAAAATCTTTCAAGAAATTTCGGAGTCATTCAACTGCTTCACCAGCCTTATCTAGAGTGATAAACTCAGATATCATAATAAAGCGAGTGATACATTTCTGTTTGAAGATTTCAAGATATTGCTCCTCCAAAAAGAGTAAATATATAAATCCACTCGTGAATTTTACTTCGTTTAACCTGGTGATTCAATTTGCATCACTATATTCTTTTAATACTGTTGAACATAAGCTATAGTGCATAGTAATAGTTTTTAAGCATGTTTTAAATACTCCAAACTCTTTTCATTGTCATCCAATGAGTTTGATTGAGGTTACTTGTGAACTGAATTAGTTTATTAATAGCACATGCTATATTTAATCATGTACTCTTCGTGATATATATCATACTTCTCAATAGTTTTTAAGTATGTTTTAAATACTCTAAAGTTCTTTTCATTGTCATCCAATGAGTTTGATTGAGGTTACTTGTAAACGACTCAGTTGATTAATAGCACATGATATAATTAATCGTGTACACTTTATGATATATATAGTACTTTTCAATACTCTAGCATAACCCAATTGTGAATCACTTATTTCTTCATTCTTTTGAAGTACAAAGCTCACATTTATTGGAGTCTTGAGAATATTGAAATCCATATGGTTGAACTAGTCAAGTGTTTTTTCGAACACATCAGTAACTTCAATGTCTTTGATATCGAAGTTACTTTATAACATATGCTTAGTAACATTTATGTCAGAAATGTCTCTTTTAATGATCAATATGTTATCAATATAAAACAAACAACTACCTTGTAATTTAGAGTGTCTTTAATGTAAAAACATTTATCACATTCATTAATCTAGAATTCATTTGCCAACATAGTTTGGTCAAACTTAGCATGTCATTATTTGGGCGCTTGTTTTTAATTCACCAAATGACGTGACAAGTTTACCAACTTTCTTTCTTTTACCAGGAACCACAAAGCCATTGGTTTGTTCTATGTAAATTTGTTCCTCCAATTCTCCATTTTAAAAAAATATTTTCACATCTATTTTGATGAATTTGAAGGCCATATACACCAAAAAGTGCGATTAACATCTGAATTGATATAATTCTAATTAGTGGTTGTTATGTGTAAAAATAATCAAAACGTTATTATTGTCTAAAGTGTATGACAACAAATTTTGTTTTGTATTTGTCAATAGTTTCATCAACTTTCTTTTCATTTTGTAGATCCACTTTGAACCCAAACGTTTATTTCATGGAGGAATATCAACCAATTCTCAAGTATTGTTTCTCAAGATTTAATCTATCTTACCATTTACAACCTCTTCTCAAAAGAAATGAGTCCAAAAAGGACATAGATTCTTCGAATTTATGAGACTCATTTTGAAGAAGAATTTACACAATCATAACTCGAATGAAGTAGTTTGTGACATTTATTACGCCTCTAAATTTGTTTATTAAGTACATCCTCCTTTGGTTGTTTCCAAGGTCATTTAGAACCTTCACTTGTCTATCCGACAGTTTGGACTTACGAACCATAAATCGACATATTTAATATTTGTATCATATCCAGTGAACATACAATTCACAGTTTTAGATTCTTTTTTTATCCGTATAAGAATAGTTCTTTCCTTTCATATCTCAAATAGAATAGTCCGTATTGAAAATTATTATTTCAAGAGTTATTGCTTGTATATACTTTAAGGGGTGACAAATAATCCAGTATTAGGACACAACAAAGCCTGAACAAACAAAAAAATTTATTGTTTCCTTTCTTGGCAAACAAATGTTTTTATTTGTACTCCCTTTCCTAACAAACAAAACTTTTGGTTTCTCTTTTTATGAACAGACAAACTCTTTATTGTTCTCTTTAGTTATAATAATAGCACCTCCTACAAATTTTGTGGCAAAACTGAACTTATAAGTAAGACATTTAACATTTCCTTCAAAGTTTGATTTTGTCCTGTCAACAATATCATTAGATTGAGGTGAGTATGTGCAGTAATTTGATGAATGAATATTCTATTTTTCAAATACATTTCTGCAAAAGAAGATTCATATTCTCCACATCTACCACCTATAATCATGAAATCTTTTTTTCCAATTGTTCAACTTCAATTTTATATTTCTTATATGTTTTTATTGTTTCATCTTTACCGTTCAACAAATAGACATTACATTATTTAGTGTAATTATTAATAAAATTTATGAATAACTTTTTACACCACGAGATAATGTTGACTTCATATCACAAATGTCAGTGTAAATCAATTCTAAGGGATTAAAATTCCTTTCAACAATACATACTTGACATTTTGATTTATTACAATAGAAGTTAGGCAAAAATTCTAAATTGATCAGTTTTTGCAAGGTTTTGTAATTGACATGTCCCAAGAATTCATGTCATAAACAATTTGATTCAAGTAAATAACAACAAACAGAAATACTGAATATGAAAATATCTACCATGAGGTAACTCTTTCCAACAAATATTTTATTCATTACTTTTTCTAACTTTTCAAATACATACATTATTTTAGACTCAACACCTTGTCAGATGTCTTTTTAGAAGGACCTTTCTATAACATTCAGTTTGTTTTAGAATTACCCATTACCATAGTCTCATCGATCCAATAAGGGCAATATGACCAAAACATTTATTTTACAACACAAACATGACATATTACTCTTCACCAATTTTCATGTCTATACAAATAAATTTATTTTTAATAGATATCTTCTTATTGAATTTCAAAGAACACAATTTTTTTGAACGAGTAATATAATTTTGTTGTTTTATACTAGTCATATCATATACTAGTAAAAAGATACTCAACGACGACAATATCAAATATACTTCAATAATTTTTTGGGTCTAACGTATACAAGAATTTAATTTAATTTCATATCTTGTACTTTCAAATTTTATTTTATCTTTATCACAAGTAAAGAACCCCCACATTTTAAATATGTTTTAAAAAATACTTTTCAAGTATTTGACATTATTTTCTACATATTTTTTTCTCATACTTCCAAATTGTATTAAATAAAATTACACATTGGCAACAAAAAGACTTATTTTTTGAGATTTAATCCATTGAAAAACCCATTGCAGACACAAAAATCACTAATTTTATCTCACTGGTGGTTTTCTCTGACACAATTAGATAGTCCACTTAGTATTTAGAATACTAACAATAAAGATTCAATCTTAATTCAACTTGTTTCTAGTTTAACGGTGAAGGTTTTATATTCTTTAAATCGTTAACCGAATGAACAATTCTGATAAAGTTTTTACATTCTTCAAATCAGTTTCACATTCAGACAAAGTTGAAAAGGTTTTAATCTCCAAAAACCTCAAATACAACACTGTTTCTAGCTAAAGATGAAGATTTTATCCTTTTCAAATCATTTAGCCTTAATATTAATGACAAAAATTTTGTACTGTTCAAATCAGAAATATTCATTCAAACAGAGTATTTAACAAATTGGTGAAGTTTCTATATTATTCAAACCAATGCATAATCTAATTTGTTCATGAAGTTCTTATATTTTTCAAACTAAAGGAGTAAAAAGTCAAAAGATTTTGTCTCCAAAAGTCAAACACAATCAAATTTCACACAAAGTAGAAAACTATGTAAAAGAAGCTCCTCTAAAAAGGATACATATTAATAATAATAAAGATATATTTCGAGATCATCACATAATGATCATCTATCCTAATATTTATGAAATAAATCTCATAACTTATAAAGGATTGAAAAAATAATCAAGGGAAATAATGACAGAACCTCATTTTTACTCCCATTGAATCGTATTCTATCTGTTAGAAATTATTCCGTACAAGTCACTTTTTTAGCTATTTTTTCTTTCTTTCCTAGTTTCCATCATATTCAAATTTTCCATGAAAAACATTGAATTTCAACGGAAAACTAAATTAATGTTCAAATATTGTTAGGAGACAACATCTATTCATTTACTTCATAGGAAAATAATTAAAGTGCATATCTTAACTTTTATGCACAAAATAATTTTCTCATTGAAAAAAAACTGAAGTGGTGCAATGCTTCAATGCACTAGGGAAGAAATAAAAGTAATCTTACCCCGTCCAAGGAAAACGTACTACAGAAAATATACTCACCCCGATAAAAAGAACATAGAAAGTAGAAGTAATTTTCTTACCGGAGAAAATACCATCAATCGTAAATTTCTTAAGCTTCTTATCTACCGTATTTCGATTAGCAAACTAGAAATGATAAAAGATGAAAAGAAAAATAACAGAGCTATTCAAGTCCACAAAACCCATTGTGTGTCCTTAAGAAATTTAATCTCCTCAAGTACCCGAGGTTGCAGATTAATTCATCCCAAGATAAATCGGATTACCCATTTAAGAAATTGTGGTACGTAAACTTCAATAATACTCAAAATAACAATAATAATCATAAATACAGACACGATCGATTGATTTTATTTTATAAGAAATCTATGTTAAAGAAGGAAAGAACTCAATGTCAAAAAATGAGAGAAAATCTCTCTATTTATAGTCAACAGGGGGTGAAGGTCACAACCCTTTGGAAACAAGACTACCTTTCAGAAAGGTCTAAACATTTTGGAAAATGCACAACTTTTCAAACGGTCGCAACCTTTTATAAAGGACGCAACCTTTCATAAAGGTCACAACCCTTCATTTCCTATTAACACTTTTAAAACCCAACACATTGCACATAAATGGTTATATGAAATCTTAATGATACAACAATATATGAAATTTTTATAAATAAATCAATGAAAGAAACCTTACTACTACCATAATGATATATTCATATAATGTAATAATATCATATATGATTTGAAGAGTGTTACAAATTATATAAAATAGTCCTTAATGATACCATTTCAATTGATCTATCGTGAGTTTATAATACTTTTGATACATTTTACTTAAGAGTTGTTTGTGTCTAGTAGAACCATTTTGCATTGGTTTTTATGTGTTTTTCTTATGTTTGCCGGAAATAAGATCAGACGCGGAGAATTGGAGACACTGTTGAGAGAAGTGAAGAAAAAGGAATCTATAGAGGCAACCTATGGACCATAGGTCAAGTTACGCACCGTAGATGATAATTGTAGATGGATAAGCAAGGCATTGCTAAAGATCAGGGAAATCTTGACCAAGCGTGGAACCACAGTTGCAACTTACGGACCATAGATTGATCTACAGATCGTATTGTTGCTTCGTTAAATCGACTATATATTTGGTTTCCATACTTAATGCTGAAAAGTCTAAGTGTGGAGTTATGGACCGTAGGTTAACTGACGATCCGTACTGCTAGATCATCAAATATGACAGGGATTTTGAAGACTTTGAAGAATGAAAAATTTCCAGCCACGGAAGGGACCTGCGGACCATAGATTGACTTACAGACCGTAGGTCAATGTCGTAGACAGAAGATGCGTCTCGAGACTTTATTCCTTATTTTGTTTCCTGTTAAGTTACGACTTGTTTTTCCATATATAGGGCATGTAAACCACGTTTTGGGGGGTAAGACATTATTGTTCTTATTTAGTATTGAAGAGCGTTACAAATTATATGAAATAGTCCTTAATGATACCATATTCTTATTTTTATTCATCTTACCATTTAATAACTCATAATCAAATCTTAGTTACTAAATATTTGCAACTTGACAATTTAAAACAAATTTTTTAAGTGATTAAATTAAAATATTATTTAATGAATGAAAATGGAATTTTTTTTAATCCTGATCCATATTGTAACAGACACTCAAATTACACCTCCTTAAAGAAGCATAAGTCCAAGTTTCTAACATGGATAATTGGCACCAAGGTAAAGGAAACCAAGAACAAAACTATGGAAAATATAGCAAAGAGGGTCAATATGTCCGGGATGGTAGCTGTAATTGTGATAACAACTACAACCGAAACAACTATGGCAACACAAACAATATGGTCGGACCTTATGTTCCTCCTCAAAATCGGAAATTTGGTCCTAGGGAAGCTTGAGGTAATATGTCACGTATTCAGGATATGATGCAGAAAATGATGAGAAGGTTCGATGCGATTGATGAGAATTTTAAGGAGATGCAGAATGACTTGTCTGGTATTGGTCTAAAAGTTGATGCCCGTGCAGTGTCAATAAATCATCTTGAGCAGCAGTTGACGCAGTTGTCTATCACAGTGAACCCACGCCAACCTAGAACTCTTCCAAGAAACACTATATAGAATCCAAAAATAATGAGTATTGTATGGCAGTCACTACTCGCAAACCATTGATCCACCTATGTCATGTGGGGTCGAAATTGAGACTAGTAGAGATGATGATGTGGTTGAGGTGTGAATAATCCGAGAATGCGACATATAAAGAGGTTGTGGTAACTAAGAAAGGTCTTCCCATACCAAGACCTCCGCCTCCCTTCATAGAGGTTGGTATAGAAGACCGAAGAAGGAAAATACCGCAAGTTTATTACTACATTGAAGTAGCTTTTCATCAATCTTCCATTGATATATTTTTGGATCAAGTGACTAGGTATGCTAAGTTTATGAAGGATATGGTGACAAAAAAGAGATTTGTGAGTTTTTAAGCTGACGAAAGGCTGCAACCTTATAGTGCTATTGCTACAAGGTCCCTTGTGCAAAAAATAAGGATCCCGGTGCTTTCACTATCCCATGTATAATTGCTTTATTGCACTTTGCTAAGGAATTTTGTAATCTTGGTGCTACCGTAAATCTCATTTTATTGTCCATTTATAATAAGTTAGGATTGAAAGATCCAAAACCAACTACGATGAGGTTGCTTATGGCCGATAGAATTGTAAAGAGGCATATTAGGGTACTCCATGATGTGCTACTGAAGGTGGAGCCATTGATTTTTCCTAGTGATTTTGTTATTCTTGTTTGTGAGGTTGACTTTAAGGTTCCCTTCATTCTTAAGAGACCATTCCTTGACACATGGCGTGGTTTGGTTAATATGGAGAAAGGACAAATGAAGTTCAGAATCAACAATGAATAAGCGACTTTCAATATTTGTAGCTTTATGAAGCAGAGTGGTGAGATCCAATCGGTATTTATATATAACATATAGAGCTGAGAGTGGGTTTGAGGTGCAAAATAAAGAGAGACTGGGTGTTGAGGCATTAGAATAAGTCATGATGTACTTTGAGAGTGATTGCATTAAAGAGTATGATAAATTAGTGGCCAAACTTGATAGGTGCGGATATCGTTCGAAGCCAAAGAATTTGGAGTTAGATATGAAGAATGACCATATGTGAAAGAGGCACCTAAATTGAATCTCATGACTCTATACCCACATTTGAGGTATGTATTCTTGGGTAGAGATGAGACTCTACCGATCATTATTACGGCGGATCAAAATGGTGACGAGTAGAGTTTTTGGTATTGGTATTGAAGACGTTTAAGCGAGCTATTGGGTGGACTATTGTAGATACTATTGGGATCTTGCCGATGTTTATTCTCACAAAATTTAACTCATGCTAGATCACAAGCCTATTATCGAGCATAAAAAAAGATTAATTTTTCCTATGCAAAAGGTAGTAAAAAAGAGATCATCAAGTAGTTGGATGTTGGAGTTATCTAACCCATTGTAGACAGTAGTTGGGTATGTCCTGCTCAGTGTGTGACTAAAAAGGGTGGTACTAATGTGGTGCCTAATGAGATAAAAGAGCTTGTCCCAATATGACCCTTGACTGAATGAAGAGTTTGCATGGACTATAGGAAGTTGAATGCTTGGACAGAGAAGGACCATTTTCCTATGACATTTATGGACCAGATATTGGATATACTTAAGGGAAAGGGTTGGTATTGCTTTCTTGATGGTTAGTTTGCATACAATCAAATCTCTATAGCTCCGGAAAACAAAGAGAATACCACCTTCACTTCACCCTATGGGACCTTGCCTTCAACCGCATGCCATTAGGGTTGTGTCACGCTCCAGTGACCTTCCAGCGTTGTATGATCTCAATTTTTTCTGATATGGTGGAGAAAACTATTGAGGTGTTCATGATGATTCTCAATGATGGGTGACTCTTTCAATCGGTGTTTGAATAATTTGGCCAAGGTACTGAAAAGGTGTGAAGCCTCTAAATTGGTGCTAAATTGGGAGAAGTGTCACTTTATGGTTAAAGAGGGCATAGTGTTAGGGCATCAGAACTCTAAAAAAAGGTATTGAGGTTGATAGTACTAAATTTGAGGTAATAGAAAATAATCCCTCCACCTATCTCCATTAAATATGTGAGAAGTTTTCTCGGGCATGTGAGATTCTATAGGAGGTTTATAAAAGATTTCTCAAAAATTGCACATCTGTTGTGCAAACTACTTGAAAGGGAGAGTAAGTTTGACTTTGATGATGCTTGTCTAATAATATTTAAAGAGTTTAAGAATAATATAGTCTCTGCTCCTATCGTTATTGCGCCAGATTGGGGAAGGGGAACCATTTGAGATCATGTGTGATGCAAGTGGCATAGCGTGTAATAACTCTCAAAATGAAATAGGAGAAGATAGAGATTCACATGTGTTTTATGAGTTAATAATGTGTTAAAATAATGACAATAGCTTGAGAATTTTTTTTTTTAAAATTTTGGGAGTCATATGTCAAAGAATGACCAAGACGTTCGAAAACTATTCTTGTGTGTGCTATTGTGTCTTTGCATGTGTTATGTGTTTGATGTGTCGTTTGGAGTTCAAAATGGGTTGAAGGGACCCTAGAATCTAGATGGTTATGTTTAGGGTCAAAACTTATGGATACAAGTCCCCAAGGAATACTCTGAGGGTCCTTGAGGAGCACCCAAACGTTGGCCATAAAGCTGCCAAAAAAGCACAAATCGACGACCTAGTTGAAACCCAATAGATTAATTGACGTCCCGTCAAAAGGGGGTGTGGCTCCACACTTATTCTTGGGATCTTAGCCCCTAAACGATAGGTCTTTGACCAAAATGACGACCAGCATCATGGCCCCGTCAACCCATCAACAATCCATGAATTGGGGCCATCGTTTGGCATATGCAATTTTGTAGAGTTACTACTACCGTAGGGATGAATTGATAAATTTACCCCACGTCATAATTAAGTAATTGACTGTTATTTTAGGTGTTTTTGTATATTATAAGTTAGTTTAAACACCTAGACCTAAATATAGACTTCACTTTTGAAAATTAAAACCCCTCTTCCCAAGTAAAGATCTCTCAAGACTCCATGGGAGCTTGAACTCAAGTTGAAGCTAGGATTGAAGATTTTCAGTTGTTTCTTCATCAAATTTCGTGGGTTTTTCTTCTAATAAGGTATGGTAATTCATTTTTTATTCTTCCATCATTCAAGGAGCCAATCCAAAGGCTTTTCAAAAGGTTTCAAAATCCTAAAATCTCATATTTCGAGTTGTAAGCATAGGTTCTTGCATTAAAAAGTTTTAATGGATGTATTATGATTTTTTCAATGTTAATTGTGATCAAAAACTCGATGGACCCATGGACATCCTAATTCTTTAATTTTGGGATATGAAGTGGGTTCGATGAATGTGGTTGGATATTGTTTAAATTGTGCTAATTCTATGTCGTAATATGGTTATCTACTGCCAATTATGCCTAATTATAATGAATTATTGGAGAATTGAGAAAAGGTGATCAATGAATAGATTAATGGTAAGTTGACCTAAATTGTTCTAGTCTTCTTGAATCTTGTGTGGTATGGTCCACTTATAAGAGGCTTCTACAAGACCTACGAGAGGTCAAGTACGTTGTGTGACACTTAGTGGGTACTCTTGGATCATTACAAACTTGGTATCAGATCATAAGATTATGAATTAGTCTTTAGGGTCCAAAGTCTCACAAGCCACTTCTAGTAGAGTCTTGTTCATTGGTGTGAGTCGCGATATATCTATGAGCGAGAGGCTATAGGACAATATAAGTATCACTTTTTTCATTAATCATGTGTCATGCCATAGAACTTAACTTTATATGATCTCTCTCTTATTTCCCTTGTCTGGTGGTCTTCTAGATGGGATTACTTGGAAGGGGTAATGTTGCATGGTTTGAAAGAGAAGGAGCTGAGTTTTTATGTTTATTATGGTTTGTGACTAGATGAGTATATGTGGAAGTGGATTCCGAAGAGTTTGTTGTAATGCCAACTATGATTATGTGTGATCTATGAGATTTGAGGCATTATGATGGGGGGTTGTATTGTGAGGTAGTTCTAGCTTGAAAAGATTTATAATGGTTAAATGAAGTCCTTTTTGGGGACAATGAGTTACTTTATGGTTATGTGCAATGAAAGTAGAAAGTTATGATGTAGACTTGAGGAGTGTTGGAGAAATGTGGTAAATAGTAAGGTTTGAAATTTTCCCTTTAGTATTAGTGATGCTTCATAGTTATCCAGTGTTAAATTGAAGTTCTTGTGTAGGCTTATTCCTAAGAGGGAGAGATGGTGTGCTTACCAGCAAGGTAATTGTGAAGTTATGCTAGCAAATGGTAGAACCCATATAGCAGCTAGATTATTGGTTTCCAAATAAATCTACCTTAAGGGTGGAAAGAGAAAGAGTGAGTTTTTATTCCATGAGTTGGAGTTGTGTGGTGCCTTAAAGTTGAATAAGGTGTTGTTTAAAAGAGTTTGTCTAAGCTTAAATCCTAAGAGGAGAATGGTATGCTTAGATATTAAAGTGAGTTGGTACTCTTGATGGTTCATAAGTTAGGCTTGCATGACTTCCCACCTTATGAGAGGTATAATACATTATGAATTATGAGACCTTAAAGATGTTTGGTAAGGGTCCTAACATGATTTGGTGAGAATTGGTTGAGAAGTTATCCAGAATAAAGGCCCTGGTAAGTCATAGTTCCTTATGGTTGTCTTGAATTGTTCTTAGATAAGTTTACCATACGTGGGGGAGAATGAGTTGAGTAGTAAGGTGGTTGATATCCTTATCTTCTCCTTCTATTCTTACTCATGCTTGACACCAAAATTCTTAGTAGTTTGGTTATGTTATGGATTCTTGCATATGAGTATGAGCTGCATGTCTATTTATGTGATGAGTATCTTATGTGATAATATTTTGCATGCTCTAGATAATGTTATGATAAGGTTAGTAATTGATCTATGTACCTCTCATGTTAATGTGCATCGAGTAAATTGCTTAATTGGCTTATGAGTGGTCATGTTAATTAGGCCTATGTGTGACTAGAAAGTTAATGCATGTGGAGCCTAATAATGAAATGATATCATAACTAAAGTTGGAGAAGGTAGCTCCTCCAAAATGCAATAAAAATGATGAAGTATGTGTGCACTATGAATTGTGGAAGTAGTTCCAAATTGTTATGTTGCTTAGAGTGCATAATGATGTGAAGTTGGTGTTCTTTGTAAATTTGGTGCATTGACTATGAATGATGTATCCATGATCATTTGTGTTGTGAGCTTCTAGTTTAGTCTTTAGTCCTTAAAGGGGGTTTTGTGTCATTCGAGGACGAATGTTTTTCTAAGTGGGGGAGAATGTAACAACCCTCAAAATGAAATAGGACAAGATAGAACTTCACATGTGTAGTATGAGTCAATTATGTGTTAAAATAATAAATAATAGATTTAGAAATCAGTTTTAAGAAGTTTGAGATTCAAACGTCAAATAACGACTAAGACGTTCAAAAACTAGTCTTGTGTGTGCTAGTGTGCCTTTGCATGTTTTATGTGTTTTGATGTGTCCATTGGAGTCCAAAATGGGTTGAAGTGAACCTACCATCTAGATTGTTATTTTAAGGTTCAAAATATTCGAGTACGACTCCCAAAGGACCACCCTAAGGGTCCTTGAGAAGGACCCAAACGTTGGCCATGAAGCTGCCAAAACAGCTCCAATCGACAACCAAGTTGATGCCCAATAAATCAATTGACGCGCCGTAAAAAAGGGTTGTGACTAAAACTTATTCATGGGAGTTTAGCCACCAAATTATGGGTCTCTGACCAAAACGACGGCCAGCAACACAACCCCGTCAACCAATTCATAGTCCGTGGATTAGGGGCGTCGTTTGGCACCTTCTATTCTGCATAGTTACGGCCAGCCTAGGAGTAAATTGGTAAATTCACCCCACTTTCTAATTAATTCATTGACGGTTATTTTAGGTGTTTTAATATATTATAAGTTAGTTAATACACCATACCTAAATTTAGACTTCACTTTTCAAAATCAAAATTCCTCTTCCAAGTAAACCTCTCTCAAAACTCCATCGGAGCTTGAACTCAAGTTGAAGCTAGGATTGAATATTTTCAGTGGTTTGTTCATCAAAATTTCATTGTTTCTTTTCTAATAAGGTATGTTAATTAACCCTTGATTCTTCTATAATTCAAGGAGTCAATCCAAAGATTTCAAAATCGTAAAATCTTCTATTTCGAATTCTAAGCATAGATCCTTGCATTAAAAGGCTTAATGGATGCATTATGATGTTCTCAATGTTAATTGATGAATTTATGATAAACAAAACTCAATGGAACCATGGACATCCTAATTTTAATTTTGGCATATGAAGTGGGTTGATGAATGTGATTGGCTATTCTCTAATTATGATGAATTGTTGGAGAATTGAGAAAAGGTGATGAAGGCTTGGATGAAGGGTAAGTTGACCTAAATTGTTCTAGTCTTCTTGAATTTATATTGTGTGGTATGGTCCATTTATGGTGGCGGTGTTTAATTAATGTATACGAAGATATTTGTGAATTGTGATCATGGCTTTGAAGACATTGAATATGGAGTAAAGTGATGTTATGATGTATATGTATTGAGATATCTTATAAAGTTATGAATGTGTGTCTTGAAAATACTATGACTAATTGAAGTATGATGTGATGTGTAGTATAATTTTGTGTGGATTATGATGAATGTAGTATGATCATGTTTAGAATACAATGTCATGAATAATGATGGTTATGTGAAAGGATTTCTCACATATGCACACACACAATGAATGAATGAATGAATGAAGCTAATAAAAATGTAATGAATGACGGTCTATTGAAAGGTTTTCTCAATAGAACTATAATGAATGAAAAAGGGGGATTTTGGGGTAGATGTTCTTCGTGAGTTGAGAAGTAGTATCTAGTAACAACCTCACTATTCCTAAGTGCTTCCAAAGAATGAATAATAGGTTGGTGGTTGGATACTCTTTATGAGTTGAGATGTAGTATCCAAAAGTAACCTCTCGACATGAGTACTCATCGTGAGTTGAGATGTAGTACTTGGTAGCAATATATTAACCTATAGCTAATAAATGTAATGAATGTCTAAAACTCTGTGGGGATTTATGCTTAGCATTGAGAGGATTTGACAATGGGGTAGATACTCTTCGTGAGTTCAGATGTAGTATCCAATGTACCTCTTGAGATGAGTACTCTTCGTGAGTTGAGATGTACTACTTAGAAGAAATCTCCTTATCCCTAAACTATGCACCCACATAGGACTAGCTATTGGTGATCCATGTAAAGGCTAAAGAATGAGCTTACCTTATCCAAGTTGGGATCCCTCATCTCGTAGGGATTAATATCGGGATTCTATGTCAATCTCTCATGGTTTATGTTGGCTAACGATAGCCCCCAGAAATGAGTGTAATGAACAAGGTCTTCCTAAGGGTGTACTACTTAGGGTAGGTGGTGGAATGAGACGCCATCTATGCATCGCACAAGTAGACATTTGGAGGGAGTCTTGGTTTGTCCTTGAATATAAATGAATGAATGGGTTACTATATGATTATAATGAAATATGTCAGTCCTATGTCTAATGATAATGAAGACTATGTAAATGATTGAATGTGATGTGCCTAGTCTAGGGTGAGTCCTAAGGAGCACTAAGTCGGAGTAGTAGAATGATATGCTACTTTCACATTGCACTAGTGTAACTTGGAGTTATCTTAGGGGATGTTCTTTATATGAAGTTCTTAAATGCATGTAAGTTTCCTCTAGTAATGAATGTTGACTTGTTGAATTGAGATGAATTATCCTTATCTTTGGTAGTCTTAAGGATCATTAGGTGTGTATTGAAGAGGTTGTATCGGCGGTCTCTTCATGTCTTACATAGGTGAGTCTTAGGATAAATTTGGATTGAGGGTCTAAGAGTTTTAATGGGTTACTTAATCAATGTGTCTATATGTTGAGAATATTGGAATATTTCCTTGTACGTTGATGATGACTTATATCATGTTTTGACCACTTGATTCATGAAGTTTTACTAAAATAGCATGAAAAGTATTTTTCAACTAAAATGTCCTTTTTAAAGCGTGTTTTTGCATATTACCATACTTAGTGCATTATTTGTACTAACTCCATATTCTTCTCTATTTCTACAAGTATAGGTCGAAGGAATTGAGGATCTTAGAGTTGAAGCTTGGGAAGTAGATTGTTCTCTCAAGTTTCCTGGTATGTCCTCATATGATCGATGATGTGGATGTTATGTTTAGTTTATTTTCTACTAAAGACTTTATATTAGACATAAGTTTCTTTTCTATGTGTTGACACCCAATTTTTGACCCGCGTCGGTATGATTTAATTAGCGAGCGTCATGAGTTTTCCAAATTACTTAAGTTAATTAGTTTTATAAATCTTGCGAAAATTAAAAAAAATAGAATATATATATATATATATATATATATATATATACATATATATATATATATATATATATATATATATATATATATATATATATATATATATATATATATATATATATTACATAATTATGTATATAATTAGTATATCTTATGACTATAAAAACCATCAAAATATACATTTAAATATTTTGTTAAACTAGTTTGATTTAAGTTATAATTATACTTTTGAATCACTTTTATTACCAAATAAATAAGCTCGTTAATAAATTTATATCGAACTCGTTTTACTTTAAATTGATGGACTATTTTCCATTTAATTCTTTTCTTTTAAGGAATCGATTTTGGGCCTTTTCCAATTTTTCAGCCCACCTAAACTCCTTAATTCCAATTCAGCCCAACAATTAGTCCCCAGGCCCATCCGTTCCTTCCCTCCAGCCCAATCAATAACCCAACCCACTAAATCCCTAACCCGCCCAATTCCCTACCCGACCCGGACCCGACAACCCGACCCAAGGACCCCTCCTTCTCTTTCTCCTCACCAGCAAAACAGAATCCATCTTCGAGAAAAACACCACGCATAGCCTCCCCTTCTCTCACCCCTCTCGCGGCGCCTCTCTCCCACGCGATAACTCCCCCCCATGCGAGACCCAGCCAACAAATCCCCAGAACAAACCCAGAAAAATCCTCTCCCTGCTCCCCACGCTCTCTCCCTCGTCCTTCGCCCTTTCCCTGCTCCCCACGCGAGCCTTCTTCATCGAAAAACCCAAAATTCCCCCTTCGATAAAACCCCCATCCTTCCTTCAGAAAAAGGGAGGCGATTCTTTGAGTGGGCGATTTTAGTGAAAATCTCGGGAAAATCTGGGTTTAGGGGGATTTGGGAGTTGAAATTCTTTTGGTTGAAAAATTTAGGTTGGCGATTTTTGTTTGGAAAAATTTGGTTGGAAAAATTCTGCTTCCTTTGCTGTCTGTTATTGGACGATTTTCCTTTGGGAAAATTGGGGAGTTTATCACGAAGGTTTCTTCCCCTCTGAACTTTCAACTGCTTCCAGGCTCGTTTTACAACAACACGAAGCTCGTAGGAATCCTTAAGACCGCGTTCCGGTGAAGTCGTTGCTCCCTGCTCGCTTTCGTCCCTGTTCGCTGCTCAAAAGAAGGTAATCATCTCCTCAAGACTTTCATTATGCTTTTTCTAACGTAGCATAATGTTTCGATCATGAAGTCGCGACCTTTGATTGTTGTGTTGTTATTATTCTTGATTTTCGTTTCATGGCTGCTGAAGGAGTCTGCTCAATCTTTCCAAATATGATGTTTCTTGAATATTGATAATTTTTCCTCATTTCCATAGCTTCTTGAACTCTTCTGATGACAAGTTTTCTGTTATCAAAAGCCTTTGTTAGTTCGGGCTATTTTTGATGTTAGCGATTTTGTGTTGGTCTGTTTTGCTGATAGTTTGTCTGTTTCGTGCCTTTGCTATTTTTCGAGTTAGTCATCGCGTAGCAGCCATCGTCATAGTGAATCAAGTTCGGTATGCTATGTTTTGAAAAGCTATGGATTGATAAATTGATGTTGTGTTCTTCATTTCTCATCTAGAGTTAGACGAATGAAGCAAGACAACTTAGTATTGATTGATAGATTCATATATTTGCTGATCTCTATCTGACGTTTGAAATTTCCTATATGTTTCATCTTTCTTTCATCGAGTTTATTGCTAGTATGCCTTCTAATTCCTTACTGTTTGAGGTTTTGGTTCTGATCCTTTTCTCTTTACCATAGCCAAGATATAAGAACGGTGCTTCAATCTTCTGAGCTGGCATGCATATTTAATTTGTTTGCTTCCTAGTCCATGCTTTTTTTATATATAATGGTCAAAGGTAGCAACTGTAATGTTATATTTCAATTAAATGTATGAATTTGTTGTGCACATACATATGAATAGACATTCTTTGGCATATGTTATTTTGCATACACGCCATTATTCTAAAATGTCTAATGATAGTAGGGCCACAAGAATTCCACTCACTTTGCACTTTCACTTAGATATAAGATTTTGTTTCTGTTCTTGCATCATAGTTAATTTGCTTATGTTTTTTTTTTGTTTTTTTTTTTGTTTTTTATTTAGAACTTTTTTTAGAAATGGAGCATAACTCCCAAATTATGTTGCTTTACCACATCATATGTTAGCATATCTATCACGACATAAAATACACCTCCTCTGTTTCGAATTTATTTGACTGGAAATCATTTTCGTTTTAGTTTCAAGTTTTCATATTTGAGATATTATTTGCTTTTTTTTTTTTACCTTCAAGTACCTGTTTCTTCACTATGTTTCAAGAGGCCCTAGTATTGATCGATGTTTGAGTAGTAATCAAGACGTTTTTTTTCTATTTATGTTAAACATTTTTTCCCCATGTTTTCCATGAATTCTTGCCATGAATGGGTTTAAATTTTCTCTTCGTTGTTCGCACAACATCGGTGTCATTTTTAGGCCATAGAGGTTTAATTAGCATGATTTACAATGTGCATTCGTCTTGCCTAATTGTTAATAAAGCGTTGTGATTTCTTTATTTGCCTTTTGGTTATGTATTTACGGGTATAAATGTTTTACTTCCTATGCTTTTCATGAAGCCTTCGAGTTAGCGTGTTTTGTTCATACTTCCTATATTCCAAGTTAGTTGTACTATTTTGCTAATTCATTTTTTTCTTTTCTTCTTATTTCCGTGGCATATCAATTGCATACAAGTCCCCGTGGACTTCTTTCTCGCATCCCAAAGAGCCATAAAGGCTTGGGAATTTTTATCGAGTCAACCCACCAATGCATTCATACGCCAATCCCAATTCCTTGAAGATTGAAGAAAATCCAAAGTGGATTAGGAGACGCTTTTTTATTTTTTTATTTTTGTGTTTTATTTGTAATGGGCATAAGCTCTTGTTGTTTTATTTTTCTTTTCTTGTATTTTATTTCGTATGTCTAGATTAGGACAGGTGGAAAAATGGGTCAAAGCCCCAAAAACAGGTGGGTCCAAAAATTCGGTCAAGGCGAACAGAACCCGAATTTGGACCCAAATCTCTCTCTCTCTCTCTCTCTTTATTAGTTGCTTTACGTGTTGCTTAAATATCGTTAGTTTAAGATTAGAAAACTCCAAACCCCATCGAACGCCTTTTGCTTTTACCGAACTTAAGACGTAAAAATCGATAGACATTTCAAACTCACGAGTTTGCTTAGAATAATGTTTTAAAAGGTTTAACTATAACGGAATCATAAAAACAATAAGTATTGCAAAATGCGTAAAAATTTGTCTATATAAAACTTTAATAAATTCAAATTTCAAGATTGCAAAAATCAAAATAAAATAGTCAAATTGTTAATCGCCGGAAAACCGTATTTAACGGAGTGTCTTAGGTGCCTTCAACACCTTCCTAAGACACTAATAAGAATCCCGAACCCATTTAAATATTTTCAACACAATTTTTTTGTTTAAATTGTTTGAAAAAACAAGTTTTCTTAATTTTCACAAAATTAAGTGGCGACTCCAAAAATTGAAAATGTCTTTAAGATAAAACAAACTCCTTTTCGAAATTTTTTTTCCCGATAAAACAGAATGGCGACTCTGCTGGGGACTTTTGGAGGATTCTAACCCTAAGATTAACATATTTGATTATTTGCAATTGATTGTTTAAGTGTTTAATTACTTTAGCTTTTTAAACTGTTGCATTCATAACATATCATACTTCCGTCGAACGACACTTATTACATTTCCACTAAAGGACGACTATGCGGGTTCACAGTCGTTCGTTAACCAAAAATCTTCTCGGGGCACCCTGACGAGTGTAGTTGACTACTTGATAGTCAAAGATTGTTAATTTTCCCAGCCCAAGTAGTCCGGTTGGGTCACCCATTCCACTCTAAATACAACCCATTCTTAGTCGAACTAGGATAGAGCGGAACCCAATCCCAAAAAATAGCGCATTGGCCTAAGACGACTGATACGCTCAAACTCACCTCTCAAATGAGAAGTAAAGCGGTCGTGTCAAGTAAATAACCCAACTAGTGAGGTTGGGATCGTTCCCACGAGGAAAATAGTCTAGACTTAACTTTAACCTAGTATTACTATCGTTTGGTTGATAACTTTCTTGGAAAGTGAAAATATAAAAGGGGGGTTTGTATTAACTAATGAGTAAAAATAATTAACGTAATTGAAAGAGACACTTGACAGCTTTTAATATTGGGTTTTAATCAATGAATTAAAGTAACTAGGGTTTACGTGTTCCCCACGGGTTCATAACTTGATAATTCTAACAATAACAATTCTTTCCTAGTATCTTGCATGCAAAGTGATAAGTTATGTATTTCTAAATCCTTGGTCCGGCATCTAGAACATCTCACTCCGCACCTTGGTCCGGCTACGTGTGTTGCTTTCCTAACCCTTATCTTTACCTCATATTAAGCATCGTATTCGATATTTGACTAAGGTATTACCTCGTACCAATCAATACTAGCCTATTAGATAGTATACACTAAATCTAT
>CM064965.1:12612285-12856334 GCA_032847665.1 Solanum chilense
CCCTATATGTGTCGGAACGTGACACTCCGATCCCCTATATGTGTCAGAACGTGACACTCCGATCCCCTATATGTGTCGGTACGTGACACTCCGATCCCCTAATTCTACGTGTCTGTTCGTGGCACCCGTTCCACTAATACTATGTGTCGGAATGTGACACTCCGATCCACTAATTCTATGTGTCGGAACGTGACACTCCGATCCACCAATTTTATGTGTCGGAACGTGACACTCCGATCCACTAATTTCATTCTATCCGTTCATCAAGCCTTCTCTATACCAAGGCATCATCAATCCCATTACTTTAATTAATCAAGCCTTCTTTTATACCAAGGCATCATCATTAATGAAGTAGATTAAAGTTTCTTTCAAGTTTTGGGATTCAATAGTTTTCATCATGCTTGCTTTATCAAAATCACACAATCATATTCATGCAAGCATACAATTAAGCATATAGCAGGGTTTACAATACAATCAATACATATCATTCACTATTAAGAGTTCACTACGAATATCGTAAAAACCATAACCTACCTCCACGAAGAATTGGAATCCACAAGCAAATTCCCAAGCTTTGATATTCCTCCCTCTCTCTCTCTCTCTCTCTCTCTCTCTCTCTCTCTCTTTCTGTTCTTTCTCCTTTTCTTATTCAAAACCCTCTTCCTTTTACCCTAATTAGTATATAATTAAGAATAAAAGATGGCAATAATACCCCACTAATTAACTTAGGGTTACCTCTTTTAACCCCCAAGTAATTAGACTTATTAATATTAACCCTCTAACTTTATAATTAAGGAAGGAATAGTCCAAAACGTCCCTTAAAACGTGTAAAGAAATCCGATTCTGACTGGGCTTACGCAACCTGTGACGGCCCGTCGTGCCTGCGACGGTCCGTCACGCAGGTCGTCGCAGCATCTTAGAACTCCATTTTTCACTAAGTAGACTGTGACGGTCCGTCACGCCTGTGACGGTCCGTCCTGCACTTCCGTCATGGCGTTCAGAAACTCGTTCCCCGTACCAAATTCTCAAGAGTTAAAGTGTTTTGAAACGGTGCCTCACGACGGTTCGTCGTTGTTGTGACGGTCCGTCCTGCAGGTCCGTCACAATTTACAGAGAGTCGATTTTAGTACCCCAATTTCAAAATTCTAAGTGTTCTGGGACGAGACACCCTCGACGGTCCGTCGTGCCCATGACGGTCCGTCGTGGTGACCGTTGTCTCAGCCAGTTTTTCCAGAAATAAAATCTGCTGCTCAAAACGACTAAACAGGTCGTTACAGCACCAGGGCAAGGTATTCTCATGAGTTCATCATCTAGTCATGAGCTCACATGTTGGTGTGATTCAGACTGGGCAGCTTGCCCAAATACCAGAAGATCTGTAACAGGTTATTTAGTTAAATTTGGGAGTTCATTGGTGTCATGGATGTCCAAGAAACAACAGACAGTGTCAAGGAGTTCTGCAGAAGCAGAATATAGAAGTATGGCTTCAGCAGTGGCTGAAGTTACATGGTTACTGGGATTGTTTCAAGAATTGGGAGTAAAAATAACACAACCTGTGTCAGTTATGAGTGATAGCAAAGTTGTTTTACAGATTGCATCTAATCCAATATTTCATGAAAGAACGAAGCATATTGAAATAGATTGTCATTTTATCCGGGACAAAATTTAAAGTGGAATTATCAAAACAATGTTTGTGAGAACTGAAGAATAAGAAGCAGATTTGCTGACTAAAGGTCTAAGTAAAGTGCAACATTTCTATTTGATGAACAAGCTGGGAGTGTTCAACATTTTACACCCTCCATCTTGAGGGGGAGTATTGACACGTGACGTTTTGGGTTGTTATATTGTTACAAGTTAGTTAGATTAGTAGCTAATGGTTCAGTTGTATCAAAGTTAGTTAGAAAGTCATTTCAACATTTTTTCATTTTATATATATAGTGTATTCATGACTCTTTCAGTTGAAGATCAATACAATTTTACATTTTCCAAAATATTCTTCTCTGTATTTCTTCATAGAATATAGATCTCCATTGATGAATAGCTTGAGCTAAGTTTAACTCATATTTTCTCAAAAAGTTCCTGTACTATGCAGAATATTATATCACATACAACATAATTTGTATTTGATACAGAAATATTGAGCATATGAAGTTATAATTAATATCATATACCATTTTTAATACATTTACAGTTTATCAAATTGTAATGAATATTAAATACAATTTTTATCACTATGTACTAGATACAGGGATAAGATACTTTGTAGTTGCAATATAAATATTTGTACGCATTAATGAGATTGTCTCTATTTAACATATTCATTATGGTAGGTAGATAAAATTGAAGTTATTCTTTTTTGGGAAAATTGTATATAATAACAAACTAATAACCTAAATTAAATGGAATAGCTAGGGTTTATTTTAATTGTGCTCCATAGCAAACATTAGCTAAAATTTGCCAGTGTCTCTCTCCCAAAAATCTCGCTCGCCACTCTCCGTTCTCGCTCGCCTCTCTCGCTTTATACACAGAAGTGTATAATTCTGTTCCTGTTTTGTATAAAGCGAGAGAAAATTGTATATACACATGCAAAAATGTATATCTTCGTGTTATACACTTAATTATACAATTTACAAACATTTTACTTCAAATATTGCAGAGAAAAAGGCCAACGAATTATACAATTGCAGTGAAATACAATTTTCTCTAGCTTTATACAACAGAAGTGTATATATTGTGTTTCTGTTTTTGTATAAAGCAAAAAAAAACATATATCTTCTTGCTATACACTTATAATTATGCAATATACATACATTTTAATTCGATTCAACTATATGTAAAACAAATTATACAATTGCAGCGAAATAGGCCAGCGAATTATACAATTTAGGCCAGCGAATTATACAATTGTATATGTATAGCAAATTATACAGTTTTATGTTTGCTATGGAGCGCAATTATGCAAAGTTTGCTATAGCATACAAATATGACTTTTTTGTTTGCTATATGTGAAAGTTACCCTTCTTTTTTTGAGTTAAGTCATTTACACATTTATTTTTTTAAAAAAAATACTGATATGTTAAACGTGTCCTCATCTGAAAGTGACAAGTCATAACTCTCAATTTTTAATTGCAACCTTTCAATAGGAAAGGTAAAATAATAAATTACTAGTCTTATTGAGTTATCGATTTACCCAATAACTCAATAATAAAAATTGATATCGCACTACACAATAAATTTTTTTATAAACCCATTAAACCCCAATAACCTAATTACATTTTTTCAATTCAATTTATCGATCGACTCGGTTTTTACCCTTGCATTTAAATATGCATTATATTTATCTTTTTATTTTTAGATTTTGGTGGCTATTTAGCTTACTTAAGAGGATATGGAAGTTTTGTTATTAAATACAAAAATCACAAATAGAATGACAGAAAAGAAATATGGTGCTAACTACTGCCAAACAAACCTTACATTAAACAAATATGTAAAAATCAAACATTTTTTTCTTTTCTAATTTGGTTATGTATGATTTAAAATTTAGTAGGCATTTGGACATAAAAAATATGATATTTAGAATAAATTGAGTAGTAGGCATTTGATCAAAAATAAAATCGAATGTTATTCATTTTGGTTGAAATTTTGAAATTGGAGTAATAATTGTTTTTGACAAAATTACAAAAGAATATTTAGAATTGAAATGTATTTTTTAAAATATGATTTATACCTTTTCGATCAACTCAATTTCTAAAACCTAACAATAATCAAATTTGATTAACCTACCTGGAAATTGTAACGATCCAACTCATTGATCGTGCGAACGCCTACTCTAATATCTAGATATGAGAACTATTAATCCAAGTTCAATCATAACATGCATCAAGAAGTGAACAATTTTAAAACTCTAAAATACTCAACGTAGTCTACTAAAATACTTTTTTTTTTTTAAAGAAAATACCCAAATCCTTTCAAGGAACTTGTCTAATTCAAGAGCTTCTAAGTGAATAAAATATGGGCAACTTTCACATATCATATTTGTATGCTATAGCAAAGTTTGCATAATTGCGCTCCATTTTAAACATAGAAACTGTACGATTCGCTATACATATATAATTGAAGCAAATTGTATAAAACGAAGTGTATAAAACAAGAAAGAAAAAGACACCTGGGTAGAGAACTGTGTAAAAACGAAGTATATAAAACGAATTGTATTATTAAGTGTATAGAACGATTATACACAATTTGAATTTGTATAAAATGAGAAAGAGAGAAAGACAAAAGAAACTTGACAAGGAATATACAATTGAACCGAATTGTATAAAACGAGAAAGAGAGAAACTAGATACAATTTGAAAATTGTATAAAACGAGAAAGAGAGAAAGACAAAAGAAACTGGGCAGGGGAGTATTTTTTTTGTATAATTATAAGTGTATAGGACGAAAATATATGTACTTGCATGTGTATATACAATTTTCTCACGCTTTATACAAACAGAAACGGAATTTATACATTTTGCTTTTGTTTGTATAAGTGAGAAAGGCGAGGGTGGCGAGCGAGATTTGGGAGAGTGGCGAGCGAGATCTGGAAGAGGGGAGAGAGAGGAACAAAAATATATGTATTTATACAATTTTCTCTGCTTTATACAATTAGAAACAATTTTTATACACTTGTGTTTGTATAAAAAGTGAGGAAGCGAGCGAGAGATTGGAGGAGAGTGGCGAGTGAGACATTTGGGAGAGAGGCGCCTGACAATTTTTTGCAAACGTTTGCTATGGAGCACAATTAAATCAAACCCTAGTTACTCTATTTATTTTAGGTTATTAGTTTGATATTATATACAATTTTCCCATAAAATATTCAAAATTGATGAGACATATTTTTCACCATAAAGGAAGAGAGATAGAAGCCGTCAGAAATCAAATTTGCTCTATAATAGTAATATCTCAAAATAGATAATCACGTAATATCGTTGATTAATTTTGATATACTACATATTATAACAATTTATTTTTTCAATTTATATTTTTTTTGAAATTTTTGAAGTTGGAGGTAAGGATGAAGTTGTGTTTGATTTCAAGTTTTGCAATAATATTTAGTTATCTAAATATATCTCTTTTTTCTAAAAAGTATGAAATATATATATATATATATATATATAAACTATAATGGTAGGATAAGGTGAAAGTGGATAAAGTGAAACCAGATTCTGGGTGTTATGCAAATATTTAGTTGAAGTTGTTAGAATTTTCTCGGTCAGACACCAATTTATAGTAAAAGCAATTCTCAATGGTTTTGAATAATTGTTATGGTCGGTTCATAGCATTTGATGTTAAATTAGAAAAAAAGTATTTGAATGAAAATTATATTTAAACATGCTTTTAAGATAAGTTCAAACTAGATTAATATTTTTGTGCCTATCAATTACCAGAGAAAATAAAATCTTTTATCCTTTTACGATATCAATGTAAAAAACAAATTTTTAGATCTATTATATGTAAACATAAATTTTTCTTATGGATAAGCATAAATTATCATATATCTAAGAGATAACACTAATTATTTTATTATAAGAATACTTCTTTTGTTCAGTTTTATTTGTTATGTTAAGTTTTTTTGAAAATTAATTTATTTAATTTTTAAAATTAAAGTAGATTATATTAATTAAATATTTTAAATAATTTTTTTTAGATATTTAAAAATATATAAAAAATATTATAAATTATAATTTTTTAATAAATAAATATGTTAAAAATTCTTAAAATCTAAATCTAAAATAGAAATTATAATAAATAATACTAAACACTGGTAGAAAAGTATTCCTCCCTCCCACTTAATTGAGTGATGATGTTAGCAATGTGAACTAGTGTGAAAACATTACTATATACTTTATTCTGTCTATATGATAAATTTAACATTTTAGTAATTAATGTGAAATTAGTTACTTCCTCGGTCATATCCGTGATATATTAGATGGATATTTTTTTATTTTAAATAGTAATTAAAAAAGATTATCAATAGACTAATTAATTGTACTATTTTGATCTTTATTCATATTAACTATCCTGTTGAAATAAATTATTTTTGAATTTTTAAAAAATTGTTTAAACTTTCATATGCCATATTAATTAGAGGTGTTAAAATGATTTTTTTTCTTCAAAAAAAATGATATCCTGATTTAATAAATAATCAAGTAATATAAGATATATATTTTTAGTAAGATGTTGATCTAATATAAGAGAGTAAATAAGACATTTAACAAGATTATTAGTTTAATTTGTAAAACACAAGTCAAATGCTTTTGAGATCGTTTTAAATTTTCAATCATTTTTTATTTTTGTAAAAATTATATTTATGTTGATATATTTAAAATTTAATATATAACAAAAGATAATAATAAATAGTGTACAACTCAAATCATTCAAAACAACTCTTCATTTGACCGAATATGTATATGAAGAAGAACAAGAGAAAATACGCATAAGATATAAATATGAATTTGTAAGAAATGACCTCAAAAAGGAAATGTGACTTATAAGTTGTAAATTAAATATTTCTTCATTTTTAAAGTTAAAATTTATGTTATTAAGAGTGACATAATTTTGATTATTCTATTTTATATCTTGAAGATAAATAATACATTTTGCTCCGTATATAAATTGTGGAGTGAACACCATAGAATTATTCAATATTTAGGACTAAAGTCAAATTAATATAGTCCAAGATGATCATTCCATTCATAAAGTGTGTTTGATCAACACTAGGAAAATATGTAAGAGGTTGAAAAATTATCTCCTTTATTTATAAAGTTGCATATCAAAATTAATGTCATATTCACGTATCGTTAAAGGTGATCAGCTAGAAAAATACGTAAAGAGGTTGAAAAATTATCTCCTTTATTTATAAAGTTGCATATCAAAATCAACAACATATTCACATATCGTTAAGAGTGATCAGTTGAATATATATTATTAAAAATAGGGATAGTGCCCAAGTACCCCCTCAACCTATGCCCGAAATCTCAGAGACACACTTATACTATACTAAGGTCCTATTACCCCATGAACTTATTTTATCAATATTTTTTTACCCCTTTTTAGCTACGTGGCACTATCTTGTGGACCCAATGATGGTTGACTTTTTTTTCAAACTAGTGCCACGTAGGCTAAAAAGGGGTAGAAAATTACATATAAAATAAGTTCAGGGGGTAATAGGACCTTAGTATAGTATAAGTGTGTCTCTGGAATTTCGGACATAGATTAAGGGAGTACTTGGGTATTTTCCCTTAAAAATAATATATATATATATATATATATATATATATATATATATATATATTATTTTTTAAATCATTGAGTATGCTAATATTGATATATCCATAATTTTAATTTTTAATTTTTTAAATTTCTAACTTCATCACCGACCAAAATGATATTTATTAAAATAACATCACAGTCCAATGAATCAACAGACTCTGACTATTTGGCTTGACTAAATATGAACATGGCTTTGGGATTAGCAAATTCCAACCACTATATTTTATTTTATTTTTGACTATAGAGCTTTGACCAAAATAGTATCTACCTTTTCTTTTCTTTTCATCACAATGATTTTACTCTTTTTTTTTCTTGAAAAATAAAAGAGATTAGCTAATAACTTCGTAGTCATGCAAAATTTATTATCTTTGTTGATTTAATAGATGATCAAGAACTCATCTAATTAAATAAAAATAATCTATAAATATTTTTTTTTATAGTACATAATTCATTTAATAGTGATTAGACAAATACTCTATCATTATTATATAGGTGGTGGAATTGCTTTTATCACAAAGCTAAAAGAAGGTTCAGTACTATCACGACTATAAACTTTAGTTTCCAAATAGTGTAATTAAACATGGTTGACCACTAGTAACCTCTGGACTCTAAATATTCTTCTCTTTCATTTTTACTTGCCTTTATTTTATTTTTTTATTTTTTATTTTTATATATTAAAAAGGTAATTTTTTCATATTTTATTTTAATATTTATTACTTATTTTTATATTATTTATTGATATAAATTTATGATAAAATTTGTTTATCAATATTATTTCTTACGGAAAGTGTAAAATTTAAATAAATATAAACTAGTATAGGAAAATGTGGACAAGGAAATCTATGAGATGACATAATCTCCTGCAATTATGCTTTGAACCAATTTTATTTAACTTAAAAGTTAGTTAAACTCATTATTTTTAACTTTCGAAATCAATTTGATTTGGCTTGAAATGACATAATCTCGTACAATTATATTTCAAGTTTAATTTTTTATTTTTTAATTTAAAAACTATTTTTTTCCAGTTTTACAAATAGATTCTTAAGAGTTGATCAAATTTATATTTAAGTTATTTTAACTTTTAAAAGTCTTATAAAATTAAAAATAACAAAATAAGCTAAAAACTAAAGATATGTGTCTCACTATATTTTATTTAAAAGAAAGTAGCAGGAAGTTTCCTTTAATTTTTTACCTCCACCGCCCCATATTAAGTACTTATAAGCTTCTTTCTTTTCTTTTATCCAGTTCTTTTTTAAAAAAAAATTATAAATAAAAAGGTATTTTTATTAATTTATTTTAATATATATTTTATTTTATGTCTTAACTTTTTGGAGTTATAAACTTATTTAGCCAAAATAATATTAAATGTAATGGTAAAATAATATTTTAATGAAATAATTAATTAGTAATCTGTGATAATTATTTATAAAAAAAAAAAAAAGGTGAATAAGAAGTAACTCGTGGAGTATATAATAGGCATAACATATAAATAAGTTTTCTTCGGCTGATATTTATGTTCTCAAATTATGATATGCATAAGTAGACACTTAAATTTGTATGAAATTGAGCAAATATACACACGCGTCTTACATGTTATAATATATATAAGACATCGCTAATACAAAAAATTACTATGTTAGAACGTCACACATCACGAATATATTTATTTATTTAGTTTCATATAAATTTTAATATTTATTTATATACACTCAAAATTAGAAAATAAAACAATTATAATCAAAATAAATAATACTTATATGTATTATGCATAAATAACAACTCCACTAACTAGTTACTACTTGCTAGTAAAATCCAATATTTTGTGTATAAAATTAATTAGTATGACAAGTTTTTTTTTTTTTTTTTTTTTTTTTTTTTTTTTTTTTTTTTTAAATTTTCTCCAAATTTTAAATTTTAGAATTTCGATTAAATTTAAATTACGTTTTATATGGCCTATTCGAAAGTGGCTCCTCTAATAAAAAAATTTTTATATCCAAAATCCAAATTCAAAACTTTTTTATTAAGCCTAACCGTATTTTCTGAAATTCTAAAGATAACACATGATATCAAGTATCAATCGGAGAATTTGACCAGGATGCTGACGAAAGTTTAGTTGCAAAATAGTCATATTCAATAATCCTCGTGCTTTATTTATTTTCACTTTGAAAACAATAATTTAAATTATTTACATTCAGTCACTATATCAATTTTTTTCTAAAAATATTTGAATGATATATATATATATTATTTTTTTTTAATTATGTCCATCTTTTTGTACCTGTCATCATCAACTATTACCTCTCACAATTATCACTAATATATATATATATATATATATATATATATATATATATATATATATATATATATATATATATATATTAATTTTTTTTAATTATGTCCATCTTTTTGTACCTGTCATCATCAACTATTACCTCTCACAATTATCTAGCTTAATCGTCACCACCAATTACTAGAAACTGTATCCATTAGCTATCGTTTATCATTCCTATTACCATAGTAACTATCAATTATTTATGTAAATTTATAAATCGTTATCATCAATCGCCATTATATATATATATATATATATATATATATATATATATATATATATATATATATATATATATATTATTTTTTGTAATTATGTCCATCTTTTTATACATGTCATCATCAACTATTACCTCTCACAATTATCACTAGCTTAATCGCCACCACCAATCACTAGAAACAGTATCCACTAGCCATCATTTATCATTCCTCTTACCATAGTAACTAATAACAGATAGTATTAAATAATAGTATTAAATAATATTAGTATTTACTGTGTACTAATCCTAGTCCTATTAGGATTAGTACTCCTTAATCCTAGTTCTGTTAGGATTAGTACTCCTTCCTATATCTCCTATATATATCTCCCATGTATTCCCTTATTAGGTTAACACTTCAATACAATCAATATTCCTTCATGGTATCAGAGCAGGACCCGTCTAACCCGATGTTGGGATCCCCAAAATTAAAATTGCTCACGCACCAGATGCTAAGCACTGGGCGTGAGGTGGGGTGTTAAAGAATAACAAAAGTCTCACATCGGTGATTAATGAGATGTGTGAACTCATTATAAGGCTTGGGCAATCCTCCTCCCTTTGAGCTAGCTTTTGGGGTGTGAGTTAGGCCTAAAACTTAATTTCACAATAAAGAATAACAAAAGTTCCACATCGGTGATTAATGAGATTGGTGAACTCATTATAAGGCTTGGGCAATCCTCCTCCCTTTGAGCTAACTTTTGGGGTGTGAGTTAGGCCTAAAACCTAATTTCACATTGTATCAAGAGCCAGAAAATCTAGATCTTCTTTTCTCTAGGTTTTTATTTTCTCTCTTTAGGGCATCGATCGTTCCCTCTCTTCTCTTGGGCGGCGGCAGCCATGACAACCGAGGTGGATCCTCTCGATTCACTTCCTTCTGGCGTTAAACTCCTTCTCAGGCATCTTCATGCCCTGATTCCCGAAAAATTATCAGACATAAATTACCCTACATGGAAAATCACCGTTCTTACAGCCCTTGAGGCCAATTACCTTCTCAAATACGTCGATGGAAGCACAGAACCGCCGCCGGCAGTCATCTTCCAGCGGCGGGCAGGGCACTTACGAGCGGGATTGTCCAACTTGTCAAATCTGTCAGAAAACAGGACACACCGCTGCTCGTTGCTGGTTTCGGTATGAGGAGAACCAAAATAGTGATAACCGTGCCAATTATGCATCTCAAGCCGGCCCTTCCTCTGAATGGCTGTTGGATACTGGGGCCAACATGCACGTTACTTCTGATCTATCCAAGCTTAACGCTCCAAATCCATATTATGGCTCCAATAGTATTACTGTTGGCAACGGTGAGTCCCTTAATATTTCTCACACTGGCACGGGTACCATCAAAACCCCCACCGCTATCTTTCACCTAGGTAACCTTACTCACGTCCCTTCTATTAAATCCAATCTCCTTTCCGTTCACCAATTCACAAAAGACAATAATTGCTCACTCTTGTTCACCTCTAATGATTTTCAAATCCTAGACAATACTACCAAGAGGGTGATTTTTCAGGGTCCCTGTGAGCATGGTCTGTACGTTCTTCCTGGCACAAGTTCGTCTGCCCACCCAGTTTCAGAAAGCGTTCCTGTGGCTCCGGTGGCTCTTTCGGCTGATGGCCACAGTCTGTTGTGGCACAGTCGTCTGGGTCACCTGTCTACTCAAATAATAAATTCTTTAATGTCTCAATTAGTTTTTCTTCCATTCATGTAAACAATTGTGACTCCTGTTCAATTGCTAAATCTCATAAATTACCTTTTACTTTATCTGAGAAGCGTACAACTGCACCTTTTCAACTTATTCATTCTGACATATGGGGTCCTACTGCTGTTCCTTCATTTGCTGGTTTTCGCTATTATATTTGTTTTGTGGATGATTTTACAAAATACACTTGGTTGTACCCACTAAAACACAAATCACAGGCATACACCACCTTTGTCACTTTTGAAAAAATGGTCAAAACACAATTCAATTCTCATGTTAAACTTTTTCGAAGTGACAATGGAAAGGAATATGTCAATAACATCTTTGGCCAATTTCTGCAATCCCTGGGAATTATACATCAAACCTCCTGTCCATACACTCCCGAACAGAATAGGGTGGCTGAGCATAAGCATCGCCATCTCATTGAAACGGTGGTTACTCTTCTACATCAATCTCATCTCCCTGTCTCCTTTTGGGTAGAAGCTCTAGCCACCGCAAACTACCTCATTAACAGAATGCCCAGTCACACTCTATCCAACAAATCACCCTATCAACTCCTTTACCAAGTACTTCCCAATTATACCAACCTCCGCGTCTTTGGGTGTCTTGCCTACCCTTGGCTACGCCCTCATATTACTCACAAATTACAACCCCGATCCCGTCCTTGTATTTTTTTGGGCTATCATCCTACCTCCAAGGGTTATCGCTGTCTTGACCCACAAACTCATAAAGTCTACATATCTCATCATGTCAAATTTGTCGAAAATGAGTTTCCCTATGAGTCTATTTCCTCCTCCACAAATACATCATTCATTGGCGTCCTTCCTCTTTTTCTAACATACTCACAAGGTCCCTCACCACCTTCCCCCACACCTCCACCCACTACCCAACCACCCCTCATCACCCCTTCGACCGTCACCCACAATACACCCGCAACTACCACTCACACCCACAACCAACCCGAACCACCCCATACCCACAACATCTCCAGCCCGATCCGTTTTGGGTCCTTCCCGGCCACCACCGAATCACCACCGCCCGTGCCACCCCCCAATACTCATCCCATGTTAACCCGTGGCAAAGCCGGTATCTTTAAACCCAAAACCTTTCAGGCTACCATACTACCAAATACACCCCTTCCCGATAGTGAACCAACAACCTACTCTGTTGCCTCAAAAAATGCTTATTGGTGTCATGCTATGGATGACGAGTTTAAGGCTTTGACTGATCAGAAAACTTGGGTTCTTGTACCTAACCCCATGGGCGGCACCCAGTGGGCTGTAAATGGGTGTACAAAATTAAACACAATGCGGATGGCAGTATTTCCAGGTACAAGGCTCGTTTGGTTGCTAAATGCTACAATCAGGAGTATGGGCTTGATTACTCCGAGACATTCAGTCCTGTTATTCGGCAGGAAACCATTCGCCTGGTACTGTCACTCGCCGTGCGCAACAATTGGCTCATCAATCAGTTGGATGTTTCCAATGCTTTTCTTCATGGTATGCTTGATGAAACTATCTACATGACGCAACCACCGTGCTATGTTGATCCCCGCTTCCCTCAACATGTTTGCAAACTCCAGAAGTCTCTGTATGGGCTCAAGCAAGCCCCCCGTGCTTGGTACACACGTCTGAAAATGTTCCTCCAGGGACTCGGCTTCACGTGTTGCGTACACGACACGAGTCTGTTTACTCGACATGCAGCACATGGTACAGTCATTCTTCTTGTCTATGTAGATGATATCATTATTAGAGGCTCTACTGCAGCTCTCATTCAGGATGTCACTCGAGCTATGCATACTACCTTCAAAATGAAGGACCTTGGCCCGTTACATTATTTTCTGGGAATGGAGGTTTCTCAGACAGGCAGCGGCTTGTTTCTTCATCAGTCAAAATATGCTCGAGATCTGTTGCAGAAAGCTGGACTGGAAAAATGCACCAGTCAACCAACACCGATGGCAGTCTCTTCGTCTACAAATGGAGCCGACACCCCCTTTGCCGATATCACCCACTTCCGCAGCCTCATTGGGGATCTACAGTATCTGGCCATTACCCGTCCTGACATCCAGTTTGTTGTCAACCGAGTTGCTCACCGCATGCATCAACCAAGTGAACATGATTACCATTGTCTAAAACGCATTCTCAGGTACATTTTTGACACTCTTGGTCGTGGTTTACTCATTCGGCCCGGGGACTTGGAGCTTCGGGGTTTCTCAGATTCGATTAGGCGAATGATAAAAATGACAGAAAATCTACATCGGGGTTTCTCATTTTTTTGGGGCCGAACCTGATCTCTTGGTGTACAAAAAAACAACCCAAGGTCTCTCGGTCCTCGACTGAAGCTGAATACTGCGCCCCTTGCTCTTCTTGCTGCTGAGACCATCTGGGTCACATATATTCTTCGCGAACTCCGCGCCGCTCACACTGTTCCTGCTCTCTATTGTGACAACAAATCAACCATCTGTGAGGCCAAGAATTCCGTCCTACACACCAGAATGAAGCATGTTGATACGGATTGTCTCTTTGTTCGCGATGAAGTTCAGGCCGGCACCATGATTGTGCAGTATGTACCCACTGAAGAACAACCGGCTGATATTCTCACCAAGCCTCTCCCGAGCCGACAGCACGATTACCTCAGTTCCAAGCTTCCGTTCGCTTCCGCTCAGCTCAGCTTGAGGGAGAATAATAACAGATAGTATTAAATAATATTAGTATTTACTGTGTACTAATCCTAGTCCTATTAGGATTAGTACTCCTTAATCCTAGTCCTGTTAGGATTAGTACTCCTTCCTATATCTCCTATATATATCTCCCATGTATTTCCTTATTAGGTTAGCACTTCAATACAATCAATATTCCTTCGGTAACTACCAATTATTTATATAAATTTATAAATCATTATCATCAATCGTCATTATATATATATATATATATATATATATACATACATACTTGCCAATCATCATAAAACTAACCGTAAATTACATGCCATCACTAATTATACATATCAGAATCAATTACGCCAACCATCATAAAACTAACCTAAATTACATGCCATCACTAACTATACATATCAGAATCAACTTCGCTAACCATCATAAAACTAACAATAAATTACATGTCATCACTAACTATACATATCAGAATCAACTACTATCTACCTTCAACCATCTTCACTACTAGCAACTAATTCATAGTCACTACCATAAACTAACATCTCAAATCAACACCCATAACTATTACTAATTCATCGTTAGTAATTATCATCACCAATAGTTATATTATTAATATTTTACTAATATAATATTAAATTAATTTAGTATTTATTTAAATTTTATTTTTATTAATTTTTAAATAAAGACGCATTCTATATATTTAGATTAATTTGCTATGACCCCGATTTGATTCTGTTATTTGACTTTGGGCCTTGTTGGATCTTTTGGATTTAGACTTGGGTTTCGAGCTAAAGTGAATCTTTTGTAACCGTGTCAATCCACGGTATTCCCTTATGATGTTGAACATTTGGTAATAGATTCTCCATAGTGTAGTAGCCATGGTTTGAGGTCACCGAACATTTTTATGAGTTGTGGTTTGAGTCTAGGCACGCTTCTATTAGTCGGGTTTGAGCCTTGACATCTTGGTTCTATTGGGTTCCTTTGTTGCGGTTCGAGTCCGAGCTTGACCATTTCAGTTAAATTGTAAATCAAATCTTAGTTAAAATTATCTTTCAACTCCTTTCGTGTACTCGTTGGGCTTACGAGGTCTTGTTTGGGCTTATCGTTTCGTTTTTTGCTAGCTTATTGAGGTGCATAGTTAGACTTATCACTATTCTCCCATCATTTCACACCTTGACATCATTTTATTTCTCGCATTTTGTCATTTATTTATTTTTCAAGATTAGTTGTCCTATGATGCCTGTTATGTAGCTATTGGTTGGTCCACATACTACACTCTGCATTAGTTTTTTTCTGATGCAAATCCGAGTGTCAGTGGACAACATTAATCTTGTGCATCAACAGGGTCATCCGGAAATAGAGGGTGAGTTGACGATCACTCAAAGTTTACAAATTAAACCAGTTTATGATGGTCTGAAAAAAAGCACATTATTTTCTCAAAGGGATCGTTTGGTAGAGATTAAAGATACGTTCATGATATTTGTATTATAAATCTTAATATACAATAGAATATATAACTAATATTCAGAAAAGTATTCCAACAAGATGTTACTAATACACATAATTATTGCATGCATTATTTATGCTAAGACATTCTACCAAACAACCTCTAAATGACTGGAAAATCTACTTCTCTTATTTATCGAAAATTACTGATGATTTCCCTATTTACATGGGAAAAATTATAAACTTGAAATAAGCCTAGAAGTAATGCTGGAAGGAAATGGGGATGTATAATCATTTTCAAGAAAATAATAAAGTAGATAAGTACTCCATTTGGTTGAACTTTGAATAGATCAAACATACTTACTTTTGGATATTCAAATTTGGACTTATTCATTTGGTCTTCAGTCTTCACTTGCTACTTAACAACAATGGTAAATATTCATAATTTGCTCCAATCACAGAAGCTAGTAAACACGTGCCATAGACTTTTCTTTACTTCTCTACTCAAAGAAAATATCAATTTAAAAGGTGTATGATAAATTATTTTTATTTATATTTTAAAATATAAAATATATTCATTAAATATTTATATGTCAAAATTAAGATTTATAATTATATGTGAAAGAATAATTACTACTTAAAATAATTAATTTATTTGAAACTTCTAAATAAAACTCTTTTTAACTCACTTTTCCATGTACTGTATACTATATTTTATTTTTATATAATAATGAATAGAAAGAATGAAAAGTACATTTAGAATCTTATTAAAATGACCAAATGACTAACACATACTAATTTATAAGGATTCATTAGTCAACTTACAATTTATTCTTTTATATAATTATTCTATACGGTATAAACAATTTCTTTAAATCGAATATGGTTGTATTTTATAAAATTTAACATGATAAATATACTATTTTATAAAATTTAACATGATAAATCTCTTTTATATATATATATATATATATATATATATATATATATATATATATATATATATATATATATATATATATATATATATATATATATATATACACTTCAACTAATGATAGTAACTAGTTATTTTTTTATCATAATCATTTTATATGGCATACTATTCATGCCAAATGTGAACTTCTTTTTTATTTTTAAAATTTAAAAGATAAATCTATATTATTTATATAAAATATAAATTTATGAAATAATCTTTACGTCCAAAAAAAGAAAAAGAAAATCATTGATATAAACTTCTACCTCATGTTTTTAAATTCAAAATTTACAATTATAATTTCGAAATCTCGTATTGAAATGCGATGGTTATATACAAGAACATTCAAAGTAAACCAACGTCAATTTGTGTCTCTTTTTTTTTCCTTTTAAAAGAGATGGCAACTCACAAGTCACGTCCACACTAGATTTCTTGGAGGTCATAACTACAAGTAATAAATTAGTTTATGAAAAGTTTTAAAAATATCTTAATTTTTTGAATGTACTTCTTCATTAGCTTAGTTTAATTCATTTTATCTCATTAAATTGTGGGTTGATACTCAATTCAAATTAATTCATATTGTTAAAATAATTTTATTATAAAAATATATTTTGAAAAATCTAGTATGAATTAGATGAGTGGGTTATGACTATACTTTAATAATTTTAGTAACTTTTTACTTTTTTATAATATATACATATATATATATATATATATATACTTCATATATTTTTTTCGTGAAACTTTTATTCAGTTTTAATTGGCTAATGGACTCTATACATTATGCTTATTTATCAAACGGAAAATTGTAAAAATACTTTTAAACTAAGAAAATTTGAACAAGAATATCTTAATTAATACTTTTGTTCTAAAAATACCCCTATTATAAACAATTTAGTGTAAAAAAATGTCTTTACTACTTATAATTAGGTTCAATTATTTGACAGACGAAATAATAGAATAAGAATTATTCGACATTTTTATTATTAACCCCTTTCTCCCTTATTTATTTCTCCATCTTCTCTTCAACACAATTTTTTATTTTATTTTACTAATTATCCATTTATTTTATTCAATTACCTCATTTTCTATTTAACTCTCTCTAAGGTAAAGATAATTTTTTTAATTTTAATTTATATAATTTATTTTATATATCACCATAATAAAAATGATCATTAGCGATAATTAATTCTTAATTACCACTACATATGTATTTTAGCGGCAATTGTCACTCTTTGTATATGTCTCTAAAGCCTTAAGCGACATTGATTCTAATAACACTTAATTAATGCCGATAAAAACTTTAACACCTTTTATTAATGTCAATATTTAATGCCGCTAAAAATTATTTTTGTTGTAGTGTATCTATATGAAATTTAAAAATATTAATTATATTCCATGTTTTAAAAGAATAAATAAAATGTTAACATAATAAGTGAAGAGTAAGACTAAGGAGAACGATATCATATAAAAATGTAGAATTATAATTATTTGAATGATATCAAATATGTTGTTGATGCCACATAAATTCTAAAAAGATAGAAATTTTCCTCGTAATAGAAATTCGATGTTTATATTAACTTGTATCACTAATCGATCCCCACAATAAATTTATATCAATTGAATATAACTAATTAATATATATTGATCTTATATTACTTAAAATGATAAATTGATGTACTTAACATAAATGACAAGTAAGCTCGGATAGTTTGGTAGAAAAATATATATGTGACGCTATTTAATTTCATGTTTTTTTTTAAAAAAATAATCTTTTTTAATGTTTGTTTAGCATGAGTTGAACACTTGGACGCTTTGTTTGGATGGTTATTAAGTATTGTTTCGTAATATATTATATTGTATTGTATCGTATCATATTGTATTGTTTTAAATAAATTAATGTTTCGATATCTTCATCGTTATATAATGTCACACATTCATAATTTGAATAAAAAACCTACAAGAAAAATAAGGTATGAGGTAGAGCTACTATGAAAATGTAGGATATAAGATGAAATATTATTACTTAATAATAAATAAAGACAAAATGAGAAGAAAATTTTGAGGTAACGACGGAATCACACCAAATCAGTTGTTATATAAAATGAGTCTTTTCATCGTTACCTAACTTTGAATTTAAACGATATGATATAATAAAATTTAAGTAAATCAAAACAAACATTTTATTTAATCTACAATACAGTACACTACAATACAGTACAGTACGACAGGTAACAACCAAACAAGGTGCAAATGACACATAAAACATTGTGTTGGAGTTTAAAATGAAACTAACATATATTGATCTTGTATTACTTAAATTACTTGATAAAATGATAGATTTATACAATTAATGTAAATGTCAAGTAAATTTTGTAGGACTCGGAGAAAACAAATAACGTATTGTTTTAATGGTATGTTACTTTTTTATTTTTACCCCTTTAATGTTTGTCTAATACGTCGAACACTTGAGTAAAGCTTTTTATGTTTAAATGGTACATAAAAAGTTGAGTTAGAGATTAACATAAAACTAACTAATATATATTGTTCTAATATTACTTAAAGATGATAAATAGATATAGTGATGTAAATATCAAGTGAATTTGAATGATTTGAAGAAAATAAAAGACATATTGAACCGTGTGTTTTTTGATCCTTTAATTTTATTTTTTGTCTAACAGACGGTTAACACTTGAGTTAAGTTTTTCTTTTTTAATTTGAAATTGTACATAAAAAACTAAGTTGAAATAAAATAAGATTGTGTTAAATGTGAAAATAAAATTTTAAGACAAAGTATAGAGTGTGTGTCTCTGTTTGGCATAAAAAAATTTAGACTAGTTATCTTCCTTTTCAAGCATTCTATTCCCTCTTTTTGCCATGTAGCATGCATGTTATTTCCAAGAAGCAACCTACACCCCTTCTTCTCTCCATTCCTAGGTTGACAACATGGCAGAAAAAAATAGAACCTCTAGTTAGAAAAAAAAAAAAGAGAGTAAAAAAACAATATCTCGAAAGGATTAAATTGATGTAACGGATTAAAAGAATTGGTATGGAAGATGATGAGACGAAGATTATCTGTTCATTTTTATTAATTAGAGATTTCGAGCTTGATATCTGAAAATGAAGAAATTTCTAACTTTATAAGACTTTTGTTATATTAATCTGACAAGAAAAAAAAAGAATAATGTAGAACTATATTAATCAAGATAACAAATTAAGACTCTTAAAGATAAAAAATTTGTTCAGTTAATAAATACTCTCCGCTTCTATTTTTAAAATTGTAATTTTGAGTTACCAAAAAAAACCAAAAAAGATTGATGGAGGGGTAAAAAAGAAAAAAGAATTAAGCTTATCCAATAGTTTATTTTTGGTAAAAGAAAAGTAGATGGGTTGAAAGGTTGATATGAACCCTCTTACCTCAACATTTGAATAGTCAAAAGTCAAGATTGTCTTAGTTGAAAAGGACATATCCAGACAAAAATGTATACCTTTGACTAAATAAGTCCTATATTATATTATATATATCTTAAAGCCATACCAATATTAATTAATACATAAATTCTTTGACAAACTAGTGAATAAAAATACTAAGAGCTAACTAGCTTTATAGTTTATATATATATATATATAGAGTTTATATCCACCTAAACCATACACCCCCTCTCAAAACAAACATGAACAACAATATGAGTATCCCAACATCTCCTACATATCAATGGATGGATGATATCCAAATGACATACAATAATTACCAACAAACACAATTTGAGCAACCAAATAATACACCTTATGAAAATTTCTCTCATTCAACAATCATGACAACAACTAACATGACTACTACTACTAATTATCCTCATGATAATCAATATTCCAATTTAAGTCCTGATAATTCTTGTGGTGATACCAAAAGTGCATCATCAAAACCAGTGAGAAGAAGATCAAGAGCTTCCAAGAAAACACCTACTACTCTTGTCAATGCTAGCATATCGAATTTTCGAGCAGTTGTACAACAATATACTGGCTGTCACACTTGTCCAATCAACAACCAAAAGGGTCCAATTAACTTAAGTTTTGGATCACAAGAAAATTCATCAATAGTAGGGGATGCTTCAAAATATGGATATTATAATAATAATAGCCAAGACATGAATGGTACTACTACTACTCATGCAGGTTATAGTGATTCTGGATCAAATAGGTTTGGTGTTGAAGATTATGGATGTGATTAATCATCAATAATAATTAATCTACATACTGTATTATAGGGAAAATGTTTGTTTTTTCTTCCTTAAAAAATAAAGTAGATGTGAGAAATCACTTGTACAAGCCTTTTAATTAGATGGTCTTTTTAAAAAAAATATGTTTTTTTTTTCTCATTGTTAATTTTGTTGTTTTCATTATGATATTCATTTTCCTTTTTTTTTTCTTTCACCTGCATGCATGTTGATTATATCTTAATTTCATCAGCTCTCCTCCCCTAAAAATAAACTTGTATATATTTCCTTTAATTAATAAGCACTTTCTGTTTTCTAATAATGATCTATTTTTGTTTTGTAATCCGTTCTAAAAGTACAATAAATATTTATTTAAATAACAATTTAATTTTAACAACTCAAAAGTTTATAATTTATTTTTCTTTCTTTCTCAAATTTTGTAAAGATGAAAGAAGTAGTGTTTATTACTTATGTTTAAACAAAATTCATGTGTCAACTTCCCTGTTCACCGGTCAACGAAATTCCATGAGACTATTAGAAATCAACTACTTAACATTTTTAAAAAAGAATAATCAAAACGAAGAAAGAATTAAAGAAAAAAAATGTGACCACTGTATACTAAAATATTATTATTATTATTATTATTATTATATGTTGGGGTTTTAATAAACCACATGAAAACAAGGGTAGATATGTTTTTGACTTTGTTTATTTTTCTAAAGTAAGTATATGGAGTAGTAGAGTAAAATTGAGAATTTTATTATAAATGATATGTAGACCAAGTCCAAGATTGGTTAGTTGAATGTCAACATCGAGCCACCACTTGGAAAGTTACACAAATGAAATCCTACTTTACTTACTAGCTACGTTTTATATTCTTTGTTGACCCAAAACCATCACCACTTATCTCATCACTTTTTGTCACTTTCTATAAAAATAAATAAATAAAGAGGATACACGAAAATATATAGGAAAAATTATATATAATAATGAACTATTAATTTAAATTAAATATTATAAATATACTTTGATTTAATTGTACCTTATATCAAACTATTGCTATTTTCGCCTCTTTTCCTGGTAGAATCTCGCTCGCCACTCGTTTGGTGGCAGTCTCGCTCGCCTCTCTCACTTTTATATAAATACAAATGAATAAAATGAGTTTGTGCTTATATAAAGCAAGAGAAAATTGTATATAATTATGTTCCCCTTTTCCCTCTCCCAGATCTCGCTCACCACTCTCCCATATTTCGCTCGCCACCTCGCCTCTCTCACTTATACAAATAAAAACGAAATATATAAATTATGTTTTTATTTGTATAAAGCGAGAGAAAATTGTATATACATATGCAAATACATATATCTTCGTCCTATAAACGTATAATTATACAGTACAAATATTTTCCTACCTACTTTTCTTTTGCCTTTCTCTCTTTCTCGTTTTATACGTACACAGATTATACAATTGATTTTATGTATGCAACTGTTTTTTTAAATATGTATAGCGAATTATACAACTGCTTTATTTATATATGTATAGCGAATTATACAACTATTTTTTATATGTATAGCGAAATATACATATATATGTTTGCTATAAAGCACAATTATACAAAATATAACTATAATATACAAATATAATTTTTATTTTTACTATTTGTGGAAGTTACTCGATAATATAGATATAGTACTCCTTTATCCTTGTTTAAATTTGTTGATTTGGTTTGAATTGATTATTTAAAAAAGATAATCGTATTAATTAATTAAGTTAATTTTTGTAATAATGAAATCAAGTTAAATTAATTAACTCAATCTTGTATTGGTTTGAATTTTGTCGGGGTTTCCTCAAAAACTATGTGACATACACTAATCACATGTTCCATCAACTATGTCTTTAAGAAAATAGTATAGTTTTATATATGTAATATAATAATATATGCACTTTTACTAGGAAAATATATGCACTATTAAAGAATTTCGATATTTCCACAAAGCTTTTTAAATGTATAAATATGAGGTTTGTCACTTAATTATTAAAATATCTTTATGATATTTGAATTAACTATGAAGAATAATTAAACTTAAAGAATAAAAAGAGGGTGTAACACCTGGTATTCGGAAAAGGGTAATGAACTAACATTCAAAACCTACCGGTGCCATCCCCAAGGACCACAGATGGTCCGTAGGTTTACCCACATACAGTAGGTGGGATTCGTGGATTGGCCACTCAAAAATTTTTCCAGACTTAGGACCACGACTGGACCTACGAACCGTAGGGGTCCACAGACCTGGTCCAGGGGTCGTGGTCTGTACCCCCAAAGATCAGGTCCCAGACCACCTAACCACGGATGTGCTGGACAAACCGTAGGTCCATCACGGTCCGTGATAGTGGTGTCGTGGGACACTGTTTGACAGTTATTTTTAGGGACAATTAGGTCTTTTCCTAATTAATTAATTAATTCCTACACTATATCATTTTGCCTATATTTAGAACCCCTATATAAGCCTTTTTACCCCAAATTCACCCCATTTAATTCATTCTTCCAACTTCCACAAAAGAAATTAAATCTCATCCAAAATATTCTCTCTCTAGAAATCTTGAATAAGAAGAAAATGATTCAACATAAGGTTTCAAGCTAAGATCTCAATTACTCCATTGAAGATAAGCAATTGGGCTTGAGGTATGGTCGCTTTCATCCATGAAATCTCTTACATTCATGGAGTCCTCAAATTCCTCTATTCCAAAAGGTAGAATTCCCCAATTAGCTAGGGTTTTCTTCAATCGCCATGGATTCTGTTGATTATTTATGTTAATGATTGAATTATGTTTAAATATGCATGAATTGGTGATTTACAATGCTTTTATGATGTTTTCCCTATGAACCCATGCAAACCCCCATGTTTTTCTAAATTGGGATCATATGATGTGGATTGTTGATTATAAAAGAGGAATTTTATGATCCAAAGAATGAAGTAATATAATCACATGAATTTCTGACAAAATCCCTATCTAAACCATGATTTCTAGATTTTGTGATTGAAAGTAAACTTTGAATCTTGAAAGGTCAAGGTATGAGTTTCTGCATGATCTTATGAAACCTATGCAAATATTAAAGGGTGATTTGAGAGTGAAGTTTCAAATAATAATGTTTTATGTAGTGTTGTGAAAGACTACTCTCATAAACACATACTAGCATGATGTACATAAAAAGGATTCTTAGGATAACGAGTATATACAAGTAAGAAAATATTGTTCTATGGAACTTATGGTTAACACACGAAGTAGATATTGATATTGAAATGGGAGCTCTCCCGTCAATAGAGGTCGGGTTTTTCGAAGAAGTCTCATGAGATAGAATCTCTCTTGTTAGTAGAGTCCGGTTTCTATTATCAACCTCCTTATTCCATAAATTATGTGCCCTCATAGGATGATTAGATAGTTTATCCACTTAGGCTGCTAGAAGTTCTTGCTTTTACCTTAGGCAAGTAGAACAATCCTTTTTGGTGTGGGAGACATCAGGTGATCATGTTATAGCTCACATGGCCTCTATGTTGATTAAGGATAATTTTCACAACAAGACTATAGTGAACTAAGGTTACTGAAGGAATATCTCATATGTGTTTAAAGTTTTAATTTAGCTTGCATTGACCATGATATTATGGCTTATGTTATTTAACCTTTTTATATCATATTTTACTTAGTCAATTGCATGTTATAGAATGAAATTTCCCATTTAGCATATTTTAAATGTTTTTATGCATAACTATCATAGTTAGTGTTGACACCCAATTTTTGACCCACGTTGGTATAAATTAATTATCGAGCTTCGTGAGTTTTCAAATTATTCAAGTCAATTAGTTTTATAATATAACGATATAATGTTTACATAGTTATGTATATAGCCGGTATATCTTGTGTATATTCGAAAATCATCCCAATATATTTCGATTTTGATAATCATGCTATTTTAGTTTAAAATTATGATTTTGAATCACTCTTTTAAATAGAGGAGCTCGTTAATTAGTTAATGCGAAATCGTCATTTTAATCGGTCATCCGTCAAATTAATTCAACTTCCCTCCCCCATGTCTTAATTAATTCTACTCCAGCCCATCTTTATTTCCTCTCTACCCAGGCCCAAACCTCCAACCCAACCCTTAAAACCGACCCAGCGGCCCATTTCGTTTAAACCCAACACCAATTTATTCCCAGCCCACCTTAAATCTTCAACCCAACACATTAACCCCCAGGCCCAAATAACTCACATCCAAACCCAATAGCCAACCCGACCCAGCACCCACTTCCCTTGACCCGACCCGACCCGACCCGTTTCACCTTTCTTCTTCCCCACCACACGCTGAAACCCAGCAAAAAGAAAGCCAAAATTCCAGAAACGCCGCATCTCTCCCACGCTCATCGCCTCACGTCGTCTCTCTCTTCTCCTCTCTCTCATGCTCTCTCCCTGCCCTCGCGTCTCCCCCACGCAAGCTTCCCTCACCCACAACCAAAAAAAAAAAACAGACGCCATTTTCAGAAAATTCCCAGCAAAGAAAATACCCAGAAAATCTCCCTGCCTTCGTCTCTCCCTCACGCCAGACCCACGCGACTCCCAGCTCTCTCCCCGTCGTCGCGTCGCTCATCTCCACGCTCGCGTCTCCTTCACGCGACCTCTCTCCCATGCTCCCTCTCACACTCTCTCCTTCCCTCGCGCCTCTCCGTCTCTCCCTCATCTCCGTGTCTCCCTCATCTCCCACGATAATTCCCAGCAGCCACGACAGAAAACAATTCCCAGAAACAGACGCGAACTCTCGCGCGTCTCCCTCGCGTCGCAGCCCCTCTCTCACGCGACCTCTCTCTCGCGTCGCGTCTCTCTCTCCTACGCTCTCCCATGCTCTTTCTCTCCCTACCCCACACAAAAATTCCCCGACAGCCCCAAGTTCCCCTTTTCTCTTTCGGTCGAAAAGGGGTTTGACCAAATCATGAGGTCGATTTCTTTTTTTTCGAATTTCAAATTCGTTTTCCCCTTCTCCTCGAAAAATCGAGTGTTTCTTTCTATTTAAACCCCATTTTGGATTAGAAATGAGGGGGGATTGGTGGTTAGTAATTGCTTGGTTAGCGATTTTGGGTTGAAACTTTGAGAAACGGCTCAAGATTCTTAAGGCGAGTCCGAGAAGTTTTTTTTTTATATCTGGTCGTGACTTCTTCCTGGCCAAAGAACCAGTGAGGATTCTTACATTTTCGAACGAGGAAGAAAAAGAGGGAACATTTTGTGTTCGTGTGGCGGAATAGCTCGCACTTGCTCGTTCGCTCCCAGTCGCTGCTCCTCGACAGGTAAACACCCTTCTACGCAACTTCCCTCTCTTCTTGGTCTTAATATGATGATTTGAGGGTAGATAATCTTTGTCGTGTGTCTGCCGGCTGGTCTGTCGCTGTTAGTTTCGGTATTGCCGGAGGTGTGCGAATCGACTTGACAGAACACATATCATGTTTTGACTGCTATAAAAGTAAGAAAAATAAAATGAACGGAACATTCGATGGAGAGTGCTCTTCTTGTGTCGATTTCTTCATGTCTCTCTTTGCTAATGTGATTGTTGTATTATGGCTGGTTTCGCTGTGTTTACTCATCTTCATGTTTTTCCCTGCCCCCCTTTTTCTGAGTTGTATGATGTTATGATTTCTGTTGTTGATATGATCCATGTTTTTTTTTGTTTCGTGATTCATCTATATGGGTTAGTCGAGTCCAGGCATAGTATTGTTCATCCTTCGGCTCCCCTCCCCTTCATCTAAACCCTTTTTATTGTTTTGTTTTCTGCAAATTCGTGAAGTGCTACAGCCTCAAGTTCTCATCGTTTTCATTACTAGTTCACGCAATTTGTATTTCCAGCGTCCCCTTTGTGACCTGAACTTTAAAAATTTATGGTTTATTAGCACGAGGTTATCGCATTAATCGCATGATCATAATGTGTTGCTGTGGAGTTTTTGTTATACAAGTTCGTCGTGTTATAGTTGTCCAATTTGATCCTGTTTCTGTTTTGCTCGCTTTCATTCTTTATGTTGGAGCTTTGGTAGTCTGTGCTGTCTCTTGCAAGCTACTCATTACGGAATACCAACTAGGCTTGTTCAATGCTTTGTTTGGCTCTGGTGAGTTTGGCGTTTATCGCTTTCAAATTATAAGTGAGTTTGAACTATCTGTGGCTCGGGTCAGATTCTCATGTTTATTTGGTCTGGTTTAAACTTTTGGAGATCTCACCTGGTGTTGGTAGTAAAGTATCACGTATAGTTGAGGATGAAAGAGCATAGTTGTCAATTTGGTGATTTCAGGCTACTGTTTGTTTGCTAATTTAGCATGATGCAAATCCCTGAATGTTAATTTATTCACGTTTTGGAATGTTTCGTTACTTGCTGTTGGTATTTGGTATGGCTTTTGCATGTTGGGAAATCTAATGAGTCATAAAAGGCTAGTGTGTTTGCTAATCTATTCGGCTTTCTTCAGAATCGTATGTTTATTTATTTTGTTTCATTCGAAATACATCTGATTCATTCTGTCGTTGAGTATGCTAATGTATTTCTCCTTCATTGCATGGGAAATCTTTCTCTGGAGTCCTTTGGGATGCCCCTCTTCTTTTAGCATTTCGGAGGAGCCGTAAAGGCTCCATTCTTCTACCGAGTCGGGGCAAAGTGTGGACCCCAATGCCATGAAGATTAAAGAACTTGAAAAATGGATTAGAGAATTATTTTGGTTTATATTTGTATTTCTATTTGTAATGGGCATAAGCCCTTGTTGTTTTTACTTTCCTATTTATTTTTGTATGTTTAGACTAGGACAGGTGGAAAATGGGTTAAAACCCAAAGGCAGGTGGGTCCGAGTTTCGGTCAAGGCGAACAGAACCCGAAAACTTGGACCCGAACAAAAATCTCTCTCCCTCTCTCTCTCTCTCTCACTCCTTTAGTTGCTTTATCGTGTTGTGTTTTGAATGCCGTTAGCTTAGGATTAGAAAACTCCAAACCCCCGTCGAAACGCCTCTCTACTTTTATCAAGATTTAAACTAAAATTTAAGTGTTAAAAAAGATAGATGCTTAAGTTTGGAAAAATTGCTTAGAGAAAAAGTTTAAAAGTTCGACTTTAAAGAAGCCTTAAAACAAAAATATTTTACAAGTCCGTTTGAGTTTAGAGAGCTTTAACTATTAAGGAAAATTTGGCAAAGATATATATTCCAAAAACTTGTAATTTTAAGTTAGGCTTCGTAAAAATCCGCAAAATTTTAAGATAGACAAAATATTTCGAAGCTTTGAAAATTTGTCTAAGTAATGTTCTAATAAGTTAAAATAAACAAAAGATTTGTAAAAGTTAAAACAAAAATAGTCAAATAAGTTAGTCGTTGGAAAACCGTATTAAGCGGAGTGTCTTAGGTGCCTTACACCTTCCTAAGACGCTAATATGAATCCCGAACCCCCCTAAAATGTTTCAAAACAATTTTTTCTGTTTAAGTTGTTTAGAAACTAGTTTTCTTGATTTTTCTTAAAAATTAAGTGGCGACTCCTAAAAGTCGAAAATACAACAACTCTTTTCGAAAAAATCAAATTTTCGATAAAACAGAAATGGCGACTCCACTGGGGACTTTTTGGAGGATTCTAACCTTAAGACTAACTTGTTTGACTATTTGTGATAACTGTTTACTTGTTTAAATTGTTTAAATTTTGAAATTTGCATTGTTCTCATGGCATAACTTCCGCCAAATGGCAAATAGATTGCATTAGGAAACAGAAGTTACGCGGCTTACCGCGACTTCTCTCAGATATACCCCAAGAATTCATTTGGAAGTATCAAACAATTAGTTGGAATGTGGTCATCCGACGTTTGTTTGGTAGCTTCACCCCGATGTTCGTCCGACTCGGGTAATCGTCAAATTGAAAACTATTCTAGAAAGCCTAAGATAGAGCGAAACCAAAACCAAATTAAGCATTAGCCTAAGAAGGCTTAATACCCAAGGTGTATTAAGCTCATTTAGTAGAAAAATTACCAAAATCGTGTCTAAGGTCTTCGACCTCGCGACACATCATCTTGTTTGACATTCGAATAATGTACGTGTGAAAACCAGTTTTGGGGAGGGGAAAAATCTAATTGGTTTCTTTTTTTACAGATATGGATCATTTTCCAAAGTTCGATATGGTCATCTCAGCGCCACCTCAACTCACGATGTGGTATAATGATTTGGATGGAGATTACAGAAGGACCCTTAACAAATACGTAGGTGCATTGACAGAACTGATCAATATGAATGGTTGGCCAGAACTGATTGAGGTACTCACGGGATATTGGGATAACCGGAGGATGGTGTTTCGGTTTGGAACTGCTGAAATCACCCCAACTTTGGAGGAAATAAGAGACTGTATAGACACCGTGGGCACCGGAATAGAAAGAAGAGCAAGAAAGCAAGAAGACATCTTCATCCCCAATAAACCTTCCGTAGATGATATTACAAACTGGTTTGGGTTGAGAAAGGACTTTGCATACTGGTGCCAGGAATCCCATGTAGCGTTAAAGGACCTTTATGTCCGATTTGGGCATGCGAGCTTTTACGTCACATACAATCGAGAGTTCAAGATCTCCTACAGAGAATGGAACGAGATCCGTCCCCTAGCATTTGCTGTGGCGTTATTGGGAACAATGGTCTTCCCTCATGGTCCGAGTTTGAGTATCAATACCCGAGTCATAACACTCGTCCACACTTTGTTCAAAGGATATGAAAACCAGGGGATAACAAGATACTATCCTATAGCTCCGGTCATCCTGTCCGACATGTATCGAGCCTTGGGAAAGTGTAAAGAGGGACACCGATACTTTCAAGGATGTAATTTACTCCTCCAGTGGTGGATCCTCAGCCATTTAATAAAGGGTGCTGGGACTCAGGAGTTACATACCCTCGACAGCAAAAATACCCTTAAGGATTTGAATGACCGTTTGTATTGGGCAAATATGAACAATCGGAGGACGAAGGGGAAATGGGCCCAAATTTTCTCTGAATTAAGAGAAGAAGACCTCCAATGGATGCTCAACCGTTTTATATCCAAAGAAGTCATCGTGGGAAGTCGTAGAAATATTGTGCTTCCTCTACCAGGCATTCGGGGAATTCACCCTTACGCACCATTTCGAGTCTTACGGCAGTTCGGAAGAAGACAAACTATACCCAAAGAAGCGTACTATGGCGCTTATGTGTACGATATTGGAGATGATAGAGTTCACGACGCGTTTGAAATGTTCAGAGAGTGGAAATGCGCTAAACGTATGAATAAGGACACAATCGAACCTGACCGCTTCAATGCGGGGTACGACGAAGGTTACAGAGAATGGCTCAAAAGGGACATACAAAACGTCTCCTTTCAAACTCCACATAACTTTCACAGTATAACAGAAAGAGAAGCCAAAGCAGTGGCCGAGCTACGAGAGATAAAAGAAGAGACCAAGGAGGTGTACGCTAAGTTTGCAGAAAATCAAGATGCTCTTGAGAAGGTGACTCGAGAAGTTGAAAGACTGAGACGTGGTTATGATGATTTTGATAACTGGATCAAAGAGAAAATTGAGAGAATGCGATACGAAAGCTTGGAAGACAAAGGACGTCTGGGTGAAGGGTTTTTGCTGATACTAAGGCACATGTTTCAGCAATACAAATTTCGGAGTGACGTTGATGGAGCAGGATCATCTGGAGCGGCATAGTGAACTTCGCCCCTGCGTGGGCCTGTTATTGTTGTACTTTCGAATTGCCCCTGCGTGGGTTTGTCTTTAATATTTGTTTCCCTTTTTGCAAACATTATTATTCATTAGTGAATGTTATTTTGGGGGGAATCGTTTATTTGGTTCAAATTCACACGTACATCATTCGAATGCGCTAGGCCTACCCTTGGCACAAAAGGGTCCCCCTATATGTTTTAGGACGCGATATGTATGTACATATGTGTGTTTAACTGATTATGTGTTCTGTTGCTATGAATGAGGATATCGAAAACCCCACTCCTAGCCAGAAGTTTCCAAAAAATATACAGAAGCCACTATTGCAAGATGTCCGACCAAAATTTTCGAGTCTCAAGTTTCTCACAAAGAAAAAAAAAAAAAACGAGCAAACTCCTGCTTGTCGAAAAAAAAAAATGTTTTCCAGTTCTCATTCAGGGGATAAAGATATCCTCAAACAAGGCAACTTGTGTGTTTATCTGTTCTCTATGTGATATTATGCCTTTTTATATACTCCGAATATACACTAACAAATCTGCCTTTGAGTTGTTTCACTTCACAGGTACCTTTAAACTGGTCTGTGTCGATCAAAGCTGGCAAATCATCCTTACTTCACCAGATCGAAAGGTCCTACAGATTCCTTCCCTAGACCCAATTCAGACAAAGGAAAGAAAGTTATGGGAGACCAGAACGACGAAGCGCGTCTTACTGATGTCGTGGTGGCTCAGCCCACCTTAGTGGAACAGAACGAACTGATCATGCAATTAATGCGAGAGATTGCTGAAATGAAAGTTGAAATGCAACGGAGACAGGATGCGCCTCCACCTGGATTTGGTGATAATATTGCTGATACAAGACCTCCGGTCTACTTCCCTTCAGCAAACATGGATCCGACTCAGAACCAGTCTTCTACACCTGTGCATAATCCATCTGGGATAGATTTAACAACCCAACATCCCCAATATGCTTCTGTATCTTACCAAGCTCCTCCACTTCTTCCAAATAACCACCCTCAAATGCCACCCTATCCTCAGAACACTCAAACTGCTCCACCACCACAAAATCAAAACCAAACTCAAACTGCCTTCAATCCCCAAATACCTTATCAACATTTAAACCAGAACACCAATCCTCAGGCTTACCCACAGAACTACCAGACCGCCCAAAACGTCCCGAGTCCTTCTATAGCTCCACCCCTCCCAAAAAGAGCCACCTTCCAAATTCCCGTTCTGACCGAGCACGAGGGGCACGGTTCTGAGTTGGATCACTATGAAGAGCAGGAAAGAGAATGGAAGGCAAAAGAAGAAGTAAAAATCGATATAAAAGAGGAAATCAAAAAGGCTATGAAAGAACTACAGTGCATCCCAGACGCCGTCGGACTCAGTTATGCAGAGTTGTGCATCCACCCGGATTTGAACCTTCCCGAAGGGTTTAAAATTCCAAAGTTTGACACCTTTGGGGGAGTAGGCAACCCTATGGCGCATTTGAGGGCGTATTGTGACCAGCTCGTGGGAGTTGGCAGGGATGAAGCTTTGTTGATGCGGCTTTTCAGCCGAAGTCTATGTGGGGAGGCTCTCGAGTGGTTTTCTTCACACGAAACCAGACAGTGGCCCAATTGGAATGCGTTGGCTAAAGATTTCATTGACCGATTCGCCTACAATGTCGAAATAGTTCCTGATCGGTATTCTCTAGAAAAGATGAAGCAAAAACCAACTGAAAGCTATAGAGAATTTGCCTACAGATGGAGGAAAGAAGCCGCGAGGGTAAGGCCTCCCATGACCGAGAAAGAAATTGTGGAAGTGTTTGTGCGGGTACAGGAACCAGAGTACTATGATCGAATCATGTTGCTAGTCGGAGCTAAATTCGCTGAGATAGTCAAAGTTGGTGAGACTATTGAAGATGGTTTGAAATCGGGGAAAATAGCCCGTGTATCAGCGTCACCTGGGTCTTCAGGAATGATAAGGAAAAGAAGAGAGGAAATTCCTGCTGTCTCGTATGGGGGAGAAAAAACCTCTAGAAACCCGTCACACTCCCGAGATCATTCCAGGCCCTCCCGATCCTACTACCCACAATCCAATCATCCTAATAACCACAATACTGCCTCCACCTATCCGAATGCTCAAATTTCGTCATACCAAAGCCCACCCCCTAATCTCCAAAAGTTTTCTCCCATATACGCAGATTACCCTTATCCGAATATTGCTCCCAACTGTGCCAATGTACAGTCGAGCTACCAAGCACCTCCGCCCACTTATCAAATTCAAGCTCCATTATATCAGAACCCCCTCCCGAACTACCTAGCTCCAGTACCAAATTACCAGGCAAACTCTTATCCTCGAAGGCAAGTTCCTCGTCCGAATACTCGAGATTATCAGCAGGTACCTCCCCCTCAGCAAAGCAGTTATGATCCTTCCCGTTTGATGTTTGAAAAAAGACCTTCAAGGAAATTTACCACACTTGCTGAAAGTCGGACCAAACTATTTGAGAGGCTAGCCGCAGATGGATACATCCACCCTGTGGAACCCAAGCCCGTGGATGTCAACTCAAGGTTCTACAAGCCAGATCAGAGATGTGCTTATCATTCCAACGGTGTTGGGCATAGTACTGAAAATTGCATCAACCTTAAGCACAAAATCCAAGACCTGATCGATCAGGAGGTAGTTTCTCTTCAGCCGGCGGCCCCAAACGTCAACACAAATCCGTTGCCAGATCATGGAGGTAGCAACGTTAATATGATTGAAACGGATGAAGACGGGTGTGAAGCAAAGATGATTACTCCTATTGAGCATGAGGACTTAGAAAGGGCTGTCGCTTCTTTAAGCGTCAAGGAAAAGAGAAAGTTTGTTATTCTGACACCCGCAAAGGCTATTGCCTTGGTGCCTTCAGAAACTCTCGTCAAGCCTAAATTTGTAATTGAAACTGCTGTGGCCCAAGGCATGACCAGGTCCGGAAGGTGCTACACTCCTGATGAGCTTGCTCTCGGAGGACAGAAGAAGGACCATACCAAGAGGCCGACAAGCGAGGGGGAAGCAGAAGAGTTCTGGAGAAGAATGCAACCGAAGGACTATTCCATCGTCAAACATTTAGAGAAGACTCCGGCTCAGATCTCCGTGTGGGCCCTGCTAATGAGCTCTCAGTCCCACAGGCAGGCCTTAATGAAAGCTCTTGATGATACATATGTACCCTCAGGTACAAGCAGTGACAACGTGGCTGCCATGATTCATCAAGTCATTCGGGGGCACCGGATCAGCTTTTGCGATGATGAGTTGCCAATCGAAGGAAGAATCCACAACAAAGCATTGCACATTACCGTGATATGTCGTGGAAAAGTTGTCAACTGTGTTTTGATAGATGATGGATCCGGTTTGAATATCTGCCCACTGTCGACGTTGAGGCAACTGAATTTTGACCTTGGGAGTCTGGAGCAAAACCAGGTCAATGTAAGAGCGTTTGATGGAGTGCAAAGAGACACATTGGGGGCAGTGACTTTGACCCTTCAAATGGGCCCCGCAGAGTTCAGTGCGCAATTCCAAGTATTGGACATAGACACTAGCTACAACCTTCTTTTAGGAAGGCCGTTTATCCACATGGCTGGAGCCATCCCCTCTACTCTCCATCAAATGATAAAGCTTGTATGGAAAAACGAAGAGTTAGTGATTCACGGCGAGGGAAGTCGCTCGGGCAAGCAGGTGTCGGTCATTGATGAGATGCCGCAAGGTGCAGACTTTTACACGGTGGAGCTGGTGAAAGCCACCAATGAAGATTTGGCCCCACGGAACCCCATGCCAGCCGTACACAAAATGATAGCCACGGTGATGCTGCAAAATGGGTTCGAGCCAGGTTTGGGATTGGGAAGAGATTCCCAAGGAACTATTGAGCCTACTCCGGCCTTTTCTAAAGGATCCAAATATGTTTTGGGGTACATCCCCACAGATGACGACATGAAGATGAAGAAGAAAAGAGTTCAAAAGTTGGCTAAGCCGATCCCGCTTCTGTATCAATCCTTTCCAATCAGGAAGTGTGCCGAGCCTGAAGACTTTGGAGAAGGAATCTGTGACCTCTTCGAAGAGATCAATGCTATTGTCGAGGAGGAGGTGGAGTCAGCTGGTATTTGTGATGCTGAACCAGGGGAGGTGCTGCAGAACTGGACTTCCACGCCGATCCTGATGTCCCGAACTCTTCGGTAGAAAAGAGTTATTTTATGTACACCAAAATCGGTGGTTGTCCGGAGGATACCCAAGACCCGCCATTTCTACATTTTCTAAATTGTTCAAGTTTTGAATTCTGTTGTGACGTTTGAAAGGCAACATGGCTCCATGTCATGCCCGAAGTTTGCGTTTTGTTTTAAATGAAAGCCTCTTTATTTTGACTTTACTTATTCAGTTGTTTGTCATACTTTACTTTCCTAATTTTTTTTGTTTATAATTTCAGTAACATAAGTTATAGACCTGCCAATGTCATGTCATGTCATGGGCTAAATGAACAAAATGAGACAAAGGACGACAAGGTCGACGACTACGACGAAGAAAGTGGGGAACCGGATTGTATAGCAGAAGAATTCCGACAGTTCGAGAATCAACATAAACCGAATCTGGAGGAAACAGAGACGGTGAATTTGGGAGATTCGGAATGCGTCAAAGAGGTTAAGATCAGCACCCACCTGGATGAGACTCAGAAAGGGAGCCTGGTTCATTTACTTGCCGAATACAATGATGTGTTTGTTTGGGAAGTCGGTGATATGGAGGGGTTGAGTACCGATGTCGTATCTCATAAGCTACCTATCAACCCAGGGTTCGAGCCGGTGAAACAAAAAACTCGGAAATTCAAGCCTGAATTGAGTTTGAAGATTAAGGAGGAAATCACCAAGCAGATAGAGTCTCGATTGGTAGAGGTAACGCAATATCCCACCTGGTTGGCAAATGTCGTTCCGGTCGCCAAAAAAGATGGAAAAATCAGGATTTGTGTCGATTACAGAGATCTCAACAAGGCTAGTCCAAAGGATAATTTTCCATTGCCAAATATCCATATTCTGATTGACAATTGTGCCAAACACGAGATGCAGTCATTTGTGGATTGTTACGCGGGTTATCACCAAATCTTGATGGATGAAGAAGACGCAGAAAAAACGGCATTCATCACACCTTGGGGTGTGTATCACTACAGAGTAATGCCGTTCGGCCTCAAGAACGCCGGTGCCACTTACATGAGAGCCATGACGACTATCTTTCATGACATGATCCACAAGGAAATTGAAGTGTACGTGGACGACGTCATAATTAAATCCCGCGAGAGTTCGGATCATGTGACACACCTGAGGAGATTCTTTGAACGTTTGCGTCGGTACAACCTGAAGCTAAATCCCGCCAAATGTGCTTTTGGAGTCCCAGCTGGGAAGTTGTTGGGGTTTATAGTCAGCAGAAGAGGTATTGAGCTTGACCCTTCCAAAATTAAAGCAATTCAGGAGTTACCTCCACCGAAGACGAGAAAAGAAGTGATGAGTTTCTTGGGAAGGTTAAACTACATCAGCCGGTTTATAGCACAATCGACAGTGGTATGTGAGCCTATCTTCAAGTTGCTAAAGAAAGATGCTCCGACCAAGTGGACCGAGGAGTGTCAGACTGCTTTCGACGCTATCAAGAGCTACTTGTCTAACCCACCAGTATTGGTTCCTCCACGAGAAGGGAGTCCTTTGCTACTGTATTTGTCAGTTTTAGATAGTGCATTTGGATGTGTACTGGGTCAACACGACGAGACAGGGAAGAAGGAAAGGGCAATCTACTACATCAGCAAGAAATTTACTCCGTACGAGTCCCGCTACACTTTGCTGGAAAGAACATGCTGTGCTCTGACGTGGCTTGCCTAGAAGCTGAGACACTATCTGTCATCATATACTACATATCTTATCTCCAGGATGGATCCATTGAAGTATATTTTCCAGAAAGCGATGCCGACCGGGAAGTTAGCTAAATGGCAAATGCTATTGAGTGAGTTTGACATCGTGTACGTGACTCAGAAGGCAATAAAAGCACAAGCTTTGGCTGATCATCTTGCGGAAAATCCCGTTGATGAAGAGTATGAACCTCTCAAGACATATTTTCACGATGAAGAAGTGTCATTTGTGGGTGAACATATCTCTGAAGTTTATCCAGGTTGGAGATTATTCTTTGATGGAGCGGCAAATCATCAAGGTAAAGGTATCGGAGCAGTCTTAGTGTCAGAATCTGGTCAACACTATCCCACAGCAGCTAAACTCCGATTTAATTGCACCAACAACATGGCCGAATACGAAGCTTGTATTCTTGGTCTGAAAATGGCCATTGACATGAATGTTTACGAGTTATTGGTCATTGGGGATTCAGACCTTTTGATTCGTCAGGTTCAAGGTGAATGGGCTGTGAAGAACCCGAAGATTATACCTTACGTACAGTATGTGCAGAAGCTGTGCAAAAGGTTTTGCAAGATCGAGTTCAAACATACGCCCAGAATACAGAATGAGTTGGCCGATGCTCTTGCCACCATCGCTTCTATGATTAAACATCCGGATACAGATTATATCGACCCACTGGATATAGAGCTGAAGGAACATCCAATCCATTGTTCACATGTCGAATCAGAACCAGACGGTTTGCCTTGGTATTTTGACATAAAGAGGTACTTGGAGTCTGGGACATATCCAGAAGACGCTACATCTAATCAAAAGAAGTCGATACGCCGTATGGCTCTCAATTTCTTCCTAAATGGAGAAGTCCTATATAGGAGAACTCCAGATTTGAGTCTTCTAAGATGTGTGGATGCTGTTGAAGCTATGAGGCTTATTGAACAGATACATGCCGGAGTTTGTGGTACACATATGAATGGGCTCACTTTGGCAAGGAAAATCATACGAGCTGGGTACTTCTGGATGACTATGGAGAATGACTGTTGCAGATTCGTGCAAAAATGCCACAGATGTCAAGTGCACGGGGATTTGATACGAGTGCCACCTCACGAGCTTAATGCTATGAGCTCACCTTGGCCATTTGTAGCTTGGGGAATGGATGTCATTGGTCCTATAGAGCCATCCGCTTCTAATGGACACAGATTCATTTTGGTTGCCATTGATTATTTCACCAAATGGGTGGAAGCAGCCTCTTACAAATCGGTGACCAAGAAAGTGGTGGCCGACTTTGTCCGCAATCATCTGATATGCCGGTTTGGAGTCCCAGAATCCATCATCACTGATAACGGTAAAAATCTCAACAGTCATTTGATGAAAGAGATATGTGAACAATTTAAGATTATTCACCGAAGGTCAACCGCTTATCGCCCTCAAATGAACGGAGCTGTAGAAGCCGCCAACAAGAATATCAAGAAAATTCTGAGGAAAGTGATTGACAAACAACGAGGTTGGCATGAAATGTTGCCATATGCTCTACTAGGATATCGAACAACGGTCAGAACATCGACTGGGGTTACTCCCTACTTGCTAGTATATGGAACTGAGGCAGTCGTACCTGTTGAAGTCGAGATACCGTCTCTAAGGATCATCCAGGAAGCTGAGCTAAGTAATGCTGAGTGGGTTAGCAAACGGATTGATCAGTTAGCTTTGATTGATGAGAAGAGGATGGTCGCCGTCTGCCATGGCCAGTTGTATAGACACAGAATGGCTCGCGCTTTTCACAAAAGAGTAAGAGCCAGAAATTTTGAAGTGGGTCAGTTAGTCCTTAAGCGTATTTTCCCTCATCAAGACGAGTACAAAGGAAAATTCGCACCGAACTGGCAAGGTCCTTACATGGTTCGCAAAGTACTATCTGGAGGTGCTTTATTCCTATCCGAGATGGATGGCACTGTATGGCCCAAGCCTATCAACTCAGATGCTGTCAAGAGATACTACGCGTGAAGTTTAGTTTTGCATTTTCTATCATTTTCTTGTAATAGTTCTGTTTACTTGTATCTGTTCAAATTGAATCCTTATCCCTCTTGTAACGAACTACGTATGACCTGAATTCTCAAGAATGAGATACGTAGGCGGCCTATGTCGGCTTCGGTCACCCCATTTACCCCATTTAAAAATTTTACGGTCGGAACTACGTTTGACCTGATTCCTGCTCCAAAGGGATACGTAGGCGCCACAACAGCTCGGTCATACACCCAGTAAGATTTCCATTGCTCTTCATAGTGGAAACTGGGACAGAATTTTTGAGAGGGTCTCAAAAATTCATTTGAAGTTGGACTTCTTTAACGAGTCAAAACAAAAGACCAAATTTTACTGTCGGAACTACGTTTGACCTGATTCCTGCTCCAACAGGATACGTAGGCGCCACAACGGCTCGGTCATATGCCCAGTAAGATCTCCATTTCTCTTCATAATGGAAACTGGGACAGAATTTCTGAGAGGATCTCAAAATTTATTTGAAGTTTCACTTCTTTAACGAGTCAAAACAGAAGATAAAAAGTCTACGTTCGACCTGATTCCTGCTCCAACGGGATACGTAGGCGCTACAACGGCTCGGTCATACACACAATAAGATCTCCATTTCTCTTCATAATGGAAACTGGGACAGAATTTTTGAGAGGATCTCAAAATTTATTTGAAGTTTGACTTCTTTAACGAGTCAAAACAGAAGATAAAAAGTCTACGTTCGACCTGATTCCTGCTCCAACGGGATACGTAGGCGCCACAACGGCTCGGTCATACACACAATAAGATCTCCATTTCTCTTCATAATGGAAACTGGGACAGAATTTTTGAGAGGATCTCAAAAATTTATTTGAAGTTTGACTTCTTTAACGAGTCAAAACAGAAGATAAAAAGTCTACGTTCGACCTGATTCCTACTCCAACGGGATACGTAGGCGCTACAACGGCTCGGTCATACACACAATAAGATCTCCATTTCTCTTCATAATGGAAACTGGGACAGAAATTTTGAGAATGGCCTCAAAATTTCATTACAGGCCTTACCTATAAGTCCGGAGTGATTCCGAAGACTCACCGGTAAATGACCAATGTCAAGACCAAAGAAGTTCGTTAAGCCTGATATGACATGACTTGGCAGTGACCTTTTTAAGATACTATTTCTCTAAAATTTATTTCTCTTAAATTTTTTCCTTTTACATTTCATTTGTTTGGCATAAATTTTATCTTATCTATCAAGAGTCGGGAAGTCAGGAAATCAACCGGAGATAGCAATACAAAGAGAAGACAACTGAAGAAATTGACACAGATCAGTACATCTTTAAAACTGACAATTTTTCTGTGGATGCAGGTTTTATAGCTTTGCTTTGAAATTGGCAAAATTCTTCCGACAAATGAACAAGGAGAACTCCAAGGAGAAATCAAAGGCAAATCAAACAGAATCTTAAGAAAGAGTTTACGATTTTCATAAAGAATGCTATTCGCTTCACAAGATCAAGCAAGATGTTCATTGTCAATCAGGACAATGCATTACCCCAGAGGAGATAGTTATCTTGGACCGAGACGATACATTACCTAGAGGTCGTCCTGCCGTTATCATCAACAGAGACGAGATGATTTCATGCCTTGTCAAAATTTATGCATCGCGAGAAGACTTTGTGCCTCGCAGAAATCATGCATAGCGGAAATCATGCATCGCGAGTCAATTTTTTATACACGACGAGAAGATTTCATGCCTCGTCAAATGTATACATTGCCAAGAGGGCCATTCATATCAAACCACCAAGAGGGCCATTCATATTCATACCGCCAAGAGGGCCATTCATATCAAACCGCCAAGAGGGCCATTCATATCAAACTGCCAAGAGGGCCATTCATATCAAACTGCCAAGAGGGCCATTCATATTAAATTGCCAAGAGGGCCATTCATAATAAACTGCCAAGAGGGCCATTCATATTAAATTGCCGAGAAGGCCATTCATATTCAAACTGCCGAGAGGGCCATTCATATCAACTGCCAAGAGGGCCATTCATATTCAAACTGCCGAGAGGGCCATTCATATTAAATTGCCGAGAGGGTCATTCATATTAAACTGCCGAGAGGGCCATTCATATTCAAACTGCCGAGAGGGCCATTCATATTAAATTGCCGAGAGGGCCATTCATATTCAAACTGCCGAGAAGGCTATGCATATTCAAACTGCCGAGAGGGCCATTCATATCAACTGCCAAGAGGGCCATTCATATTAAATTGCCGAGAAGGCCATTCATATCAAACTGCCAAGAGGGCCATTCATATCAACTGCCAAGAGGGTCATTCATATTAAATTGTCGAGAAGGCCATTCATATCAAACTGCCAAGAGGGCCATTCATATCAACTTCCAAGAGGGCTATTCATATTAAATTGTCGAGAAGGCCATTCATATTCAAACTGCCGAGAGGGCCATTCATATCAACTGCCAAGAGGGCCATTCATATTAAATTGCCGAGAAGGCCATTCATATCAAACTGCCGAGAGGGCCATTCATATCAACTGCCGAGAAGGCCATTCATATCAAATTGTCGAGAGGGCCATTGTATTCAAATGCCAAGAGAGCCATCATATTCAACCATCAAGAAGAGCATCAAAGATAATGATAAAAGATACATCAACATCACATCATCATTTATTTATTTATGTTAGCATCAAATGAGGAGTATATTGAAGATTTTATTTGCAAAACACAAGGCATAAGTTTTATTTGCATGACGTCAGACCGATCGAGTAGACGTCGAATATTGAGGAGAACAATAAAGTGTCGACATGGTAAAAAGACACTGTCTCCCATTCTAATTGCATTTTTAAGCTGACGAGTTTTATCTCAGTCTTTGTCGAGAGCATCCAAAAGGATGAATTCTCCAAAACCACAGGTGCGGACGACATCACAAAGGATGCAGCATAACGTGGAACCTTTTCTTAGTAGCGAACTGGGACACAGTCCAAAGAGGAATGTCAAACTCGTAGGACGCGAGCAGAGGAGCGACTTCCACCACAATCTAACCACCCTCTCGAAGCATGTGGGTTTTCCTCAGTTCTGTCAGTTTCAGTGTGCCGGAAGCAAGTTTCCAATCTGAGTGACAATACGCCAAGAGCTTTGGAAATTATGTCCGTGTGAGTTCTTAATTATGGGTGTGAAGCGCGCCACATTCATGGCTAAGAGGTTACAAGCCTCCTTTTCATACTCGTTTAATTTGTCACCTGTCCAGAACCAAAGGTTATCTGGCGTTATAGATTTCCTTTTCCACCATTTGAGTCGAACTACACACAGCCTGATTCCGAAAGTTTAAGGATATGTAGGCGAATTCAACGTTGAAGCTCGGCTGTATTCCAACATTCGCTCTCGAATCCTATTCTTGAGCATTTTGATACCTTCATAATTCGGTATCGAGGTGGCTTTTGATGCTTTCAAAATCGTGTGATAAATCAATCTTATTGAACTACAAGTGGCTTGCATTCTCATATAGCCTGAGATATGTAGGAGACCCGTTTGCAAGGGTTCGGCCATAATTCCTAAACCCTGTGTCGAATGCTTTCTTTAAAATGAATGGGTTGGTCAAATTGGTTTGGTCAATTTCATTTTCCTCGAATCGCTTGCATCAATCCAAGTAAAATGAGGGACAGCTGTTGACACCCAATTTTTGACCCGCGTCGGTATGATTTAATTAGCGAGCGTCATGAGTTTTCCAAATTACTTAAGTTAATTAGTTTTATAAATCTTGCGAAAATTAAAAAAAATAGAATATATATATATATATATATATATATATATATATTACATAATTATGTATATAATTAGTATATCTTATGACTATAAAAACCATCAAAATATACATTTAAATATTTTGTTAAACTAGTTTGATTTAAGTTATAATTATACTTTTGAATCACTTTTATTACCAAATAAATAAGCTCGTTAATAAATTTATATCGAACTCGTTTTACTTTAAATCGATGGACTATTTTCCATTTAATTCTTTTCTTTTAAGGAATCGATTTTGGGCCTTTTCCAATTTTTCAGCCCACCTAAACTCCTTAATTCCAATTCAGCCCAACAATTAGTCCCCAGGCCCATCCGTTCCTTCCCTCCAGCCCAATCAATAACCCAACCCACTAAATCCCTAACCCGCCCAATTCCCTACCCGACCCGGACCCGACAACCCGACCCAAGGACCCCTCCTTCTCTTTCTCCTCACCAGCAAAACAGAAGCCATCTTCGAGAAAAACACCACGCACAGCCTCCCCTTCTCTCACCCCTCTCGCGGCGCCTCTCTCCCACGCGATAACTCCCCCCCACGCGAGACCCAGCCAACAAATCCCCAGAACAAACCCAGAAAAATCCTCTCCCTGCTCCCCACGCTCTCTCCCTCGTCCTTCGCCCTTTCCCTGCTCCCCACGCGAGCCTTCTTCATCGAAAAACCCAAAATTCCCCCTTCGATAAAAACCCCCATCCTTCCTTCAGAAAAAGGGAGGCGATTCTTTGAGTGGGCGATTTTAGTGAAAATCTCGGGAAAATCTGGGTTTAGGGGGATTTTGGGAGTTGAAATTCTTTTGGTTGAAAAATTTAGGTTGGCGATTTTTGTTTGGAAAAATTTGGTTGGAAAAATTCTGCTTCCTTTGCTGTCTGTTATTGGACGATTTTCCTTTGGGAAAATTGGGGAGTTTATCACGAAGGTTTCTTCCCCTCCGAACTTTCAGCTGTTTCCACGCTCATTTTACAACAACACGAAGCTCGTAGGAATCCTTAAGACCGCGTTCCGGTGAAGTTGTTGCTCCCTGCTCGCTTCCGTCCCCGTTCGCTGCTCCGAAGAAGGTAATCATCTCCTCAAGACTTTCATTATGCTTTTTCTAACGTAGCATAATGTTTCGATCATGAAGTCGCGACCTTTGATTGTTGTGTTGTTATTATTCTTGCTTTTCGTTTCATGGCTGCTGAAGGAGTCTGCTCAATCTTTCCAAATATGATGTTTCTTGAATATTGATAATTTTTCCTCATTTCCATAGCTTCTTGAACTCTTCTGATGCAAGCTTTCTGTTATCAAAAGCCTTTGTTAGTACGGGCTATTTTTGATGTTAGCGATTTTGTGTTGGTCTGTTTTGCTGATAGTTTGTCTGTTTCGTGCCTTTGCTATTTTTCGAGTTTGTCGTCGCGTAGCAGCCATCGTCATAGTGAATCAAGTTCGGTCTGCTATGTTTCGAAAAGCTATGGATTGATAAATTGATGTTGTGTTCTTCATTTCACATCTAGAGTTAGACGAATGAAGCAAGACAGCTTAGTATTGATTGATAGATTCGTATATTTGCTGATCTCTATCTGACGTTTGAAATTTCCTATATGTTTCATCTTTCTTTCATCGAGTTTATTGCTAGTATGCCTTCTAATTCCTTATTGTTTGAGGTTTTGGTTCTGATCCTTTTCTCTTTACCATAGCCAAGATATAAGAACGGTGTTTCAATCTTCTGAGCTGGCATGCATATTTAATTTGCTTGCTTCCTAGTCCATGCTTTTTTTATATATAATGGTCAAAGGTAGCAACTGTAATGTTATATTTCAATTAAATGTATGAATTTTTTGTGAACATACATATGAATAGATATTCTTTGGCATATGTTATTTTGCATACACGCCATTATTCTAAAATGTCTAATGATAGTAGGGCCACAAGAATTCCACTCACTTTGCACTTTCACTTAGATATAAGATTTTGTTTCTGTTCTTGCATCATAGTTAATTTGCTTATGTTTTTTTTTTATTTTATTTAGAACTTTTTTTTTAGAAATGGAGCATAACTCCCAAATTATGTTGCTTTACCACATCATATGTCAGCATATCTATCACGACATAAAATACACCTCCTCTGTTTCGAATTTATTTGACTGGAAATCATTTTCGTTTTAGTTTCAAGTTTTCATATTTGAGATATTATTTGCTTATTTTTTTTACCTTCAAGTACCTGTTTCTTCACTATGTTTCAAGTGGCCCTAGTATTGATCGATGTTTGAGTAGTATTCAAGACGTTTTTTTCTATTTATGTTAAACATTTTTTTCCCATGTTTTCCATGAATTCTTGCCATGAATGGGTTTAAATTTTCTCTTCGTTGTTCGCACAACATCGGTGTCATTTTTAGGCCATAGAGGTTTAATTAGCATGATTTACAATGTGCATTCGTCTTGCCTAATTGTTAATAAAGCGTTGTGATTTCTTTTTTGCCTTTTGGTTATGTATTTACGTGTATAAATGTTTTACTTCCTATGCTTTTCATGAAGCCTTCGAGTTAGCGTGTTTTGTTCATACTTCCTATATTCCAAGTTAGTTGTACTATTTTGCTAATTCATTTTTTTTTCTTTTCTTCTTATTTCTGTGGCATATCAATTGCATACAAGTCCCCGTGGACTTCTTTCTCGTATCCCAAAGAGCCATAAAGGCTTGGGAATTTTTATCGAGTCAACCCACCAAGGCATTCATACGCCAATCCCAATTCCTTGAAGATTGAAGAAAATCCAAAGTGGATTAGAAGACGCTTTTTTTTTTATTTTTTATTTTTGTATTTTATTTGTAATGGGCATAAGCTCTTGTTGTTTTATTTTTCTTTTCTTGTATTTTATTTCGTATGTCTAGATTAGGACAGGTGGAAAAATGGGTCAAAGCCCCAAAAACAGGTGGGTCCAAAAATTTGGTCAAGGCGAAAAGAACCTGAATTTGGACCCAAATCTCTCTCTCTCTCTCTCTCTCTCTTTATTAGTTGCTTTACGTGTTGCTTAAATATCGTTAGTTTAAGATTAGAAAACTCCAAACCCCATCGAACGCCTTTTGCTTTTACCGAACTTAAGACGTAAAATCGATAGACGTTTCAAACTCACGAGTTTGCTTAGAATTAAGTTTTAAAAGGTTTAACTTTAACGGAATCATAAAAACAATAAGTATTGCAAAATGCGTAAAAATTTGTCTATATAAAACTTTAATAAATTCAAATTTCAAGATTGCAAAAATCAAAATAAAATAGTCAAATTGTTAGTCGCCGAAAAACCGTATTTAACGGAGTGTCTTAGGTGCCTTCAACACCTTCCTAAGACACTAATAAGAATCCCGAACCCATTTAAATATTTTCAACACAATTTTTCTGTTTAAATTGTTTGAAAAAACAAGTTTTCTTAATTTTCTCAAAATTAAGTGGCGACTCCAGAAAATCGAAAATGTCTTTAAGATAAAACAAACTCCTTTTCGAAATTTTTTTTTCTCGATAAAACACTATGTAAGGGTCGTGACCCTATGATAATAAGATGTGTCTAAGATGGCTTGCGATGACGAGACTTAATTTTCTTACATTTTATAAAAGAGATTCCTATTGAATTTATTGTAAAAAGTTTTAATTTTGCACTAGTTTTTATATCTATGTGATGAATGAATGCTTAGAGGATTGTACAAGACCTTTGAGAGGTCAAGCACGTCGTGTGACGCCTAGGATACTCTTCGGTCATTACATAGAGTTTGGAGTAGTATTTCAAAGAAGGTGAGAGAAGATACTTCATCTTATTTACTATGCAAGCAAAGCTCTAAATGCAGCCTAGAAGAATTACACTGTGACCGAGCAAGAGCTTCATGCAGTGGTGTTTGCATTCAAGAAATTTCCATCTTATTTGCTTGGTACTAAGGTCGTAGTGCATATTGACCATTTGGCGTTGAGGTATTTGATGGCTAAGAAGGATACAAAACCATGACTAATTAGGTGGGTGTTGTTGTTGCAAGAATTTGATTCAGTGATGAAAGATAGAAATGGGACAGAGATTAATAATGCGTTTCCATATGAACAAGTATTGGCTGCTTCTCAAAATCTCATTTATTGGTTTGCAGACTTTGTTAATTACTTGGCAAGTGATTAGCTGCCCCCGAATTTGTGTTTTCACTAAAGGAAGAAATTTATGTATAATATGAAAAAGTTCTTTTAGGATGAGCCTTATTTGTATAGTAGTTATGCTGATGGGATTATTCTTTGTTGTGTGCCCAAGGTTGAGATGTTGAGTATTCTTAAGGTGTGTTATTTGTCGCCTATTAGTAGGCATCATAGTGGTATTTTGACTGCGCATAAGATTTTTCAATGTGGATACTGTTGGCCTACCATCCACCAAGATGCTCATGACTTTGCCAAAGTCTTCTAACTATTGCCAAAAAGAAGGTGGGATCTCAAGGAGGCAAGAGTTCCCTATGGATCCAATGTTGTAATTGAGTTGTTCAATATATGGGGTATTGATTTTATGGGTCCATTTGTGAGTTCATATGGGGTGAAATATATACTTGTTGAAGTTGACTATATATCAACATGGGTGAAAGAAATTGTGCTCCCCAACAAAGAAGGTAAGAGTGTCACCGCATTCTTGGAAAATAATATATTCTCTAGATTTGGTACCCGAAGGGCGATTATCAGTGACGAGGTTCCCACTTTTGCAATAAGTTTTTAAAAGCACTACTTGAGAAATATGTTGTCCGCGACAATGTAGGCACTCCTTACCATCCACAGACTAGTGGAGAAGTTAAGGTGTCCAACAGAGCGATCAAGTAGATCCTGACGAAGACTGTGAATACCAATAGAATATATTGGTCAAATAAGCTTGATAATGCTTTATGGTTCTATCACACTGCATGCAAGACTCCCATAGGTATCTCTCCATACCAATTTGTATATGGGAAGTATTGCCATTCGCCGGTAGAGCTAGAGAATAAGGCTATGTGGGCAATGAAGAAGCTAAATATAGATTGGGGTATCACATCAAATGAAAGAGTGAATGACTTGAATATGCTTGATGAGTTTCGTCTAAAAGCCTATCAAAGTGAAGCCTTATATAAATAGAAGATGAAGAAGTACCATGACTAAGGGATTGAAAAGCGAGATTTTGTTATTGGGGATCTTGTGCTTCGATTCAACTCTAGGTTTCACTTATTTCTGAAAAAGCTAAAGTCCAAATGGATCGGGCCATTCTTACTCAATCAAGTGTTTCCACATGGAGCGTTGGAGCTCGAAAATAGTAAGGGAACAAGGTTCAAAATGAACGGGCAGAGGATCAAGCTTTATTTGGGAAAAGCGAAGAGTATGCAAGAAGTGATTAAGGCCTACTATCTTGATGATTTCTGAGTAACTGTGATCATGAATTTTGAGAGTGATTGTATTAAAGAGTATGGGTCATTAGTTGTGGCACTTGATCGAGGTGATGTTCGGTTAAAACCAAAGTAATTGGATTTAGATATGAAGCATCGCGAGTCTCCACCCATAAAACCATCTATTGAAGAGGCTCCAAAATTAGAGCTTAAGGCTCTACCACCTCATCTGAGGTATGTATTCTTAGGGAAAGGTGACACTTTGCCAGTAATTATTGCATGAGATTTGAATATGCAATAAGTAGAATGTTTGGTTGAAGTGTTGAAAAGGTTCAAAAGAGATATTGGGTGGACTATTGAGGATATTATTGGGATCCCTCTGGTATTTGTTTACATAAAATCCAACTCATGCCTAATCATAAGCCTAGTATTAAGCACTAGAGACATTTAAACCCACCTATGCAAGAGGTAGTGAAGAAGAAAATTATTAAGTGGTTGGATGTTATATCCGATCGTTGATAGTAGTTAGGTATGCCTTGTTCAGTGTATGCCCAAAAAAGGGGGAATGATTTTGGTCCCTAATGATAAAAATGATCTTGTTCCTATGAGGCCGGTGACGGGATGGAGAGTGTGTATGGATTACCACAAAATGAATGCATAGACTGAGAAGGACCATTTTCTTATGCCCTTCATGGATCAAATGTTAGATAGGCTTGAAGGAAAGGGGTGGTATTGTTTTATTGATGGTTATTCGGGTTACAACGTAATCTCTATTGCACCAGAATATCAAGAGAAAACCACTTTTACTTGTCCTTATGGAACTTTCGCGTTCAAGAGAATGCCCTTAGGACTGTGTAATGCACCGGCTACTTTTCAGAGATGTATGATGTCCATATTCTCCGATATGGTGGAGAAAACCATTGAGGTATTTATGAATGATTTTTCTATTTTCAGTGACTCGTTTGATCATTGTTTGAATCACTTGTCCGAAAATCTGAAAAGATAAAGATTACAACTTTGTGCTAAATTGGGAAAAATTCCTTATGGTGAAAGAGGGCATTGTATTGGGCCTTCACATCTCAGAGAAGGGTATAGAGGTTGATCTAGATAAAGTCCAGGTGATAGATAAGCTTTCTCCACCCATCTATGTAAAAGGTGTGAAGAGTTTCCTTGGGTATGCGGGTTTCTACCGAAGGTTCATCAAGGATTTTTCAAAAATTGCACATGCTCTGTGCAAGTTACTTGAGAAAGAGTGAAAATTTTATTTTGATGAATCCTGTGTTAAGACATTTGGTGAGTTGAAGGAGATATTGGTGTTTGCGCCCATTATTATTTCCCAGAATGGAGTAAGCCATTTGAGGTGATGGGTGATGGTAGTGGGGTTGCGCTTGGTGTAGTTTTGGGTCAAAGAAGGGATAAAATCCTTCACCCCATTTAGTATTCCAGTAAATCCCTTAATGAAACCCAAAAGAACTATACTCTGACTGCACAAGAACTCCTTGCGGTGGTCTTTGCTTTTGAGAAATTTCACTCTTATTTGCTTGGCACAAGAGTTATAGTGCATACTAATCATTCTGCCTTGAGATATTTGATGGCAAAAAAGGATGCGAAACCGAGGTTGATTTGTTGGGTATTATTGTTGCAAGAATTTGACTTTGACGTGAGATAGAAAAAGGACCAAAAATCAAGTTGCCGATCACTTGTCCCGACTAAAGGATCGAGCTATGCAAGAATTGGGTGAAAAGACTGAAATTGATGATACTTTCCTTGATGAGCATGTATTGGCCGCTACTCAAGACTTCATTGCATGGTTCGCTGATTTTGCGAATTACTTGGCTAGTGATATCGTCCCATCGGACTTGACTTTTCATCGAAGGAAAAAGTTCATGCATGATGTGAAAAAGTTCTTTTGGAATAAGCCATATTTATATAGAAGTTGTGTCGATGGGCACATTCGGCATTGTGTGCCGGAAGTCGAGATGTTGAGTATTTTGGAGGCATGCCACTCCTCGCCTGAGGTGGGCATCATAGTGGAATTCGGACAGCCCATTAAATATTGCAATGTGGCTATTATTGGCCAACTATCCACCAAGATGGTCATGAGTTTGCCAAGGCATGTGATGGGTTCCAAAGAGATGGAGGTGTTTCTAGACGACAAGAACTCCATTTAAATCCCATTCTTGTAATTGAGTTGTTTGACGTGTGGGGGATTGACGTTATGGTACCCTTTGTGAGTTCTCATGGGATGAAGTATATTCTTGTGGCGGTTGATTATGTTTCAAAATGGGTGGAAGCCATAGCACTTGCAAATAATGAAGGGAAGAGTGTCACCGCTTTCTTGAAAAAGAACATATTTTCCAAATTTGGCAACCTAAGGGCCATTATTAGTGATAGGGGATCCCACTTTTGCAACAAGTTGTTCAAAGGATTGTTGGAGAAATATTTGGTTCGCCACAATGTGGCCACCCCATACCATCCTCAGACTAGTGGGCAAGTTGAGGTGTCAAACAGAGAAATCAAGCAGATTGGTGAATGCGAATAGAACGGATTGATCAAGGAGGCTTGATGATGCTCTTTGGGCCTACAGGACAGAATACAAGACTCCCATAGGTATGTCTCCATATCAACTTGTATATGGGAAAGCTTGTCACTTGCCGATTGAGTTAGAGCATAAGGCCATGTGGGGAATGAAGAAACTAAAAATGAATTGGAATGAGTTTGTGGATAGAGGTTAAATGGGTTGAATGAGCTTGATGAATTTCGCTTAAAGGCATATGAAAGTTCAGCCCTTTACAAAGAAAAAATGAAGAAGTACCATGACCAAAAGATTAAGAAGCATTTTTTTATGGTTTGGTCCATTCTTGATCACCCAAGTTTTCCCTCATGGAGCAGTTAAGTTGGAGAATAAGGAGGGTGTAAGGTTCAAGATGAACGGGCAACGAATCAAAATCTACCTTCGGGAATGCTGGAAAGGCGAATGAAGTATCGAGGCATACCATCTTGATGAAGTCTGAGTAATCAAGAGTCCTGTGTCGTGCCGCTATATTAAATCAAGCGTTGATTGGCAGGCAACCCAATATGTATCCTCTAGCCAACAATAATTTTATTTTTTGTGATTTTATAGGCGTAGTTGCATTATTTATGTTTTTCTCACTTAATGTCACGTATTAATTTTCTTTTATTTTTTTAGAAATGTTGGCTAGAGAGTCAACTAGGGTCCATGTCTAAAAATGTGTCCAGAAAATACAAAATATTAGCTTATTGGGTGTTCAATGTGCTGGGACCGAATCCCCAGAAATTTGCAAAAAATTGGTCTGGTGCACTAATCGACGGACCGTTGGTAAGGTCCGTAGATCCCAGGTTTGTTTCTTTAATTGTTTTCTAAGTTAGGGAACATTCGACGGAGCAGTCGACGGATCGTCGAGTGACTTACGTCCTATCGACTGATTTATGATTAGTCGATGGGGAATAATAAGCTCCTGCGATCCAGTAACCCGACCCCACCTGATTGACTATATATTAAATTTTAAAACTTTTTAGTTACCCACCCTTTAAAAACCTTCCCAAAACCATTTCCCTCCTCATTTCCCTTCAACTTCCCCACTTCCTCACCCATTACTCCCATTTCTATCAGTCAGATTCTCATCTTCCCCAAATCTCCATCAGTTTCCCAAATCCCTTCTCTTCCCCAATCTTACATCTTTGTTTGTCTTCTGCCCAGTCGGTGTTCGAGGTCACTCTTTGGTGTTTCGTACTTGCAAGAATTCATCCCCTCATTCCCTACACTACAGCATACATGTATGTATTTCTGATCTGCTCTATTTACTCTCGTTACTTTACATCCTAAATTGCTGGAATACCATAGTGGGTCTTAAATTTGGGACACCGTTGCATGCTTAGAATCTTCAAACTGAATTCCTAGTCCTTTAGAACAATGAAAGTGAATGGTATGAGGGTGTATTGTCTAATAACTGTTGTGTTTTGAGTGTTGTTATTTCCGACATAGGGTTTGATAGTCTGTGAGACTCTATGTTTAAAACTATGATAATTTATACCCTAGGAATGATGAAATGCTTTGTTAAACACTAAAGGAACTTAATATTTTTTAGATTACTCTGAAATAGTTCTTTGGGGGTAACAATGGATGCCAAAATTCTATCCCAGAAATACAGAACAAGACCCCATCGACGGACCGTCGATCAATCAACGGACCGTCATTGGGGTCTATCAACAACACCTCCCCTGATTTGTCTAAGTTTCTACCCACGGGGGTAAATGACGGGTCCGTCGCCCATCGACCCATCGACGGACCGTCCTGCATGACCATAGACTCTATTAGAACCCTTATATCTTAAATTCCTCAAAACTTTTCTAAGGGTCCATCGACGGACCCCCACTGACAGACCGTCATTCCATCTACGGACCGTCCTGCACTTTCGTCGTCTCTAACAGGACCTTTTATTTTGCAATATCTACATATATTTTCTAAGTGTCCACCGATGGACCTACACTGACGGACCATCGTTCCATCGACAGACCGTCGATGAGGTTTGTCATTCAATATGCTTACATTGGTACTAATAACCCCTTCTTGCAGGTACACATGGCACCCAAGCAAGACTTAGTCTACTCTCGAGGACGTTCCAAGTTTGTCGCCCCTTCCCGCTAGCTGGTGATTTGTCGTCCGATGATGAACACGACCCCAAATACGTACCCCTAGGAACCCAGACACCGTCACGTGCCGCCAAGACCTCTCGGAGCACGCCCAAGAGGATGGCGTCTGGCGTAGTCACTGCCTCCCAGTCTAATGAGGAGCGTACACTGACCAGCACACCGTCTGGGTCTGCTGCAGTTTCTGATGGAGTGTTTGGCTCTGCGGAGGCTTCCGGGTTTGAGGAAGCTTCATCTTCACATAGGTCTACTACTCCAGCTACATCGGTCCACTCTTCCTCGTCTGAGGAGGCTGACAGTGCGGGTTCTACTCCAGCACCCCTGACCGACGTCCCCGCACCAGTGGTTGATCAGCCAAACCGATGGTGTGCCGAGGGACAATATCAGATATACTGGGATGCGAAGCTACTCAACGACAAGGGGGTCATGACTTGAACTCTGATAATTGAGCGGCGATTTCTTACCAGGAGTCTTTCCACGATTCCAGCTATACATAATCTTTTCACCCGGCATCGGCGAGAGTGGACGGCTAGGAGTTTTGGCTGTTACAGCGAAGAGATGGTGCGAGAGTTCTATGCCGCTTATGTGGTGACTCTCAGGGATAGTTTGGATAGGCGGGCTAATCCCGCCAAATACGCACCACTTGAGTATGTTTGTGTCCGTGGCAAGCGGGTGGATATCTCTTTGCCCGCCATTCACAAATTTTTATATGATGCTGACACTGATGCCACTAGGAACCCTCTCACTCCCGAGTTTGACTATCAGTGGAAGCTTGTAAAGGAGGGTCGTTTCTAGCGTGAGAGAGTGCCGAGAGAGACCACCAAGAGGTTCATAGCCCAGAAAATCTCATTAGATAGCGAGGATGCTGATTTGTTGCTCGAGCCAAAAGGAGGTATAAAGAAGGACAACCTCACATTTACGGCCAAATTCTTATGGCTCTTGGTCCGTCATTGTCTCTACCCCACTGATGCTGATAATATTGTTACATGGGATAGAGCAGTGTTTATAGCTACCATGGTTACTGGGTTCGAGGTGGATTTCATGTGGCTGTCACAGGCGATCATTCATGAGAGGGCCTTTAAGGTTACTACTACTTACCCCTTCCCTTGCATAATTTTTGACTTGTACAGGTCTGTTGGAGTGCTCGTGTTGCACATTGATGTGCTCAAGACCCTGACTGGCATAATGGATATTGGTATCATCCGGGATGAGACCAATAAGATTGCTCCCAGTAGAGGTCCTGGAGCAGAGGTGCAGCCGCTAGGTGAGTGCTTGGCAGCCATGGTACAGCAAGCCCAAGGGGTTGATCAGGCTACATCAGAGCCTACTGACACCACCCCGGTTGAGTCTATCCCAGGTACTAAAACAGCCCTGAGCTCCTCCCGCTCCACCCCATCTGCAGCACTGGTCCCGATCACTAGGGTCCATAAGTTCGAGGCCCAAATGGCCACACTTCTGCATCATATCCAGCCTTGGATGCAGAAGTCCATTTTTGAGGTGGAAGAGCGAAACGAGAAGATGATGGTCTAGAGGACTGATAGGCAGATTATGGAGGTCCACCACTGCCTTTTCGTATTTAAGTTGAGGGTTCTCGCCCGGCCATCCCCTACTGTAGATTTGACGACTCTCCAGGCTTCTGTGGCGAGTCTGAAAGTAGATATGGATGTCATACTGGAGGCCTGAGTGCCTGAGTCTGAGGCCCCATCTGCGGAGCCTGCTGAGGATACGATGATTGTTGCACTGTTCTCCACCACTGTTGCGCCATTACCTCAACCACGTGAGCATATCAAGAGGCAACAATCTAGAGATGAGACTCGAGTTAGTAAGAGAGAGCGTCTTGAGTTGGAGGCTGCGAGGAGAGCATCGTTGATTGATGAGGAGGCCCGGCAGATGAGGGGTGAGGAGGAGGCTGCTGGGGCGTCTAGCTGCAGGATTGCTGATGTTGAGAGGAGCACTGCTGAGGGTACTGTTATTATTGTGTACACTACTGATGTATACCCTTACTACAGAGGGAGCAGGTTTCGAGAAACCGCACCCGCTATCTTGTTGATCATCGGTGCTATGCGCCTCAGGTTTGCTTTACCTACCACTTGGTTTTATATTTTTTTTATGCATTGGGGACAATATCATGCTCTTTTGTTGGGGGTGAGGTAAATTGACGTGAGTGCTAGGGTGAAGTCTGAATATCCTAACTCACTATCCTCTCTTTGGATTTTCTTGCCTGTGTTCTTTTTTCCCAAGATAATGTTTACTTTTGTTGAACCGGCACGCTAGTATCTTGTACATAATATTGATATGAAATCTGAATCATGATGGCTAAATAAAATGATATCCTAATTTGAAGAAATTGCCTGCATGATTAGGCATAGTAAATGATGAATGTGTGGCTCTAATCATGACTTAAAGATACACCCCTACATGACCCTCAATCTTAAGCTTGACCTAAATTCTGATAATCTAGTAGAGTAATGAGATGTTAAGTGAGTGTGAGAAAGTTGAATAGACCACCGTTGGTACTGAGCTAGAACTTACCCGGTTAGTCCTGCAAAAAATAATTTGTAATAGACAATTAGGAAAGGATCGTAGGCCCTTGTTCAAGATAGTCAATCTTTAGCCTAAATAAAAGAAAATCGAATGAAATTAATCCCTTCTTGATCCAAATGATTTGAGCTTAAAATGAACCTTTCTTTTCTACCCCGACTTATCTTTTGGGAACAATGTGTTGGCCCAGGTCCTCCTTGGACATGTGCACCTCAGCTTATGACAAAAGGATAAGTTGAGGGTGGCTAATGCATAAAACAACCTTGTCGTGGCCCTGACCCAACCTTGGGTATTGTGTACCTTGACTCATGGCAAAGCCATGAGTTGAGGGTGGCTATTATGAGGAATGCTCGGGAAAGTGGGGCTCAAAGAATAAAGAGAGAGAAAGAAGAAAAGAAAAGTGACTCAAGCAAAGTTGAAATAAAGTGACAAATTGCAAAATTTGAAAGTAAAAAAAAATAAAAAATAAAAGAAGAGTCACTTACACAAAAGGATAAAGAAAGGAGAAAGGCAAGTCAAAAGAATATAAGAAAATTAAGAAATAGGGTGGAATAAATGATGAAAAGGTAGGATGTTTAGTTGTTATATCAAGGAGGGAAATAAGTCACTAAAATACATCAAAATGTACCTTAATTGACCCAGAGCCTACGTTACAAGCTAAGAAAGTCATATCGTGACCCTAAGAGTCTAATACGTTGAACTTAAAGTAGTAAAAATAAGGGCAAGCCTATGGCGATAAGTATCAATGAGGTGAGAAATTATTCTGAGAGTGAGTGTCGAAAAAATAATCCTTATACTCAAACGGAAATCAATGTGTGAAAAAGGAGGATATTGTTTTTAAATAAAGGACACTAGTTGCAATACTGGAAAGTTGGCACCTTGGTGAGAAGTAAAAGAGGAGAGGTGTCGGTGCGTGGTGAGTCTGTGTCATGGTCTGAACCACATGAGCGAGCCTAATAGTGATATCATGCATGAACATAATGAAAATAATCGGGATTGATAGTCAGATGATTGCGAAAGCTAAAATAAGGATACTTTTGTACAAAGGTTTTGTGGTGCGTCATAGTGCGTCGCTTGAGAACAAACAACGAATTTAAGTTGATGGTGTTGATGTACTATGGTTTTACGGTACTTTCAATGTTAATTTGTTAAGTTTAGTGTGTGTCTAAGGCCTCTTTGAAGTAGTTTAATGTATTTTTCTTTATGTTTGCATGAAAAACTGTCCAGAATGAAAACGTTGAAGATGTGCAGGAAATTGCAGAAAAGATAACCTACGGAGCCTTCGACGGTCCATCTACCATCGACGGTCCGTAAGTGGCAACCGTCACCATGATGATGTTATGCTGCCAAGAAAAGATCGGGGAATTCTGACTAAGTGTAAGGCTACGGAAGGGATGATAGTGAGCCGTTAGTGTTAACAAAATGTAGCCCCAGTACCCGATTTGAAAAGATTCTAAGTGTGGAGCAACGAAAGCCATCGACGGATCGTCGTCCTGTCAACGGACCGTCGTCTTGGTCCGTCGATGGTAATAGAAAGTTGGAGAAGAAAGAAGCTGAAAATAAGTTGAAGTATGGACCGACGGAGGTGTCGACGATCCGTCGTTTCCTCAATGGTCCGTCGGTCAAGTCGTCGATGCGAGACACGTTTTTGGACAGATTTTGCTTTTTTAGGTTTTCCTTTATGCTTTGGATTCTTTTATTATAAATAGGACCAAAAATCTCGTTTTTGAGGTTAGACTCTTGGTTATTTTTATGATTTGTAATCTTGTTTGTTGAATATTGAATTTTGGAAATACTTCATTTTTTCGGAATCGTATTGCATTATCTTCTCGAATTCAAGTGATTTTTTGGATTCTCTTCAATCTCATCATAGTAAGTATACGAATTCTTGTCTCATTAATATGAATTGTGTAATTATGAACATGGGTAACAAAATCCACAACTAGAGTTGTGGGAACTATGGGTAACTAACAAAGTAAAACTAGATAAAATAGCAATTCTTGAATAGTTTCTTGCATGTATTGGTAACTCTTTCGTTTAGAAGTCTTTTTAACGAGTGTCTTTTTAACGAGTGCACGCATTAAACTCGCCTTTTTGCTACTTGTCGGACGAAGTAGGTAGATAATAAGAAAAGAATTATCAACGTAGATTTAGTATATACTATCTAATAGGCTAGTGTCGATTGGTGCGAAGTAATAACTAAGTCATACATCGATTATGATGCTTAATATGAGGTAAAAGGTAAGGTATAGTAAAGTACACACACGTAACCGGACCAAGGTTCGGAGTGAAATTCACTAGTTGCCGGACCAAGGAATCAGGGATACATAACTTGCCACTTTGAATGCAAGATACTAGGAAAGAGTTGTTATAGCAATGGTTACTACGTTATGAAACTATGGGAACACTTACACCCTAGTTTCTATCATCATTTGATAAACATCAAATATTTGAACTAGCTACGTGTTTACTTAGACTTAATTAATTACTTTTGTTACACAATCCCCCCCTTTGATTGTTTTTTTTTTCGAAAAAGACTTGACTAAATAGAAGTAATCATAGATTAAAGTTAAGTCTAAACGATTTTACTCGTGGCATTGACCCCACCCAATATTTAGGTTCTTTACTTGATGCGACCGCTTATACTTCTTTAGGGAAGTATAATTTGAGCGTATCAACCTAGAACTCAACAGTTTTTTTTTATGATTGAAATTTGAATTTGTAATACTATCAATCATCTGAGTTTTAACTTATTAATTGCTCCTTGGATTGTCCTTTGGAATTTGGAACATGTAATATAGATGGGAGACATGTCAAATCTAAAAAAGGATATTCACTTTTGAAGCAATCTACAAATTTTAGTATAGTCGAATGAGAATTATCTTAGGGGGGCAATTTCATAAACGTACAATTTAAGCACATAAATACCCATTGTATAACAATGTTCTTTTTACAAAAATAAAACAAATAAAAAATAAATTGGTATAAATAATATAACAATATACGTTCCTATTTTAAATATGATTTCATTCCTTATTTTTCTCTTATTTTGTTATTTACATTCCACAAATCTCTCTATAATTAATCCCTCAATATTTTAATTTCCTTATTTTTCTCCCATTTTCTCATCTTCTTAAAATAATTATAAAAAATGGTACGTGCTATCACAAGACCAATACTATTAAAAGCAAACTTAGTGATATATTTCTGTTAAAATAACAAATATTAAAATAAAGTTATATATAGCATAAACTCGTATGGAAAAATATTTTTAGTCGACCTGCACTATACATATTTAAATAAAAGAAATATATATTTATTTATTATTCGTTACCTTGCTCTTTCTTTTCGTAACTTCTTGTTAATTATTTCTTCTATTTCATATTAACTGAGTTTTCGGGAGCTTTTTCATTATTTAAAATAATTGAATTGTCCCACGTTCAAGATAGATGTTTGACAATTTTTAAGATAAATTGCACTGTTTACAAAGTTATATTTATAATTTACAAAAGATAGTAGTGAAAAGTATTGTTTAAATTATGTTCTTGAATTTATTTTTTAAATAAGTATGTGTTGTCTAACAAATTCAGTTAATATGGAATAAAGAGTGTAAAAGAAACAACTCAACTATTTTGAAAACAAGTGTTCGTTCCTTACTGTTATTAAAACTCTACTATTTAATTCATTCATTTTCTGTGCAAAACCCTCCAGCTAGGAACTCTTCATTTTAGAGAATTCTTCTTTCAGTAATTTCATTTACATCTTCAAAAATGTGATCAAGACTCATAAAATTTCCATCGATCGTTTGATGACTATAAATATTGACTATAAATATTTTGATGATATGGAAGACACACAAACACATTAACTTTTTAACTCATGAATCATCATTATAAGCCATGGGAAACTTAATTCGAAAAGAAAATTATTATGTACTACAAATAAAATTTCGGTCGTTAGTTTAGAATATTTAGGACCAATTTAGTCTAACAGAAATGAAAATGGGCATTACTTGATCTTTGGCATACATCAGAGATTATGTGTAACATCTAAAAAAATTAAAAAATTCTGAATTTTCTCATATATAATAATCATTGACCAAATTAATACAATATATGGTAGTTCGATATCAATTTTATGAATATTATACAATACATTACTGCAAAATGTTCGAGTTCTGCACATTTGTTATTAATTTTCTCCTGTCGAATATTTGCATGTACAAAAACTGACCAATGCTACCCACATACGATATACTGTAGGCATTATACAATGGGTCCCACTATATTCATGGTCACTTTAATGTACGTCAATTTTTGTAATTTTAAAGAAAAACAGGATGATTTTTTGAAGTTACTAATATTGTGCAAATATCAAAGCATAAAAGACAACCTTTTTAGACAAAATTTATCTTATAAAATGTTCAAAGACAATTACACCCTTACACTTTTCCCTTAATGTCAAAAAACTTACATGTTGAAAGTGGGGAAACATTGTCCTTTCTAATCTATATATAATATAAAGCTGAATAAAATCATTTGGCATACTTCATTGATTAGTATACTATTTTATTTTAATTTTTAGAATTTTAATTTTTTTCTCTTATTTTCTGTTCAATAACCTTTAAAAACAATTATTCACTTTCCTTATTATTAGCCTTTAGTACATTTAACTCTTCCTTCCAAAAGGAAATATATAACATCAAAATATATAATAGTGTAATTAATGTGCATTATCACACATTTTTTCCAGCAATCCACGTATTGTCAGTTTTTTTTTAATTCTTAAATAACATGTAATCAATTAGACAATTCATTTCCCTATTTATTCATACTTTCTTAGACATTTTCCTTGGAGTTTCAAGTAAATATTTTTTCCGTATCTTCTTATACCTTTTTGGAGGGTTTCATGTAGTTTTCTCTCTCTCTTTCATCTTCTTCCTATTATTTTATCCATCCATTATCTTTATTTTTTATGTATATATGTTAGCATCCTTTTATACAGGATAATTATTATGAAGCTTTTTGTATGAAGAGCAAAAGAGGCAAGCTAATAGTTTATTTTATCCATTCTTGATTAATTTTTAACGTATGTATATATATGTTACCATCCTTTGAAAAGGATATTACCATGAAGCTTTTTCATATAAGCCAATAGTTTTTATTATTATTATTATTATTATTATTTTATTATTTTCAATGTTATTTAATTTTCTAAAAGATTTTATTTTTGTTTTAGGAAGTTAAGTTCTAATTCTATTCAATATGTCTCTCCCTAAATCTAAATCTGTATAGTATAATATTATAGTATATATATATATATATATATATATATATATATATATATATATATATATATATATATATATATATATATATATATATATATATATATATATATAACCCACGTATTGTAAAGGAGGTTCTTCATCATGTTAATGCACGGCATGCCTCATGATCTGAAAAGGTATTTGTCTATTTACTTAAGATTTATGCATTTTTCTCTATTTTTACACAATTGTATTATTTATGATTATTAATTAATGATCAATTATACCTTGCTATAAATAAAAAATTTCAAAGGCTATCATTTTGGCATTTTAAAATTATACTCATTTTATTCCTCGTAATCAATATTTACTTTCCCATAATTAGTGTGCTTAATTATGGAAAAAATGGTTCTGGTTACATAATTTCAATTAAAAAAAAGAAATGCATCCACTTAATTGCAACTCTTTGATGAAAAAGATAATGCAACGTTTCAGAATTTAACTATATAATGAACTATTTCAAAATTTTAACACAATTTCTCTATTTTTCTTTCTGCACTATTTTATTTTTACCCCTATTTGTTCATTTTATATCTCTTCCTTTATTCTCTCTCAATTTAGTATTACGATATCTTAATTTTTGTCTTTATTTTTATTTACCTCAATGAATTTTAATTTGTATATCTTATGAAGATAATACTCTAATTAGACGTTAATTGTTTGCAAGTTATATAGATATTATCTCTTTATTGATTTATGAGAGGAGTTGAAATATGAATTGTAAACAGTTGTTTTATCATTCTTTTGGTTGGTGTACAAATTTTACCAAAAAAATTAATACTTTTAACTTTTCAACACAAATATTTCTAAAGGTTATATCGTGACTTTTCATTATTGATTGTATATAAGGTTTATAAATTGTAATTACTTAATAATTATTTCTCCGTAAATAAAGAAAATGTGATTGTCGTTTAAATTTCTTATTGTAGATCACATAGATATATGATGTTACTAAGAATATGAAGTTACTGACTTTTCGTTATTGATTGGAATTATTACTCATCTAACTGGTTCATTGTAAATTAAAATTTTCTTCCAATGGTCAATTTATTTTTTTCACTACAAATTATATGAAAATGTAATGTTATCAGCGACGACTTCATTCAAGTGTGATTTTCTTTTTGCAAATTAGTAAATACACTCATGGTCATCTCTTTTTGTATTTTCTTTTTTATAAAACACAATAGTGAAAAAATAATATGAGAGATGGGGCAATATCGTGGTGGACAACAAAGAATTCCACGACTAAGAATTCTATTTTGAAATTGCTTACGAAAATATTTGTGAAAGCTTCTTATTTACTTGTATTTATTTATGCATTGAGCAATAAATGGATACTAGGTTGTTATAATTATAGAGAAAGATAATAATTAAACAAGCAACTATATAAAATTAACTAAATTTGAAATTTTATTAGATACAACTAAAAATAAAATGTCCATTTATTCTTTTTGTTTATATCACAAAAACTTACAAAAATTATATTTTTAAAATATTTGACATTCACCTTTTCTATGTTTGCGGGATGAAATATTCATGACCTTCTAAAATAGAAAAAATTATAAAAAATAAAAATAAGAAAAGTTATGTATGTGAATATGTATATACTCTAAAAAATTTATTATTATAATTCAAATAATAAGTGCATGAGAGATAATAATAAGGTCAAATATTTAAAAGATAAAACAAAAGTTACCAAGATTATATAAAGGTAGAAATTAAAGGAAATAATGGTTTGTAAATTTGTAGAAATAAAAAAACAATTGTAATGACAAACTTTTGCTAAATAAAGTAAAATTTTACGAAAAATATTAAACCCGCGTATAGTGCGGTCAAATTCACTAGTATAATTAAAAATAAGCAAAGTGATTCTCTTTCCCTCTTCACCCCTTTTTTTTATCTAAACTCGTTCTTCACTCGTTTCCTTCTCCTTTTTTTGTTTTCTTCTTACCTCTTTTTTTTCTGAAAAAATTCTCAGTTTTTCTTTAGTTCTCTCCCTTCAATTCTTTTAAATCATTTTTTACATCAATGTAGTTGGAAGATATAACCAATAATAAATTAATCATCAATGTATGAATTTATCTAATATAATGTATTTTGTTATAATTTGGTATAATTCATTCGTTATGGTAAAATTTAATTGGATAATTTGAACTTGACATCAAAGTTAAAACACATTGTATTCATGTAAATTAAGTTGATGATTCTGAAAAATTGATAAATATTTTATTTGATTACGGTGTTATGCATTGCAGGGTTGGAACATGTAACTAAAATCAACCTTATTATCAATTATACATCAATTTCTTTTATTGTTCTAAATCAATATATCACCAAAAAATAAGTCACACCATCCATAGAATTGAAATCAACAAATTATGAATATTTTAACTTACCATCCATCATAATATATACACTAAAACATATTACGGTTAATAACCAACAAATCTTTAATTATTCCGAATCAACTACCAATGATGCATAATGCATATAAGTATTTAAAATAAATATCATCAATAATGTACCAAATCCACCATTAATCAAATTAAAATCAACAAATTACCAATATTTTAACTATACCATATTCGTCAAAATATATATACAAAAGCATATTGCGGTTAATAATCAACAAATCACCAATTGTTATACCGAATCAGATACCAAAGTATAGAATTTAATAGGTATTACTATATAAATAACATATCACCAATACTTGTACCAAATCGACCACCAAAGTGTACAAAAAAATGTAATTAAAAATTTTTCCTATAATTTATGGACCACATTGTTGAATCCATCCCATTGTTTTAGTCAACTTTAGCTATTCAATTGGTACATGCAATTGTTAAAAAGAAATAGTAATTGGAGTTGAAAATAAAAGATTTGGTAGTTGGCAAATTGGTAAGATTTGCAACCATTCTTGACTTTGCTATGTTTACATATGTCATTAGTGACATAGGCATGGTTTTATCCTTCTATAAATAGAGCATTCTTGCTCATTTGTAGAACACACCAAGTTATAGAGAAAAACCATTTTGAGAGCAAAGTGAGGTATTCCATAGACTATACAAGAAAATAGTCTGTGAAGAAAAATAGAGTGTGAGCGATATTTTAGTAAGACGGAAACCAAAAGAGTGTTGTTCCTTTTGAGTGTGTAGTAGTCACTTTGAGTATTGTATTCGTGACTACACAGTGTAAAATTCCTTACTATAGTAATATCAATTGCTCCTCTTAGTCCGTGGTGTTTTCCCTTATTCAGAAGGGTTTCCACATAAAATTCTTGGTGTCGTTATTTTCCCATTTTATTTCCATTACTTTTACCATATATACTTTTGTGTTTGTCCGTGTTTTCCCAACAAACTGGTATCAGAGCCAAGGTTTTATCTGAGTATGCTCTGTGGTTGCAGCACAGTCTGAACTTCCACATCAGAAAAGATTTACTTTGATTTGCGATAACTATATTTTTTGGGAAAACAATGGAAACCAACACAAGTAGAATGGTTACTTTGAATGGTGTTAATTATGCCATTTGGAAGGGGAAAATGGAAGATCTGCTTTATGTCAAGAATTTTTATAAACCAGTATTTACCACTGTAAAGCCTGATAATATAACAGATGAAGAGTGAATCTGTTGCATAGACAGGTTTGTGTATTCATTAGGCAATGGGTTGACGATAATGTGTTGAACCATATTTCTGGGGAAACACATGCTCGAACCCTATGGGAGCATCTTGAAAGTTTGTATGCTCGAAAGACTGGCAACAACAAAATGTTCTTAATAAAGCAGATGTTGAGTTTGAAGTATCATGATGGTTCCCCAATGACAGACCATCTGAATAATTTTCAGGGGATTATGAACCAATTATCTGGTATGGGCATCAAATTTGATGAAGAAATTCAAGGCTTGCTTCTACTTGGTTCCCTACCAGATTCTTGGGAAACATTTAGAACGTCATTGTCAAATTCTGCTCCGGATGGTGTGATCTCTATAGATTCCGCCAAGAGTAGTGTCTTGAACGAAGAGATGAGAAGAAAAACTCAAGGTTCCTCTTCGTCGGATGTCCTGATAACTGGACTCAGGGGAGAAATAAAACTCGTGGTTCTCAGCATACAGAACAAAATAGGAGCAAATCCAAAGGCAGACTTAAGGATATTGAGTGCTATCATTGTGGCATGAAAGGGCACACAAAGAAGTTCTGCAGGAAGTTGAAGAGGGAGAACAAAAACAAAGAGGAAACTAAAGAAGATGGCAATGAAAATTGCCTAGCCACCGTCACCACTGAAGATCTTGTTACCATTCTTGATGCAAACATGATAAATATTGCTTGTGATGTCAAGCTGGGTTGTGGACACTGGTGCCGCATCTCATGTGACATCAATGAAGGATTTTTTCTCTTCCTACACTCCTGGTGATTTTGGAACCTTGATTATGGGTAATGAGACTATTTCTAGGGTGGTTGGTATTGGTACAATTTGTTTGGAAACTAGTGTTGGAACTAAACTAGTTTTGAACAATGTGAAACATGCTCCTGATGTTCGTCTGCACCTAATTTATGTTGGTGTTTTAGATGATGAAGGATATGTTAGTACCAACGGTGATGGAAAATGGAAGCTCATCAAGGTTTCCTTGGTTGTGGCTCGTGGTAACAAACGTCGTGGTCTATAATGGACTACGGCCTATGCTTGTGTTGATATGGTGAATGCGGTTGAGAGCGATAGCTCTTCAACATTATGGCACAAGAGGCTTAGCCACATTAGCGAGAAAGGACTTAATGTTCTAGCCAAGAAGAAATTATTATCAAATTTCCAAAGTGCTAAATTAGAAAAATGTGAGCACTGCTTGGCTGGTAAACAAAATAGAGTTTCCTTTAAGTCCTACCCTCCTTCGAGAAAGACAGATTTGCTTGAGTTAGTGCACTCTGATTTATGTGGTCCAATGAAGACAAAGAGATTGGGTGGTGCACTTTACTTTGTCACTTTCATTGATGATTGCTCGAGAAAACTGTGGATCTATGTCTTGAAGACTAAAGACCAAGTGTTAGGTGTCTTTAAGCAATTTCAGGCTTCAGTTGAAACAGAAACTAGAATGAAATTGAAATATATTCGTACTGATAATGGTGGTGAATATTGTGGACCATTTGACGAATACTGCAAGCATCAAGGTATTAGACACCAGAAGACTCCTCCCAAGACTCCTCAGCTTAATGGTTTGGCTGAGAGGATGAATAGGACCTTGATGGAAAGAGTTAGATGTTTGCTTTCTGAAGCAAAGTTGCCAAACTCATTTTGGGGTGAGGCTTTATTGACCGTTGCACATGTTATTAATCTATCTCCTGCTGTTGCTTTGCAAAGTGATGTACCAAATAGTGTTTGGTATGGAAAGGATGTTTCCTATGACCATTTGAGAGTATTTGGTTGCAAAGTTTTTGTACATGTGCCAAAAAATGTGAGGTCAAAGTTAGATGCCAAGACAAGGCAATGCATCTTCATTGGATATGGCCTAAATGAATTTGGTTACATGCTATATGATCCAATTGAAAAGAAACTTGTAACAAGCCGTGATATTATTTTCATGGAGAATCAAACAATTGAAGATATTGACAAAGCGGAGAAGGTAGAATCTTCAAGTTTTGATTGTATAGTTCATCATGATGAAGTTCCTCACACAAGTGTGCATGATGTTGTTGGGTTTGATAATCATGGTGACGCCCAGAATCATGTATCGAATCAACATGTTGATGTTGATAATAACAACGATATTGTTATTGATGATCCCGTTGCTCATTAAGTTGTGGACGAATCAAATATTCCGCTTCGGAGGTCCACAAGACAGCGATTTTCTTCCTCCCGTTATTCACCCAATGAGTATGTCTTACACACTGACGGGGGAGAACCTGAATGTTATAAGGAGGCCATGGAAGATGAGCACAAGAATCAATGGATTGAAGCCATGCAAGACGAGATGAAGTCTTTGCATGAGAACCACACTTATGAGTTGGTAAAATTGCCCAAGGGCATGAGAGCTTTGAAGAACAAGTGGGTGTTCAAAGTTAAAGTTGAAGAACACAACTTGAAGCGCAGGTACAAAGATAGATTGGTTGTTAAGGGATTCAGTCAAAGGAAAGGTATTGACTTTGACGAAATATTTTCTCCTGTTGTGAAAATGTCCTCGATTCGCACAGTTCTAGGTTTGGCTGCTAGTCTTAATTTAGAGATTGAGCAGATGGATGTGAAGACGGCTTTCCTTCACGGTGACCTAGAAGAAGAGATTTATATGGAACAACCTGAGGGCTTCAAAGTAGATGGTAAAGAAAATTTTGTATGCAAACTCAAAAAGAGTCTCTATGGCCTAAAACAAGCTCCTAGACAGTAGTACAAAAAGTTTGAATCTGTCATGGGGGAGCAAGGCTATAAGAAGACTTCTTCAGATTATTGCGTATTTTTACAAAAAATTTCTGACAATAATTTCATCATCCTTTTGTTGTATGTGGATGATATGTTGATTGTTGGCAAGAATACTTCCAAGATTGACGACCAAAACAAAGAGTTGTGTAAGTCTTTTTCTATGAAAGACTTGGGCCATGCCAAACAAATTTTGGGCATGAGAATTACTCGTCTTAGAGATGAAAGGAAGATTTATTTGTCCCAGAAGAAGTACATGGAACGCGTACTGGAGCGCTTCAATATGAAGAATGTGAAGCCTGTGAGTATACCTCTTGCTGGTCATATGAAGTTGAGCAAGAAGATGTGTCCTACAGCTAGGGAGGAAAAAGAGAACATGGCCAAAGTTTCATATTCCTCCGTCGTCGGAAGTCTAATGTATGCAATGGTGTGCACTAGACCTGATATTGCTCACGCAGTTGGTGTTGTCAGTAGATTTCTCGAAAATCCGGGAAAAAAACACTGGGAAGCTGTGAAATGGATACTCAGGTATCTTAAAGGAAGCTCAGATGAATGCTTGTGTTTTGGAGCATCAAATCCAATCTTGAAAGGCTATACAGATTCTGATATGGCAGGTGACCTTGATAACATAAAATCCACTACTGGATATTTGTTTACTTTTTCAGGGGGAGCTATATCATGGCAGTCAAAGTTGCAGAAGTGTGTTGCACTATCTACAACTGAAGCTGAGTATATTGCGGCTACTGAAGCCGGCAAGGAGATGATATGGCTAAAGTGATTTCTTCAAGAGCTTTGTTAGAATCAGATGGAGTATATTGTCTATTGTGACAGCCAGAGTGCAATAGACTTGAGCAAGAACTCCATGTACCATGCAAGAACAAAACACATTGACGTCAGATATCATTGGATTCGTGAGAAAGTGGAGAATGAATCATTTCACGTCAAAAAGATTCAAACAAGTGAAAATCCTGCAGATATGCTGACCAAGATGATACCGAAAGACAAGTTCGAGTTATGCAAAGAACTTGTGGGTATGAGCTCTCTCTAAAGAAGTTGAAGATACCTTCTTCCAGTAAATGGGACTGGAGGGGGAGATTTGTTGAATCCATCCCATTGTTTTAGTCAACTTTAGCTATTCAATTGGTACATGCAATTGTTAAAAAGTAATAGTAATTGGAGTTGAAAAGAAAAGATTTGGTAGTTGGCAAATTTGTATGATTTGCAACCATTCTTGACTTTGCTATGTTTACATATGTCATTAGTGACATAGGCATGGTTTTATCCTTCTATAAATAGAGTATTCTTGCTCATTTGTAGAACACACCAAGTTATAGAGAAAACCCATTTTGAGAGCAAAGTGAGGTATTCCATAGACTATACAAGAAAATAGTTTGTGAAGAAAAATAGAGTGTGAGCGATATTTTAGTAAGACGGAAACCAAAAGAGCATTGTTCCTTTTGAGTGTGTAGTAGTCACTTTGAGTATTGTATTCGTGATCACACAGTGTAAAATTCCTTACTATAGTAATATCAATTGCTCCTCTTAGTCCGTGGTTTTTTCCCTTATTCAGAAGGGTTTCCACGTAAAATTCTTGGTGTCGTTATTTTCCCATATTATTTCCATTACTTTTACCATATATACTTTTGTGTTTGACCGCGTTTTCCCAACACATATGATACAAATCATGTTCACTATGATAATGTGGATCTTCTTCAAATTAACAATTTTAATTTTTGGTTTCAAACAAACAATTGGGCTCTTGACAACGATATAAGTATTCATCATCAAATGAAGACTCTTTTCGAGGGCATTATCAAAAGCAATTTTCTTACTCATAATCGATTTATTCAAGAAGTAAAAAAATGTGTTATAAGAGATGATTTTGAAAAGAAACGAAAAGAAATATTTTCAAAAAGAAGTTCAAAAAATTTTCTTGAAAAAAATGGAAAAAAGTGTGCGGGAATGAGTTTACCAAGGAAAAAACGAATGCATCAATGGTATTTCTTCTGTGTAAGGTTAACAAGAAAGAAAAAGGAAGATATATTTATTAAATAAAACGTATTCAAATATAATTGAGATTGAGGTTTTAAATATTAATAAATAAAGAGAAAATATGATTCCCAAAAATTTAGTCCACTAACCAATAAAATATGACATAAAATCGTGTAGATTTTAATTATAATAAAATATCATATTTATAGTTAAAATGTTAATGTTGTAAATAAAAAGATTAAAATAATATTAGGTAAATTAAGGTGTTAAATAGCATATTCTTGTAATTTTTTCTTATCTTATTGAATATTACTAAATGTTGAATTGCACCTTATTAACGTGATATATTTTATAAACTAGATTGTCTTTTTAATATTTATATATGGAGTCAATTCCCTAAATGGTAATTCAAATTAAGAGAATTGCTTTGAAATATCATTTATGTTTTATTTAGGATTAAAATATCACTCAACTATCGCTATTTTTCTCCAAATATACTTGACACTACAAAATCATCACTCTCTCCTAGTTGACATGACATGTCATTAAAGTCTTTTTTTAATAGTAGACTAATTTAATTCATTAAACCCATTTAACTAAAATGATGGTCATATTATATTTTATATTTTATATTAGTTTATTAAGAATAAATTTCATACTTAAAATATTTTATAATAATTAAACTTTATATATTTTTATGTTATGAAGAATACATTTTTAAAATGTACTATATTTTTATCAATTTTGGATACATAGAAACATACATTCAAAAAAATATTGATATACAAATCACTTATGAACGCTAATTTACATCAATTAATCATAAGTTATATAGTAAATCAATAATAAAAAAGGTCAATTAACTATCTCAATAATACTAATTGTGTATTATTTTTTTTGCAATTCATGCTTCTGATATTATTATTTTTTTGAAAAAAAAAAAAGAAAGTGAATAATATTATATTTTTTATCCATTAGAAATACTAAATACCTCAAAAGTCTCCTTAAATTCTAGTTGATATGCTATGTAAATCATCATTTTTAAAAATAATAGACCTATTTAATTCTTGAAACTTATTTCTCTACAAAATAAATATATAAATTACATGAGAATTTATGAAGATTATAAGAAAAATAATTTAAAAAGACTAGACTTTATATATTGTCACCAAAGAAAATTCAATGAAAATACCTCTGTGTACAGTTATTACCTGATAATTCTAAAATTCCTAACTAAATTATTTGAAAATTTTAAGCATTTTGTTTTATGAAAGTATTTAAATAAATTTGTAAGGTTGACAAAAAAATTGATAAGAACGAGCAAATTATTATTTAACTTTTTTAATTTTATTTTTGTTTTTATTCTTTTATTCTATATTATATTATATTATAACTTTTAATACAATTAAACATCAATAAATAAAGTAATGCTCAATTGAATTTCCTAACTTAATTCAATAATATACATATTATATGAGATTAATATACTGATAAATAAAGATTAAAATTTTTATTTTCTATAAATATTATTCAGTTGCTATTTTCTTTTTTAAAAGAGATATTGTAAGTATATATGGATTTCAGAGTACCAGAATTTTTTTTTTAATAATTAATCTACCTTTAATATTATTGATTAATTATACAATTTATGATTAATTGAAGTAAATTAGCGTCATGAGTGATTTGTATATCAATATTTTTTTTGAATGTATGTGTTTATAAGTATTCAAAATTGACGAGATATAGTATGCTTTAAAAATGTATTCTGCATAACATAAAAAAATAAAAAGTTTAATTCTGATAAAAGATTTTAAATATGAAAATTTATTCTTAATAAACTAATAAATAAAAATTCAAATCATATGATCATTTTTTAGTTAAATGAGTTTAAAGAATTAAATTAGTCTATTATTAAAAAAAGACTTCAATGACATGTCATGTCAACTAGAAGAAGTGATGCTTTTGAATTGTCAAGTATATTTGGAGGAAAATAGTAATAGTTGGGTGATATTTTGATACTAAATCAAAAATATAAATGATATTTCAAAATAATTTCGTTGACTTGAATGACCATTTAGGAAATTGACTCATATACTTATTGATCAACTAAACTTAGAAGCATTAATTCTTGATAATCCAAATGTTGCCTAAGTCAGTGAGTATGCACTTATGTAGTCGTTATTGAAATATACCTATTCATTGGATTGTACATTTCGAAGCTAACCTAGATTGGAATCTTTGAATTGCCATTAAAACAAAGATTTTCTTGTTTATTCTTGTCACTCTATTATTCATCATATATTGTTACTAATTACTAGGAACATTTAAAATTTGCAATTTGATTGATTTAAGGGAAGGAGGGATGTTTTTATAAGGACAAACAATTACTTGTAAACTTTTGGCAATTAGACTGTAAATTAATCTGTATTTAGATTGTCTGCTGGTCTTCTCTTTCCTAGCCCCATTTCTTGTGTTATGAACTACTGACTTATTCCTGTTAAATATTATTATACCATATCTAGTGGATCCTCACTAAGTCGGTCTGGAGAATAAAATATACATAAATTTTATTAGATAATACATCATGAAGGCGAAGATATTATTTCTGAAAAACTCGCAGAGATAGAGTATTTAATAAAATTGCTTATTTATTTTCTAGTCTTTATTAAAAATAGCAGATATTTTCTCAAAAATATTTTCTACTCTCTCTAATAAAAATAAAAGATAATTTCTCAAAAAAAAAATCATTCATAAATCAAACACTAAAAAAAATTTCAAAAAATATTTTTTACTCACCAACCAAACATGAAAAAACAAGTAAAAAATCTGTTCGTTTTCCAGAAAAATATTTTCCATCGATAACATTTTCCTCCCTACCAAACACACCCAGAGTATTCAATAAAAATGCTTTCTTAGTACCTCTTTCGTCCAACAATCGTTGTCACTATACTATTTTGAGATATCCAACAATACTTGTACAACTTTGTGAATCAATGGATAATTTTACACGTAATTTCTAATTTATCCTTATGATTAATTATAATCATCTCTATAACATTTTTCAAGACATTGTATTTATTATAATAAAAAAGATGATATAGTAAATTTATCCTTCTATTTATAGTTTCTTAAAAAGTGTGTAAAGTCGTGAACAAATATTATTAAAGAGAGCGTAATTATATATTTAAGCAATAACAAATAATTTAAAATTATATATTTAAAGAATAATTAAAGTCTTTTAAGTATTTTATAGTAGAATTCCTTTAAAGCCTTATTCAAGGCCAAATCATAAAACAAACCCTTAGACTTGACCTCTCTCCTCATTTTGGCACTTCAATTCAAATTTGTTTGAGTTAGTATAGACCCTTTGACCCACACAAAAATGTGTATCTTTTCTCCTTTTTAGCCCTTTGAGTTAGTATTTGATACATATATCTTTTCTTTATTTTTTTCTCTAAGAAATCTAAGTGGACAGCTTTGAGTTGATACGTATGTATATTTATGTATATGTGTATTATGAAATATAAGTGGATATATATATATATATATATATATATATATAGACACGCTTGTGTATCTATGACAGACGAGGACAACTTTGAGGACTTACAAGTGTATCTATATATATATATATATATATATATATATATATATATATAGACACGCTTGTGTATCTATGACAGACGAGGACAACTTTGAGGACTTACAAGTGTATCTAGGTATAAATAATAAATTAACACTATATATTAATCTAAGTAGTAGAAATATATTCATTTAACTAAGAGTTATCAATTTATATAGTATAGTTAGAATATGAGAGTTAATAAAAACAATCATCAATTTTTTTTATGTCTTCTAAATATTTTAATGGTTAGTTATTGTGATTTATGATATTTTCTATTTACTTTCAAATATAAAAAATTATTTAAAACACTTAAAGCTTTTATATCGGAATTTTTTCCAACACTTTTAGTGCTACACAAATTAGAAAAGAAAAAGTATCTTATATTATTTGAAAATGAAGTATAACGTATTATAATTACAACAATCAATAACTTCAAAATTTAAAAGACGTAAAAAAAAATTGATGGGTGTTCTAAATTCTATTAGTATCATATAAATTGAAACAAAGAGAGTGTTAAGATTGTAATTCAGCAGTTGAAGAACTCTATTAATGGAGCTTGTGTTTATGATTGAAGACGATAGAGTGACATGAAGAAGATGCACGTGATTATAATTTGGGAAAAGAAAAACTGCATTCTATTCCTCCTCCTTTCTATATTTATACATGTGTATGAAAATAAGAAAATATCTACACCATGTGACAGCTAATCATCTAACTAAAATTTGTAACAAACTTTCTACAACTGCAACTCTAACTAATTTACATACATCAATTACAAATAATTAGTTAGCACCTAATTAATCTCAACACCCCCCCCCCCTCAAGTTGGAAGGGAGATACTTCCAGACAACTTGTGCAAAATGGCCGAATGCTTGGGACCAGTAAGACTCTTGGTTAATATATCAGCTAATTGCTCCACGGTTGGAATATGGTGAAGAGTCACAAGTCCCTCTTAAAGCTTATCTCGAACGAAATGACAATCAACCTAAATGTGCTTAGTCCTTTCATAAAAGACAAGATTCTTTGCGATATGTATAGCTGCTTGACTGTCGCAAAAAACTGATATAGGTTCGTTTAATCCAAACCAACTCTCCAACTACCTTTCGTATTGCTCTGTATCTGCCTCTGCTGAAGAAAGTGAGACAGTCGTTTGCTTCTTGGATTTCCAGCTTATTGGACAGTTCCCTATGAGCACTATATATCCACTCACTGACTTTCTGGAGTCAGGGCATGCAGCCCAATCCGAGTCGCAATAGGCAGTGATAGTATAGTTCGGCTCCTTAGATAGATAAATCCCTAGTGTAGGATTATTCTTCAAGTACCTCAACACATGAAGAGCAGTTTTTAGGTGAGGCTCTCTTGGTGCTTGTAGAAACTGACTAAGATGTTGCACACTAAATGCAATGTCTAGTCTAGTATTTGTAAGAAAATTTAAGTTTCCTACCAACTTTCTATAATATGTTGGGTCCTTTAATACAGTGCCTTCATGTGACCTTAATTTGACAACAACATCGAGAGGAGAAGAAGTTGGACTATAATGATGACAATGAAACTCCTTGATCAAATCTATAGTAAAATTTCTCTGTGTAATAAGCACACCATCTTGTTTGTAAAGAATCTCTAAACCCAAAAAATAATGGAGCTTCCCTAAGTCTTTGATTTTGAACTGATCATGTAGGAAAGACTTCAGGGATGTAATTTCAGCCAAATCAGTACCTGTTAAAATTACATCATCAACGTATACTGCTACGAAATCTGTAGATGACTTGTCCCTTTTGTAAAACAAAGAATAGTCACTGGTGGAGTGTGAGTAGCCTCTTGAATACAAAGTTTCTGCCAATTTCTCATACCATTGCCTACTAGCTTGTTTCAAGCCATATAAAGACTTGTTTAGCTTGCAAACAAGTCCCTTTTCACCAACTTGGAGTCCCTGCGGGAGATCCATATAGACTTCTTCATTTAGATCACCATGAAAGAATGCGTTGTTCACATCTGATTGATATAAATCCCAGCCCTTCTTCACTGCCAAACTAATCAAAATCCTCACTGTAGTCATCTTAACTACTGGAGAAAATGTTTCAGTATAATCGATGCCAGCTTGTTGAGTGTATCCCTTTACCACAAGTCTAGCCTTGAATCTTTCCACTGTCCCATTAGCCTTATGTTTGATTTTGTAAACCCACTTGCATCCAATTGCCCTTTTTCCTGCAGGTAATTGAACTAGATTCCAAGTATTATAAGCATATAAAGCTTCAAATTCAAGTGTCATTGCTGATTTTCAAGCAGGGCTCATGATTGCCTCCTCATATGAATTTGGCTCACTATCATGAATGATATTCCTAACTTATTGCTAACTCTCTGAATTATAACTAGTGAGTGAAACATGTTGTTGAGCATTGATATCAGGAGGATGGTATGGTGATTGTTGAGGCTGTAATTTAGGAAGTATATAGTTGTACTCTTTGAGATAGTCTGGCACAGTATGGATCCTACTTGTTCTTCTAGGTGCAGGTAGATGGTGTGAGCTGGAAGTGGTAGTAGTGGGAATCTGAGGTGAACAAGGTATCTCTGGATGAGATGATGCAGTAATTATGTCTGAAAGGTTTGATGCTGGAGTGGTCTCATCAGATGAGTCCCTAGTGATATTTATAGGTGTAGCATTTGACATGTTGGTCTCAATAGTGTTGTTTGTGACAGTAGTGTGGTTGTCTTCATTTAAATCAAGATGAGTTTTATTCAACATATTGTTTGTAGGATGAAGCAAATCAGTATTAGAATTAAGATGTCTCAGTACATAACTGAAAGTACAATCAGGGAAAGGAAGAACAAAAGGAAAAATGTTTTCATGAAACAATATATCTCTTGAAATGTGTATTTTCTTGGAGATCGGATCTAGAACTTTGTAACCTTTTGTGTTGAAAGGATATCCAATGAAAACATGTGGAGTGGATCGTGGTTCAAACTTGTCTTTGTGAGTTTTAAGGGTGCTAGGGAAGCAAAGACAACCAAAAGATCTTAGATTTGAGTATGTGGGTAGTTTTCGGTATAGGACTTCAAAAGGAGTTTTGTTTTGGTTGACTTTAGAGGGGAGTCTATTGACAATATAGGTTGCAGTTAATATGCATTCCCCCCAATATCTCATGGGAAGTTTTGATTGATACAACAAAATTCTTGCAATTTCAAGTAGGTATTTCTGTTTTCTTTCCACCACGCCATTTTGTTGTGGTGTATATAGACAAGTTCTTTGGTGTATGATGCCTTTTTCATGCAAGAACATATTTGTTTCTTTATTGAAAAATTCAAGGCCATTGTCATTTCTAATGGCCTTAATGGTTGTGTTGAACTAATTTTCTACTAGAGATGTAAAAGCCTTTATGGTCTGTAGAGTGTTGGTTTTGCAACTGATTAGTTGAGTCCAAGTTGACCTGCTATAATCATCAACTATTGTGATGAAATATTTGTAATTATCATGAGTTGGTATATTGTATGGTCCCCATAAATCTATGTGGAGGAGATCAATAATCTTGGTGGAAAGGGTGGTAGTATTGGATGGAAAAGGTAACCTTACATGTCTATCCATGGGACAGATAGTGTACAAAAAAGGTTGTTTTGGGGAAAATTTAACTGGTATGGTATGGATACCTTTCATTTTGACAAAAGGAACATGTCCTAGCCTGGTGTGCCACAAGTAATCTACATTGTTTTCATGAGATGTGCAAAGAGAAAAACATTCTGAAGGTGCAAAAATATTTCTAGAAGTAACATTCGATTTTGTATTACAACAAGCATTTTTGTTACTTGAATGGGTAAATCTTACATTCGTAGGAAAATGTGATACTTGTTTATTGGCGTTATGCTGAGGAGGACAATCAGATGAAACATAAGAACCAAAAGAACAAGTTGAAATAGCAGCATTGTGGCATTTTGAGCACAAGAAGTAAAGACCATTCCTTGCTCTACCAATCACCAGAGGTTTTCTCAGTGAAGGGACCTGTAGAGAACACGAAATATCATTGAAATTGACTGTACTTTGGAGATGAGAAGTTAATCAATGTACTGAGACAAGATTGAACTTGAAAGTAGGTATAAACAATACTTTGTATAAAATCAGTGTTGAATTTAAATGTGCATCCCCAATTTCTGTCACTCTAACTCTATAACCATTAGGTAATGTGATTAGGAATGGGTAAAGTAAAGGTCTAACATTGGTGACTAATGTTTTATTAAAGGTCATATGGTGTGAAGCTCCAGAGTCTATAATCTAGGATTCATCAGTAAGATTGGAACAATTACATGAAAGATCACCAATTTCAGTAATAGAAGAGTGACAAGCCATGATACCTGCAAAGTTCACAGCTCCACTCATGATGTTGTCTGCAGATTCTTTTGAGCTCCCACTTGTTCCCTGTATCTGAGTATTTTCAAGCAATTTCACCAAATGGTCATATTGAACTTGAGTCAAACCTTGAGTTCCCTGACTAGAATCGTCACAAGTAGAGTGAACATTAGCTGCTGCACCAGAATGTCGATCCTTAGTAAACTTGAAATTTGGGGGAAAGCCATGTATTTTGTAGCACTTAGCCTCTGTGTGCCCACTTTTCTTACAATAATCGCAAAACAAGTTAGCTCTGTTGATATCTGGAAAAGGATGAGTATTGTTTTTCCAGTTAGAATTCTGAAGCTGGTTTGTAGGTCCTCCATAAGCATTGTTTCCATTTGTATGCTTATTTCTGGAAAAATTCGTTTTGAAATCATTACTTCCAGAAAGAGAACTAAGAGATGTGGAAGCGTTGAGAGAAGTCGAGGCTAAAGACATGCGAGCAGAAGGCTTGACTTCTCGTTGTTTCTCTTCTTGAACTAGAATGGAAAAAGCTTGTGGCATAGTCGGCAATGGGTTCATCATTAAAATACTACCTCGTATCACAGTGTACACCTCATTTAGTCCCATTAAGAATTGAATCAGTCTGCGATCCTGCTCTGCCTTATGCGTTTTGATTTTACCACCACAATCGCATAGGCATGTACACTGAGTATTGACGTCTAGAGTAGAGAGCTCCTCCCAAAGTCGACGAAGCTTACTGTAATATTCTGTGATATCTAGATTTCCCTGTGCAAGGTCATTAATCTCCTGTTGGAGCTGAAACAGTTTTGCAGCATTGGTTTGATCATAACGATCAGCTAATTCGTCCCATAATTCCTTCGCATTGTTGACGTATTGCAAGCTGACGGCTAAATCATTTGATAGTGAATTGAGAATCCACGACGTGACTATGTCGTCGTAACGTTCCCATTGGGCAAATGTAGGTGAATTTGGATCTGGTTTCTGCAGTTTTCCATTGATGAAAACAATCTTATTTTTCACAGAAAGAGCTCGAAGAACTCCACGCCTCCAGGATCTATATCCAGATCCATCAAAAAGAACTGGAGTAATTGAAGATCCGGCATTCTCCGATGGATGCATATACAAAGGATCACTGTAATTGATGGTTGGTTGAGCGAGATTTGGATTAGTGGGATTTGGATTCGTTTCATTTGTTGGAGCCATGATGATTTTGATGGAAACTTTGACAAGAAAAAATTGCAATCAAAATGGAAACTGAAAAATGATTACAATCGAGAGCAGAGTGCAACGAGGATTCAAAAAAAATGGAATATGAATCAAAACAGAGAAAGAACAAATGTAGCAGAATCTGTAGAAGGAAAAGAAAAACACTTATTGCTCTGATACCATGTTCAGATTGTAATTCAGCAGTTCAAGAACTCCATTAATGGAGCTTGTGTTTATGATTGAAGACGATAGAGTGACATGAAGAAGATGCACGTGATTATAATTTGGGAAAAGAAAAACTGCCTTCTATTCCTCCTCCTTTCTGTATTTATACATGTGTATGAAAATAAGAAAATATCTACACCATGTGACAGCTAATCATCTAACTAAAATTTGTAACAAGCTTTCTACAACTGCAACTCTAACTAATTTACATACATCAATTACAAATAATTAGTTAGCACCTAATTAATCTCAACAGAGAGACATATATTGTTAAAAAAAATACATAAAATTCTATAAATCGCAACAATTGGCAATAAAAAATATTTAAAAATTTAGATGGTTGTTCAAATTTTATCTATATTACATAAATTGAGGAAAAAATATGTTAAGCCCGTGCTAGAACAAACTTCTATGTCTAACTCTAACTAGAAAATGACCTTAAGTTATATTGTCAAAATAAAAAAAATAAGCCCAAATTTAAAAATCTCTTATGTATTAGGCATTATTAAAACTAAAAATTCTGTATACATACTACTTTAGTTAAGAGAAGCTAATTTATGACTTCTCACTTCATTATCACAATTTTCCCATTAACTAGCCAAAGGACCGCTCAATGTAATTGAAGACTTAAAATAAATTTTAGTTGGAGGATTAAAATCTAACCAAATTATATATATTTTTAATTTGAAATCTAAATTGCAAACTTTTAGATGCAAAATTATTGCTTAGTAGTTTTTTGTAATCGATTTCTTCAAATACTTATTTCCACAATAATTTCAAGTAAGATTTTATCAACTTGTTGACAAATATTCTTTCAACAAGGAAATTATTATATAATTGTTAACATAATTCTATAAGTAATAAATGGAATTGATAAAATTTGAATAAAAATAATAAAGTTAAAATTATGAAATTTGATTCAAAAAGTTGATAATTTAGTATAATCTATTTTAATATGCTTGTTGCAATCAAGGCGGCTTGGTGCTTTAAGAAATAAGGTATATGTCTTAGGCTTCCAATTTTAGAGCATCAAAATTTTACTAAGAATAAATTGTATGTTAAAATTTTAATTAAAAATTAATTATTCATGATAAAAAATGTATTTTTAAAATATACTATATTATTTTATTTTCTCTTTAACCCCATTCATATCAGAAGAAATGAAGTAAATATTGTTTTGCCTCATTATATTCTCTCCACCAACACTTACATTATTTTGTTCTTTTTAACTCATTTGTACGCTTCTTCTCTTGTTATCAAATTTTAATAAGTTAAAAGTAAATATTTTGCCTCATTATATTTTCTCCACTAACACTTACATCATTTTGTTCTTTTTCACTCATTTGTACGCTTCTTCTCTTGTTATCAAATTTTAATAAGTTAGAGTATTACTTTGTCATAAATATTTATCAATAGTTGAAAAGATTAAATAAAGTGAATTATAATTTTTTTTTATCTTTTGAATTTCTAGCATTACAACAAGCTTATTAAAGTGGAAATTAATTAAGATCTCATTTGTTTCTATTAAGATTACAAGGTCTGAACCTGAATACACATCTGAATATTAATTACACATTTGAATATTAAAATTTGCATTAAAATCTAGTTGCTTTGATCTGAATACATATCTGAATATTAAGATGTGATCTTTAAATCTGAACACTAAATAATTAATGTTGTTTGTTTTCAATATCTGAATGTGAAAGTAAAATTAAACATTATATTAATAAATATTATAAAATTTTCATTTTAACAAAATATATTATTTTTTATTAAAAAAAAACTAATCATGATTTGGAGTACTATTTTTTCATTCAAAAACCTTGATAATCAACTGTTTGCATATGCTAAACATATTGAAAATAAATTAATCAAACAAATAAAATCAGAAGAAACATAATTTTATTGATCAAGATAGATTGCGGGTACAATTCTGTTGATCCCTTGATTCTACTCTCCTAAGATTAATCCATGATTCGACGGCCGTTAGTGCCGTATTTCTCGAACTAGGATGATTTAGATTTGACCTCTCTATTTGAATAATCCGTCATTTGCGGAGTATTCGAGATCTTGATCACTTTATGAAATTTTCTGAGATGCCTTTTAAGAGAATTCAATACCCTTTATATAGGCATAAACTAGTGATTAAGGTTGAGTAGCCTTCAAGAATCCTAATTTGAGTTGAGCACAATTTGTAAAGTCCAACTCGAATTGAACTCATCTTGTAGAGTCCCACAGAATTTCAATGTCTACAAAAGACCCCTGCTTCAAGATTTGTTGGAGTGTAGACTTGATGAAACTCAAGACAAGGCTTGAAGTACTCATTCTTCCACCTTTGCAGCTTCAGATTTTCAGATTTGATTTATGAGAGAAGAGATGAAGGGCAGATTTGGTACCACTGGGCATGCCAATTTGTTTACAACAAATTTTAAACATATGGAAAATAAATAAACACACAAATAAAATCTTAAGAAACATAATTTTATTGATTAAGATAGCGGGTACAATTCTGTTGATTCCTTGATTTAACTCTCCTAAGATTTGTCCATCATTCAAGGGCCGTTAGTGGCGTATTTCTCGAACTAGAACGATTTAGATTTGACCTCTATAAATGAATAATCCATCAATTTGTGGAGTATTCGAGATCTTGATCTCTTTATGAAATTTGTGGGATGTCTTTTAAGAGAATTTAGTACCCTTTATATAGGCATAAACTAGGGTTTAAGGTTGAGTGACCTCCAAGAATCCTAATTTGAGTTGAGCACAATTTGTAGAGTCACAACTCGAATTGAACGCATCTTGTAGAGTCCCACAAAATTTCAATATCTACAAAGGGCGTGCCAAAATTTGTAGACAATAAAATTCGTGTCGAGAAAAAAATAATCAAGAACGGAAAATTATAGCAACAATCAATTTATTATTTCAAGTGCGAGTGTTACAATCTCTATGATTCCTCTGAATTTGTTTTCAAATAAAATTCAAGGGATTTAAAGCTTGATCTTGAACTTGGAGTTTATCTCGATCTTGGACTTGAACTTTATGTTGAACTTTATCTTGATCTAGAACTTGAACTTGAACTTTATCTTGATCTTGACTTTAGTTGAATCCAAGGGCTTTGAGCTTGATCTTGAATCCGGCGGTCTTGATCTTGATCGTTCTTGATCTTTATCGTTCTTGAAACTTGAATTCTTGAACTTGTAGAGAAATATGCAACTTTTGATCCACGAGCTTTCTCTAGCTTCTTGTTAAAATTCTTGGTTCCGTTTTTCTAAATTATGAGACCCCTATTTATAGTTTCAGAATAGTGGAGTAGCGATTGGAACAGGACTCCCTTCGGCCAATCAGATTTAAGTGAAATATCGTATGGACTTTATGAAGCGGGCTTTAAATAAATTTATATTTATTGAATTTAAATAATTAAATCAATTATATTAATGCATAATATTTATTTGGACTAATATATTCATTAATTTAATATAATGCGAAAAACTCTATAAATTTTTATTTAATAAATTTTAAGTGACTATAACAACCATACACCAAAAATATTATTACAACCAATGTTCTTGACACACGTCAATACAAAAAAAATATTAATATAAAAAAAAATATTTGAAAGGATTTATGAAAACGTATCAGTTGGAAAAACTGGTGTTTGATTGAGAAAACAGAAAAAGAAAGTTTTTAGTTATGAGATAAAAAGGCACCCCAAAGCAGAGAAGCTACGATTTATTATTTGATAACGTGTCAAATGAGTCTGAATATTGTTAAGAGTCTCTTGCAGATTTGATTCGTTAAGACCTCGTCAGACCCATTAAAAGATTATTTTTTTTAAAAATAAAATAAATGAACTTAATGGGTTGAATCTAAATGATTCAAATTCAGAGCTAAAAACCAAACTTACAAATGGGCTGAATCTGAATAATTAGTATTTAGACCTCCATTAAGAGCAAAGGAATGAGACCTAAGTTGTCAACTTTTTGAACCGGATTCTATGATTTTAACTTTTATTATTATTTGAAAATTTTCACTATATTACTTATCTGTTGAATTATGTTAACAAGTCATATAGTGTTTGCATCAATGAGGGATGTCTTTCAACATTAAAATGATAAATTTTTACCTAAAACTGACAACTGAAGCAAAAAATTTAAAGAAATTATTTATTAAAAAAAAAATTGATAACTTGCATCTAAAAAATGTAAGAAAAAAAAGTTTTAAATTAATGTATATAAAATTTATTTAAATTTTAAGCTCCTAATTAAAATTTCACTTTAAGTCTTCAATTACATTGAGTCATCCGTGATTGCAATGCTTGAAAACTCAAAAAAAATAATCAAAATTCACATTATTCAACACTTTTAGACTATTAATTCTTATTTTTAACAGAAAGTTACTCAAACTTAGCAAATACTTGAAAAAAGAATATGCACAAAAGTTAAAAAGAATAAATTAGGGATAATGCACAAGTACCCCCTCAACCTATGCCTGAAATTTCAGACACACTTATACTATACTAAGATCCTATAACTCCTCTAACTTATTTTATCAATAATTTTCTACCCCTTTTCGACCTACGTGGCACTATCTTGTGGGTCCAATGTTGATTGGTTTTTTTTAAGCTAGTGCCACATAAGCCGAAAAGGGGTAGAAAGTTTCTCATAAAACAAGTTCAATAGGGTAATAGGACCTTAGTATAGTATAAGTGTGTCTCTGAAATTTCGAGAATAGATTGAGGTGTTACTTTTACATTTTTCAATAAATTAATGTGGAGGTAGGTAGACATAATGTAATAAGACAATTTTTTTTTTGATTTTTTCTATTTGAGAAAAAAATTTCAAGAAAATAAAATAATTTTAATTTATTAGAAGAGTGTTACTTTCTCTATTTTAATACAGAATGATCCAAATTTTTTTAGTTTGTCTAAAAGGAATGATTATTTTTCTTTTTTAATGACACTTTAGTTTTAACTTTTTCATGTGATATATTCAAGGCCACAAAATTAAATGACATTTGATACTTTTGGCATAACTTTAATCATATGATCTTCTTTCTTTTCTTAAACGTTGTTCCAAGTTTAACTTAGATTGTTTTTTAAAAACAAAGTATATTTTTTACTAAAACTAGTATATATTTTATCTGATACAAAATTAACCATACTTCATAGAGTCAATTCCCTAAATAGTCACCCAAGTTAAGAGATTTGCCTTGAAATATCATTTATGTTTCATTTAAGACCAAAATATCACTCAACTATCACTATTTTCCTCCAAATATACTTGACACTTTAAAATCATCACTCTCTCCTAGTTGTCATGACATGTCATTAAATTTTTTTTTTAATAATAGACTAATTTACTTAACTTCGGTGACCATTTAGGATGTTAGACTCATACTTCATATTTAGTAAATATTTTCTTTTTGGGAGTGGGGGTGGGAGGTTGCAAAATTGGTGGCTAAGGCACAAAACATGTTAAAGCATCGCCCTCTTTGCTCTAAACACATGTTCTCTGATTTCCTAGAAATTTGAAGATTTCTCTGTCTCCTGCTTGTCTCTCTCATAATTTGTTTAATTTTAAATGCTCACATATTCAATCACTTAAATAAAAACCATCAGAATATATATAAATCATTTATAATATGTGTATAAAATCTTTTATATATATATATATATATAATATATCTTGGGTTCAATCAATTCTATTTCATTTGTTAAAAGATATTTGTCTAGTCAAAACAAAAAGTTCTTGAAGACACTAAAATGACATATTTGGCTAAGGAATAAATTTTCAATAAATAACAAGCACTAGTATTAAAACAAATCAAGTGCTAGTAAAACCATTTCGTAAAATATGCTTTGTTCATCTTATATGGCCGACCAAGTTATCCTCGTGGCCTTGAATAATGCTAACCTTAATATTGTTGAAGAGAATTTCAAGGCTTAGATTCTAAGTGTGGTTTGGGTTTGGGGTCATGGGGCCATGTACCAAAATGGACTCATTGGGAAATTATATTGGATGATTTTAAAAATAGATGATCTTAAATTTTTGGTCCCTTCTTACAGTGTGTCTCAGTATGAATTTATTTATTTATTTTTGACTTATAAGTCAAAGGCCTTTAAAGATTTTTTTATTTTAAATTCATTAAAAATTAGTGTTTTGCTTATAAGATGAGTGAGGTCAAAAAGTTTAAGATCACTCACCTCTAAGTCTATTCATGTAACTTTTAACTGAAATTGAATACCTCGCACTAATAAAATTAATAAATCTGATGAATCGCTGAAATTTTATTACTTTCTCTTGTTTTATTTATGTGATATATTTTGATAGTTTAATTGGATAGTGAAATTGGAAAAGCAAGATTATTTTTAAAAAACTATTGTGGTGATATGAAACAAGTCATTGACATTTGTATACCTACAAATCATCTCGTTAAAGATAAAATAGATAATTGCAAGTTTAATGAAAACGGAAAAGGGCCTAAAATACCCTCGAAGTATTGAAAATGGTACACAATTACCCTCCATCCACCTATTGGCCCCCAAATACCCTTCACATCCACCTATTGACCCCCAAATACCCTTCACATCAACCTTTGGGTCCAAATTTACCCCTTCATTAACGGACCAAAATTAAAAATACTTAAATAATAATTTTTAATGACGTGGCACTCAACCATTGGTTATAATTTAATTCTTTAAAATAATTTTAAACCCACCCATTACCCACCCATTTTAACTAAACCCACCCATTTTAACTAAGAAAAGCTTCTCTCCTCCCTCCCTCTTTCCTTTCTACTGCATTTCCTTTCTACTGCAGTAGAAAGGAAAGAGGGAGGGAGGAGAGAAGCTTTTCTTAGTTAAAATGGGTAGGTAATGGGTGAGTTAGTTAAAATGGGTGGGTTTAAAATTATTTTAAATAATTAAATTACAACCAATGGTTGAGTGCCACGTCATTAAAATTATTATTTAATTATTTTTAATTTTGGTCCGTTAATGAAGTGGTAAATTTGGACCCAAAGGTGGATGTGAAGGGTATTTGGGGGCCAATAGGTGGATGGAGGGTAATTGTGTACCATTTTCAATACTTCGAGGGTATTTTAGGCCTTTTTCCGTAATGAAAATGCTTCACGTAAATTAGATTGCAGAGTGCGGAGTTATTAAATATAAACTCTTAATATTAAGAGTATAAGGTGTTCAATGGTAAAAATATTACTCCTTCCGTATCAATTTATACAAGTTAATATGACTTGAAACGGAGTTTAAAAAAAAAGAATTTTAAAATTTGTGATCTAAAATAATTTGTAGAATTTGTATGACCGTAAATTATTTCATTAAGCGTAAAATAAGAATTTAAAAGTTAAAATTGTTACCAGATACAAAAATGTGTCATTCTTTTTTAGACGAACTAAAGAAGAAAGTAATTCATATAGATTGAAAGAAAGCGAACAAAAATAATTTGTCAAATTTAAATTCTTATTTTGTCTTTGTATTCGACTAATGCACTCTCATTTAGTTGAACAAGAGAGGAACTAGCCTTTAGTTATTGATTCGGTAATTATTTTTTTCCATGTTTTACCCTCAGCATTATAATTACTTATTACTTATTTATCAAATCAATTTTCAAGTTCTAATACTATTAGTATGGATAATATAGTAAAATATTCATATAAATCATCGTTTTTCGAAGGACATGCAAAAACTCAAAGTTAAAAAGTAAAAATGAACTGGAAAAGTATTTAATATGTATACAATAATCTAAAACATTAAACCCATGTACTTAAACTCCTAGTTTGGAAGTTTGAAAGTTTGGACCACACCCCTTGTTCTTCCTCTATAAGAAGACCTCCTCTTTACATTTCAAATTCAAACTCTATAATTCAATTTCTTCTAATTGAGTAAACCAATATTTACAATTTGCAAACAAAATTATCTACCAAAATGAGGAGGAGAAATACTGCTACATATGAGAATTCGAAAAAGAGGATATCAAGTGGAAAACTTGGAAGGTTTCTCAAAGAACAGAGAGGAAGGCTTTACATAATGAGAAGATGTATAATCATTCTAATTTGTTGGCACGACTAGCAACTTAGAAATTGTGCATTCTGAGTTTAAAATGTAGTAGGTTTTAACATATATTCCTTTTCTTTTTTGTATTACACGATCGGTATTGGAAATTTACTGATCCAACTAATCTAAATTTACGTTGTATAGGTTTTACAATAAATGAAACGTACCCTTATATAAAATTTCACGATTCTAATTAGGCACAAACTTGAGATTTCTTATTTTTCAGCGTTATTTATACTCACTCATTTGTAATGGCAAACATTGTCAGATATTCACTGAAGGGTGATCAGTTAAACAACATTAAACAAAAGATATATATTGTTGATTGAACTACATATATAAGTCTATTTCTACATATAACAGTCAAATCACTCAATAACAACATTACGCATTCCAATATTTTTTTAATTATTATTTTAAAGAAATGTTATTTCAAAAAACATATAATAAAACGTAACATGAAAGATCAATTTCACATAAAACATGATTATTGTAATAAAATACCATTATAGCGAATACATGTTATACATAATTTAATGGTATATAAACTTTTGAACGCCCTTGATAAAGTTTCAAGCTTCTCCACCCTTGTAAGCTCTTTCACCCCTAATTCTTCTGGCAAGCTAGATATTGTTGGGCATGATAGTAACACACTTGGCATAAATGGTGCACATATATACAAATTTTTTCTCTATTTCTTAAATAATTATATATATACAATCAATACTCATATCCTTTAAAGTTAGGATTAATTAATTATTTTAACATTTTGAACTCCTAGACTAGTGTTTTAATTTAAAACAAATATCTTCATCTACGGAGTATGAGTTAGGGTAAAACTCAAACTCTAACATTTCTCCTTCATTTTCACTTGAAGAGTCAAAATTTACTGAGAAGAAACATTATATTAAAATGGACACATCAAATTTTTAGCCATTGATTTTCTTTACTCTCAAATCAATTCCCCGCGAATCCACTATTTTTTCTCGCAAGGGGAGACATCAGTCGCCTGCAGGGACAAATGGGTATCATTGTAGCAGAAATTTCAAGCCCAGTAAATTTATCAAATTCGACATTGACGATAATATCAGTTTCATACCTTGTATACTATGGATCAACAAAGAAACTTTGTTTCACTTCTCCCGCCGGATCTAGGCACATTGAGAACACCGATGAATCAAAAGGTGAAGCAAACACCACCGTGGTGAGATGCCATGACAAGTCAGAACGTAATTGGAAAGTTTCAATAAGCAGAGATTTACACATGTATTTGACACATTATTCATGTATCTAATACATTATTGAGATACAATTATATGTATCTATTTTTTATCAATGTATCTTATTAAGTGTGTATGTATCTAATGAATAAATTAGAAATTTACGTTTACGCATGTATTTGACACAATTTATTTTGTCTTGTATCAGAATCTTGTCATATATATATATATATATATATATATATATATATATATATATTTATTACAATATATCTAGCTATTTTCATATTTATGTGAGATACATGTTTTTGGATATAACCTATGAAATTGATACTTAATACATCAAATTATACATATAAAAGATACATGAAATAATATTATATCATATAAATAGATACATAAAATTAATAATAGATCTTATTAATAGGTAAATTGAATTAATACTCAATACTTCTACTATACATATGCATTTACTTGTATGATACTCATGTATCTAAGTGTTTAGTTGATTGGATACACTATATATTGATAATAGATACATCAAATCAATGAATTTATTATTGTAAGAGTAATAAAATGAAACTAATCAAATTACATAACAAAGATGTAATGTTTTATTAATAATATAATAAAATGAAATTAATTAAACATAGATATAATCCTTGATTTTCGTGTTATATTAAGGGATTTAATTATTTTAAATTTTTAAAATTAATTATCTATTTTAAAAATCCTCAACATAACTCCCCTAATTAAGAAATAATTTACAACCAATTAATTTAAATAAATATACTTATCTCAATTTTAATATTCGACAGATATATGTATCTTCCATATTCAGACTCGCATATCCTAAGCACGAAATATGATAAAAAGAATAATATTTTAAACTACCGAAAAATCTTAGTAATAATTTACAATCAATTAATTTAAATAAATATACTTATCTCAATTTTAATATTCGACAGATATATGTATCTTCGAAGTTTTCTTTTAGTTATTTGTTAAAGTGTGTTAGCCGTTTTATAATCTTTAAAGTGATATATGCGTACCTATATATATATATATATATTTTTTTTTTAATACGCTTAATTTATTTTATAAAATGTCCGAAATCGCATCAAAGATTTTAATTCCACTTAACGCTTTGTTGAATTAGTTTTAGTAGTTTTTAGTTTGTTTCCTTAGTTTATAACTAATTTATTGGTTTGTTTTGCTATAGTTTGAGTAATATAATTCAAAAATCGTTTCAAAAGGATTTTGAATTTTTATTTAACATTTTTATTAAATTAATTTTATCTAAATGGTTGGTTTACATTTTCGAGTCTTTGGTTATAACTAAGTCAACTATTTTATCTCGTTTAAATTTTAAAGAGGTTCGTCGATTAATTAAATGTCAATCCAAGTTACTAAAATTTAATTTTGGTTACACTTAAAATTCATTAGGCTGTAATGATTGGGACAAATTCAAAAGTTCTTGTCTAACTTCTCCTTCCAGACCAATTTTGGGCCAGTGTACATCATGCCTTTATTTCGAAATTTCCAGCCCACTCATCTTTCTTCAACTCTTGTAACCCAAGCTTTCCCCCTCAACAGCCCAATATTTTTTTTCCAAAAAAAAGAAAATCGACCCGCCCGACCCAATCCTTTTTCTTCTTCACCTAGAGAATATCCAGAAAGGACGCCAAAATTAGCAACGTTGCGCGTCTCTTCCAAGTGTCAAAGCCAGCGACCTCAAGATGAAGACACATAGTCAAAGCAAGGACGATTGGGTTGATCCTAGACGTCCCTTTCCTTTCCCTTTCCGTATTGAGTTTGAATTTGCAGGGAAAAGTTATCCTCCCTATTTCGAAAAAGGGATTTGAATTCTCGAAGTAAAATCTCGATTCTACCCCTTTTCCCTTTTTTCCCTTTCGAACCCTAATTGTTCTCCCTCTATAAATCATCTCTTTCAGTAGAGGGGGAGGGGGATTTTCGGAGGAAGATCTAAGAGAAATTTTCAAAAAAAAACATTACAGAGACATAGTAGTGAGTTTTTTTAGAGGTTGTCAATCAGAAAAATTAAAAAAATATCAGTTGGACCTTTTGAAGTGAGATTTTAGTAAGAGAACAGAGAAATACTTGAGCAAAAAATAGCTAGAACACTCACTAAATACACTTTTTTTTTAAAAAAATAAAATAGAGGAGAACTAGTTTCGATTTTTGAGTTTGATATTCTGTTCGAATTCCCTTGGTCGCTGCTCGAGTCGAAACTTTTGTGGTTGAGGTTGTCGGTGCTCTCCTCGTTTGTCCCAGATCGCCGCCTCGGAAACGGTATATAACTTCACTTTTCTTGAAGTCTCTCTTTGCTTAGCTGATTCTGTGATGACTATTATGAAGATTAAAGTTCTTTGTTTTGGCTAAACTTTGTGTCTTGGCTTACTTAGATTTGAATATGATTTGTACAGGTGTATGAATTGAAGTTTATTATATTTTTTTTTCTCTTCAAATCGATTTCAAGTTATATAATGTTTGTCTTTCATATTTTCCAAAATTTTGCTCATTTGGTTTCAAATTTTCAGCTAGTCTTGGTTTGCCTCTGTTTGTTGTGAATTCAACGTGTTCATTAAGTTTTAAGTATGTGCGAATCGACATAGCTTGGCCTCTCAATCCCATGTTCCCTTCGAGGCTGCCCTTTAAGTCTCCTCTTGCTTATCAAATTTTATTTCTTTTTCATTTCAAATATTTGATGCATAACTTTTCTAAAAGCATAAGTTTGTTGAGTTAATTTCAAGTGGTCGTTTTATTTTCGTTACAATCAGCTAAATCGTTTGGAGCTTTGCTGTTAAACTTATCCATAGAAGCGGTAAATGGGTTCATTTTCATGAATTATTTTTAAATATGAAAATCATGTTGGTTGTTTTATTTTCTCTTATTTTTTCTGTTAAGTTATAGAATAGGGGTTGTCTAGTTTTGATTATATTTAGGAAAATATGGCTTGCTTATATTGCTAATCACAAAATTGGCAATCTGTTTCTGTGATGTGTTTAATTTTCTTGTCGCTTTCTATCTTTAAGTTTCATTCATGTTGAAAAAAATATTTGATTGCATCACCGTGGTCAGTATGTGGTTTGCTTAAAATATCGAGAGAGGATGGTTTGTTGTATGTGATTGTGGGAAAGTTTTGTGTATTTTTTGCATTTTGAGTATGATGTTAATTTCTTATTGTTACTGCAATTTGATGGGTCTAATTTGTTGTCCTTTTGAAATCATAAGGGATTATTGTCTTGATAAGTAGTGGCTTGTTCGTGAATGTAATGATGGTTCTTATTTAAACTAACTAAGTCGTTTGATCTCATTCAAAATCATGTCTTAAATGTTCTCTTTTCATATGCTAATTTTATTTTTTCTTTCGTTTGTTATATAAACCCCTTTCGAGTCCATGGTGGACTTCTTCCCCTTGCACTTAGAGAAAGAGTCGTGGAGTCTCAAGCTCCTCTTTCGAGTCAACCCGTCTTATAAAGGGCGTACATTTCCAAAGTGAAAAAGCCAAAGTGGAAGGTTGAAGAAGTTGGGGCCAAGCGGCCCACTTTATGTTATTTTATTTTTAAAAACATTGTATTTCGTTATTTTTGAGCCTAAGCCCTTGTCATTTTTGTACTATTACTTTGTTAGTTTAGGACATGTACCGTTGAGATGGACCAAATGCCCAAAATGAAATGGGTCCAAATATCGGTCCAAACGAACAAGAAACCCAAATTTGGACCCCAAACTCTCTCTCTACTCTTTCTTTTTTTATTTTTTTTTGTTTATTTATCCGCTACTATTTTTTGTTAGCTTTAGGGTCAAAAATTCCAATTCCACTCGAAGCGCCCTAATGTTTTAGCGATTTAAAATTGAGTCAAGTTTAAATAGTTTTTATAATAAACTCTACAAGTTAGATGCTTCACTCAGATAAAAAATTAAGAACTCACTTTCAAATAATTTCTAACAAATTTTTATATCAAAATTTAAGTTAAACGGTTTTAGCCAACTAAGTTAATTGTAGGATAATCGCAAGTAAGCGGACGTCTCAGGTGCTTTTAAACCTTCCTAAAGCGTTAAAATGAATCTCCGAACCCCTAAAATATCTTTCAACTTGATTTCCAGTTTAGTCAAATTGAAAGAATAGTTTTCTTAATTTTTTTCAAAAATTTAGTGGCGACTCTAACAAGTCCAAAAACATATAAAAAATAATTTTCCCAAAAACTTTCGTATAAAATAGAAATGGCAACTTCCGTTGGGGAATTAGAGGATCCTAACCTTAAAACAGATATTATTTGGCTATGTGTATAATTGTTTATTTGTTTATTTTATGTCATTATTGAAACTGTTGCATTCATGACATAACATCTTCTGTCAAATGACGATTATTTTCATTTCCACTTAAAAGATGATTATGGGGGTTTACAGTCGTTCGTTAACCAAAATTTTTCTCGGGGCACCCTGACGAGTGTAGTTGGCTACTTGATAGTCAACGGTCGTTAACTGTCCCAGCCCAAGTAGTCCGCTTGGGTTACCCTTTCCACTCTAAATACAAACCCACTCCTAGTTAATCTAGGATCTCCTAGTTAATCTAGGATAGAGCGAAACCCAATCCCGAAAAGTAGCACATTGGCCTAAGATGACTCAACACCCAAGGAGTGTTGGGCCCATAAGAAAGACCGCCTTGAGTCCAAAGAGCCCACGGATTGATAGGACTATCATATTTGTGTGTTAAATCTGAAGAATATATTGCATGGTTAACTGTTTGTTGTATCGTGGGGGGTGACAACTAACTAGTTGTATGTTTTTGTAGATGTCGAGTCAATTCCTCAGTTTCAACAAGGTCACCAAAACACCGGACATTCTTCGCGTATGGTGGAACAATCTCAAAGTTTGCCAAAAGAGAGAAATCTCGATTCACTTGGGCCACTTACCTTCGATGATGGACTTCAAGGTTTGGTCCACGTTTATCGAGGTAATAACACGATTTCGGGACGACGAAATGATGGTGTTTCAATTTGGAGATGTCGAAATAACACTGACATTAGAAGAAATTAAAAATTGTCTGGACTCTATTGGAACTTGTGGCAAGAGGAAAAGATATCTGATCATCACATTCTTCTACTAGATAGGCCGACTACCGGAGAATTGAGAGAGATGTTGTTGCTGGTAAGGTCCAACTGGTTGGATGCCCAAAGTATACCACTAATGAGATTCTTCGAAAGATGGGGGCACGATAGCTATTTCGCGCAATTTCTAAACGAATTCCATGATCACAACACTTGGAGACAAACTCAAGTCATTGCGCTCTCTACATGCCTTTTAGGAACGATGGTGTTTCCTCAGGATGAAGGAAAAGAGATTGACACCCGGGTAGTAATGGTAGTGGATACTATCTTCAGAGGAATCTGTAATAAACAAGAAGAAAAGAAATACTACAGTTTGGCCCCGGTCATTCTGGCCGACATTTATCGATCTTTGAATTTGTGTAAGAACGGGTTCTCATTTTTCTAATCCTGCAACATTTTGCTTCAGTGGTGGATGACTGAGAATCTCTGCAAAACGGAAGGCACCCATCCACAAGATTTGGCCAAACCGAGCCAAACGAGTCCCCTTAATAATTATGAATTCTACTTAAGCATCCGCAGATTCCCAATTCATACCACTAGGGGTGCGTGGCAAGAGTATTTTAAATGATCTAAGATAAAGAGATATACAGTGGATGTTACCGGACTTCAAGTCCGAGAGGATAGCAGCACAAGGGGACAAACTTCCATTTTTAATCCTTCCCAACATCAGAGGATTGCGGCCCTACAACCCAGCTAGGGTAGACCACAAATCACACCCGTCCAAGGGGATGCTAGCTCTTTTGTCGTCGATTATAGTGGGAGCGGCAAAATACCTTTCTCCAAGATCATCATCCAAGAATGAGCCGGACGTGTCAATATGAAATGGGGTATGACCGAAAACAGATACGAAACTGGGTATGTCGACGAATGCAAGACATGGTTGCAGAATGATCTATGTGGTGTAAAGAACCCAACACCGCGCGTTGGTCGAGAAATCGAAGACGTACAAACAAGGCTTCAGATCCATGCATACCATTTTCAACAAGAATGGGACCGAAGGGAGCAAGAATTTCAGCGAAGGGAGCAAGAGTACCAGTCTAGAATTATTGAAAGTCAGAGGGTTTTAGTTGTGACATCACAAGAGATAGCCGATGCAAGGGATTTTCTAATGCGTTTGGATGCGACCCTAGACGAGCAGATGAACACTCTACAAGTCGTGCCGACATCCTCCAAAGCTGTGTTCACTGAGCCGTACGTGTTAACAAGCAAATGCATCATCCGCGAAGAAATAGAGAAAGCAAAGTCGTCGACCTTCTAATTCACTTGCATGGGATTATTTTCTATATGTATTCGCATTGTATTCCCCTCCCTAAAAATGTACCCCGATTTGATTGAAACTATGTAACAGACGTTATGATTTTAAGCAAAGTTTATTTTGGGGGGGTGCAACAATATGTTTCAAATAATGCAATACATCCTTCAGATCGCTAAGCCTACCCTTGGCACCAAAGGGTCACATGCATGGTTAGGACGCGATATGTGTGTTTTAACTGCTTATGTCCTATGCTGCTGTGAATGAGGTATAGTTGACCCATTCTATCCAGAAATTTACAGAAGATATATACACAAGTCACTATCACAAAATGTCCGACCAAAATTTTCCAAGTCTTAAGTTTCTCACTCAAAAACACCTCTCATACCCCAAATCCTAAAATATTATGCTACTGTCTCGGAAAAAGTGAATCACTGCTATGGAAAAGGGAAAGAGTATCCAGACTTATAGTTTTCTCCTTGCATCCCCGAGAAGAAAATCAACGAAGAGAGTTATGAGGAGGCACTTGCCCGCAAACCTTCTTTCGAAGGACTTCTGGCGAAAGGACACAAGAAAATTTTTCTCGAAGCATATTCGCAGGAATACTGAAAAAGGATAGAGGCCATTTCGTGCGCCCTCATTTTCGAGCATTATCGATCTAGATGTATGCTGAGGTGGTGGGTTTTTTAAATGTTAAGAATTTTAAAAAAAACCCAGCCGGGTCAGGTCGGGTACGCTTCATTAATGACGCGACGAGTACCCGACGATGGTCCATCGCAGTTGTGACGGTCCGTCGTTGGTTCTGTCGCGTGTGCCCTAGTTTTAAAAATAATAGAAAGACGTATCTTGCACGACGGATTCATACGATGGTCCGTCGCGTTGGTGACGATCCGTCGATGGGTCCGTCAATGACTGCTGCAGAGTGATTTTCTGCAGAATTTCCTAGTGATGTGCCTGCAAATTTAAAACCCATTAGTAGAAAATGCTACCATTACTAGAAACAAAAACTATAAGTATTGGGTTGCCTCCCAAACAAGTGCCTGATTTAACGTCGCGGCACCACTAAGGACACTTGATTACTCAGACTTCATCAAGATGGTATGCCTCGATCACTTCATTCGCCGATTCAGCATGCCCCAAATAGATTTTTTATGCATTGTCCATTCACCTTCAACTGCACGCCCTCATTGGTTTCCAACTCAACTACTCCATGAGGGAATAGTTGGGTAACCAAGTAAGGACCAGTCCATTTGGACTTGAGCTTGCCCGAAAATAAGCGCAACCTAGAATTGAATAAAAGCACCAAATCCCCAACCATAAACTCTAGTTTTTCAATTTTTAGGTCATTGTACTTCTTCATCTTTTCTTTGTAGAGGGCTGAGCTTTCATAAGCTTTCAGGTGAAATTCATAGAGTTCATTCAACCTAGTTAACCGTTGTTCTGCAGCTTCGCTCCAATCCATTTTAAACTTCTCATATCCCACATGACTTTATGCTCTAATTCAACCGCAAGATGACAAGATTTCCCATATACAAGTTGGTATGGTGATAACCCTCAAACTTACTTCTCAAATAAGAAGTAAAGCGGTCGTATTAAGTAAAGAACCCAACTAATGAGGTTGGGATCGTTCCCACGAGAAAAATAGTTCAGACTTAACTTCAATCTATTATTACTATTATTTAGTCAATTATTTCCGTGAAAAACAAAGACAATAAAAGGTTTTTTTTTACTTCTAGATGAATGAAAATAACTAGCATAATGAAAGGAGACAACTAACAGCTTCAAATGTTGGAATTTAATCAGTTAATAAAAGTAACTAGGGTTTACGTGTTCCCCACAGGTTCCTAACTTGATAATTCTAACTATAAAAATTCTTTCCTAGTATCTTGCATGCAAAGTGATAAGCTATGTATTTCTAAATCCTTCGTCCGGCATCTAGAAAATTTCACTCCGCACCTTGGTCCGGCTACGTGTGTTGCGATACTAACCCTTACCTATACCTCATATTAAGCATCGTATTCGATATTTGACTAAGTTATTACCTCGTACCAATCAATACTAGCCTAGTAGATAGTATACAGTAAATCTATGTTGATAATTCTTTTCCTATTATATACCTCCTTGGTCCGGCAAGTAGCATTAAGGCGAGTTCTAACGTTGGCCATCCGTTAAAAAGAAATCTAAGCGAAAGAATTATCAATACATGCAAGATACTATTCTAGAATTGTTATTTTAGTTAGGTTTTATCTCATTATTCGCCTATGGTTCCCACAACCCTAGTTATGGAGTTTAGTTACCCATATTCATAATCACAATATTAAAATATGTAATATAAGAATTCATGCACTTATTTAATGAGAAAGAAAAAATCCAGAAAATTACTTGATTAATAGACAAAATCACCAACAATCAACTCCAGAGAAAAGTGTAATAAACCAAAGTGTAATAATAATCACCAAGTCTAATCCACAAAAGAAGCTAAAATAATCAAATGTCTAACCATAAGAGAGTCTAATAACAAAAGAGTCTAACTACCAAAGAGGCTAACTCTAAAAATGAGTTTTTTCAAACTATTATTAAAAAACAAAAACTTAATCAAAGAAGGACTCTAATTGCTTGAAATCTGTCAAAACGCGGCTGGGTCGACGAACCTCGCGATGGGTCGTCGTGGTCACAACGGGTCGTCATGGACTCCGTTGTCCCATACTTATGCAAATTCTTCTGCTGCTCTCTTCATTACCCTCGACGGCAAGTATGACGGATCATCGCAGGCACAACGGTTCGTCGAGGATCTACGTTCCATAACACTTGAACTTTTGGAATTTGGGTACTAAGACTACTTCTCTGATCTTCATGACGAACCAGCAGGATGGACCGTCATGGCTATGATGGTCCGTCATGTACTTCGTAGCCCTGCACTTGGTCAGACTTCCCCATTTTCCTTCAGCAGCTTCACTACCATGCCACCTACGGATCGTCACAGGCATGACAGACCGTGAGAAGCTCCGTAGGTGGTACTTTTCTGCATTTCTTGCTCAAAAACTTCCGCATTCATCTATATACAGATTTCCTGCAAATAAAGAGAGACTTACATAAAAATTAATACAAAAAGGCTTTTGTACACAAACTAAACTTAAGGAAAAAGAATTAAAAATACCGTGAAACCATGGTATATCAACACCCTCAACTTAAATTCGTTGTTTGTCCTCAAGCGACGCACTATGACTTAATACAAAATCTTTGTACAATAGTATCCTTGTACTATCTTTCGCAATCATTTGGCTATCAATCCCGATCAGTCTCATCATATTTATGCATGCTATCACTATTAGGCTTGAATTATGTAAAATTAGACCATGACACAGACTCACCACACACTAACACCTATCCTCTTCAATTTCTCACCGAGGTGCTAATATTTCCGGTATTGCAACTAGTGTCCTCACTTCAAAACAATATCCTCATTTTTCACACAATGATTTTAGTTTGAGTATAAGGATTACTTTTCAATACTCACTCTCAGAACAGATTCACAACTCATTCATACATATTGCCATAAGCTTGCCCTTATTTTCACTGCTTTAAGTTCGCTATACAACTCTTAGGATCACGATAGGACTTTCTTAGCCTGTACCATAGGCTTAGGGTCAGGTAGGGTATATTTAGGTATACTTTGGTGACTTTTTGCCCTCCTTGACATATCGGCTAAAAATACCACTTTTTATCATTTTATTTTGCACAGTTTCTCATATTCTTTCACCTTGCTGTTTTCCCTTCTTTCTTCATTTGTGTAAGTGACTCTCTTCTTTTCTTGCTTGTATTTATTGTATATTTTTTTTATTTTACTTTTATTTCAACTGATTCTTGAGTCACTTTACTTTTGTTCTTTCTCTCGCTTTGTTCTTTCAACCCCACTTTCCAGAGCATTCCACATAATAGCCACCCTCAACTCATGGCTTTGCCATGAGTCAAAGTACACAATACCCACAGTTGGGTCAGGGCCATAAAAAGGTTGTTTACTGCATTAGCCACCCTCAACTTATGTTTTTGGCATAAGCTGAGGTGCACATGTCCAAGGAGGTACCAGGGCCAACACATTATTCCCAGAAAAATCAGTTGGGGTGAAAAAGAAAGGTCTAGTTTAAGCTCAAATCATTTGGATCAAAGAAGGATTAATTTCATTTGTTTTTTTTATTTAGGCTTAAAAAGGGCTATTTTGAACAAGGGCTTATGATCCTTTCCTAATTGTCTATTACAACTTACTTTTAGCAGGACTAACCAGACAAGTTTTAGCTCAGTAAAAATAGTGGACTATTCAAATCTTCCTCACACTCACTTGAAATCTCATTACTCTACCAGATTATCAGACACGTAGTTTGAATTTTAGACTTAGGGTCATGCAGTGGTGTACCTCTATGTCCTGCTTACAGCCACACATTTATCAATTACTATGCCTAGTCATGTATCATTTTCATTTCATCAGGATATCATTTTAGCAATCATGCTTCAGAATTAAACTATGTACACAAGATATAGACATGTCGGTTCAACAGTAAAAATAATCATTCTCTTGGGGAAAAAGAACACAAGCAAGAAAACCCAAAAGAGGATAGTGAATTGGACTACTCAGACTTCACCCTAACACTCACTTTCCATTTACCCCACCCCCAACAAAAAGACATGCAATTGTCCCCAATGCATAAAAAAATTGAAATATAAGAGTGGAAGGTGAAGCAAACCTGGGCGCAAAACACCGACGATCACCAAGCTAGTGATTCCGGTTCCCCGGAACCCACTACCTCTGTAATTAGGACACCCTCAGTAGTGTCCTCAGCAGCAACAACACTATCAGCAGTGCCTCCTGCTATCTTCACATTTCTGGAGCTAGATGCCCCAAAAGCTGACTCTACGACCCTCATGCGACGCGCCTCCTCATCAGCAAGCGAGGCTCTCCTCGCAGCCTCCATCTCATGGCGCTCCTTCTTCCGTGCTCTAGCCTCAACTCAACCTCCTCTCGACCCCTACGCCTCTTGGCATGCTCTCGAGGGGGAGGTGGTGGAATCTCATAAGTGGCGAATAAGGCTTCCATCACTGTGTCCTCAGCAGGCTCTGCAGAAGGGGTGTCAGATTCAGGCACCCTAGCCTCTAAGATCATATCGATGTATGCGCGAAGACTCTCAACTGCAGCCTGAAGGGTCGACACATCCACCTGAGGGGCTAGATGGGCTAGCACCCGCAACTCAAAAGCATCTAAGCACTGATGAACCTCAGCGATCTTCCGCTCTGTGTGCATGACCATTCTCCGCTCCAAGCGCTCTTCTGCCTCAGCAATAGACCTCTGCATCCAAGGTTGGATGTGATGCAGAAGTGTAGCCATCTTTGCCTCTAGTTTCTGGACCCTAGCAAGCGGGACCAGAGCGGGGAAAGGGGCTGAGCGAGAAGAGCTCATGGCAGTGCTAGGAAGCAGCCTGCGTAGCCGTGCGAGCCTGTGCTACCGTATCAGCCATATTGTCACCAAGTGGAGGCAACTCTAGACGGGGCCCTCTGTGTGGAGTCAACTCATTGGCCTCATCCCTGATGAGGCCGATATTAACAGTGCCCAGTAGGGTCTTGAGCTGATCAATGTGCCAGATGGGCACACCTGTGGACCTGCATAAATAAATGCATGGGAAAGGGTAAGTAGTTGTGACCTTAAAAGCCCTCTCGTGCATGACCGCCTGTAGAATCCAAGCAAAGTCCATCTCAAACTCGGCTATCATCGCCGCCATCAGTACTGCACGATCCCATGTGACTATATTACCAGCGGCTGTGGGGGAAAGGCAGTGGCGGACAATCAACCATAAGAACTTCACCGTGAAGGCCAGGTTAGCCTTCTTGATGTCTCCCTTCGGCTCGGTCACCCAATCAGCACCCTCTCCATCAAGAGACAAGTGCAAGGCCATCCATCTCTTGGTGGTCTCTCTCAGCTATGGCTCACACAAGAATTGTCCATCTTTGACAATTTTCCACCGGTAGTCAAACTCGGCAGTGAGAGGGGTCCGGTTGGCATCAACATCCTCGCCATATAGATACCGGCGGATGGCAGGCAGGGAGATATCAACATGAATGCCATGTACTCGAACATGCTCCAGTGGGGCCTGTTTGGCGGGGGTAGCCCGCTAGTAAATATGTGATCTGAGAGTAGCCACGTAGGAGGCGTAGAACTCTCGGACCAACTCTTCACTATAACGGCCCAACAAACGCACCATCCACTCCAGTCAGTGTCTGGTGAAGAGATTGTGGATCTCTGGCATAGTCGGGAGACCTCCCGTAAGGACCCGCCTCTCCAATGTAAGGGTCCGTGTCATGACCCTTTTATCACTCAGAATCTTTGCGTCTGAATAAACTTGATACTGCCCGTCGACACAAGTCGGCAACCGGGGTGAGAGCACGAGTCGGTAAGCCGGGTGTGGATTCAGAACTGTCAGCCTCATCAGACGAGGCAGACTGTGCAGCTGTGGCGGGTGCAGGAACCTCAGCAGATCCGGAGGCTTCCTCCAACCACGAAAATCCTAAGGAGCCAGACGCTTCTTATTCATGAGTAGCTGACCCCGAAGGTGTGCCGGTCAGTGTGCGCTCTCATCAGACTGGGAGGCAGTGACTACGCCGGACACCAACTTTTTGGGTGTGGCTCTGGCAGCACGTGCAGCTCGGGATGGGGTGGAAGTGCCTGCGGGCACGTACTTGGGGTCACACTCATCATCAGAGCCAATGACTAGGTGGGCAGACGGGGCGACATACTTGGATAGCCCACGTGCGTAGACTCGATCTTGTTTTGGTGCCATAATAGATAGTACCTGTAAAGAATCAATATTAGTACTAGAAAGAGCAAACAAGACAAGCAAAACGACACAAAATAAATAAAAGAGTCAAGATGTAATGACATTTCTATAGTAATAGTTAAACAGGACGGACTAGGTGATGACTCATAGTGAGTACGACGGACCGTCATGGGGTCCTTCATGTATTACTTAGACTATGTTTATGTGGATACCCCTGAAGGAAAGTCACTGACAGTTATGACGGATAAGCAGGACAGACCGTTGTGATTATGATGATCCGTCGTCGATGTCCATCGTGAGAAACTTAGAAAAAAGAATGGGGACCCTTAGGAGAGGGGTCTCTGACCGTCATGACGGTATGTGCAGGATGGACCGTCGAAGGTATGACGGTCCGTCGTAGGTGTCCGTCAGAGGCACTTGGAAAAAATATGGAGACCCTACTTAAACTATGTTTATGTGGAGACCCCTGAAGGAAAGTCTCTGACAAGTATGACGGATAAGCAGGACGGACCGTTGTGATTATTACGGTCCGTTGTCGATGTCCGTCGTGGGACACTAAGAAAAAAGAATTGGGACCCTTAGGAGAGGGGTCTCTGACCGTCATGACGGTATGTGCAGGACGGACCATCGAAGGTATGACGGTCCATCGTAGGTGTTTGTCAGAGGACACTTGGAAAAAATATGGAGACCCTTAGGAGAGGGGTCTCTGACCGTCATGACGGTTATGTAAGACGGACCGCCGAGGGTATGACGGTCCGTCGTAGATGTCCGTAGGAGGACACTTGGAAAAATTTGGAGATCCTTAGGAACAGGGTCTCTGACAACCAGAACGGTTGTGCTGGACGGACCGTCAAAGGTATGACGGTCCGTCGCATGTGTCTGTTGGTGGACACTTGGAGAAAATTAGACAGTGGGGTGTTAGGGATGTTGGGACGGACCCTATGACGGTCCGTCGTGGGTACGATGGTCCGTCATCGGGGTCTCGTTCTGTCATTCAGTGACAGAATTGGGGATGCCACATTCATCCCCTGTGACCCAAATGGAATTTTTAGTGTATTAACCTACATGTGTTTAACCCAAATACCGATTAAACTAGCAATGCTAAAGCACATATTTCTAGAGTTTTAACAAGGCAATTTTGAGGATTCTCAACCTAGGTCAGACCGAATATGTATTAAAGAATGAACCAATCAATAAGAAATAAGCTAATACTAATTGATAAACAAAAATGCAATGTAAATGGGTACAAATCAGAGATACATACCTGAGAATTTGAGAAAAACAAGCGAGGAAGGTAATTGGTGATCAAGAAGAGAACCACAGCAGCAGACTCCGACTAGTAGAGAATGGATTTTTAGGAATTAGGAATTTGGGAAAATGATCGGTTGAAAAAGAGGTAGGAAATTTGAAGTTGAAAAGGGAGGGAAATGGGAGGAAGAGGGAAGTAAATGGGTGAAATGAAGGGGTGGGGTTTTAAATGTTAATAATTTTTAAGAAACCCCAGCCGGGTCGGGTTGGGTACGCTTCATTAATGGCACGACGAGTCCCCAACAACGGTCCGTCGCAGTTGTGATCGTCCGTCATTGGTTCCATCGCGTGTGCCCTAGTTTTGAAAATAACAGAAAGACGCATCTGGCAGGACGGATTCATGCGACGGTTCGTCGCATTCATCAAGGTCCATTGATGTATCCGTCAGTGACTGCTACAGAGTGATTTTCTACAGAATTTCCTGGTGATGTGCTTGCAAATTAAAACCCATTAGTAGAAAATGCTACCATTACTAAAAATAAAAAATATAAGTATTGGGTTGCCTCCCAACAAACGCCTGATTTAACGTCGTGGCACGACTGAGGACACTTGATTACTCAACCTTCATCAAGATGGTATGCCTCTATCACTTCATTCACCGATTCAGTATGCCCAAAATAGAGTTTTATTCGTTCTCCATTCACCTTAAACTGCACTCCCTCCTTGGTTTCTAACTCAACTGCTCCATAAGGGAATACTTGGGTAATCAAGTAGGGGCCAGTCCGTTTGGACTTGAGCTTACCCGGAAGCCAATGCAACCTAGAATTGTCTAAAAGCACCGAATCCCCAACCATAAACTCTCGGTTTTCACTTTTTAGGTCATAATCCTTATTCATCTTTTCTTTGTAGGATATAGCAGATACCAATTGGAGCTCACCACTCTGCCTTATGGACCTACAAATGTTGAAGCTCACTTCTTCATTGTTCAATCGAAATTTCATCTGTCCCTTTTCCACATCAACTAAGACTCCACCCGTAGCAAGGAATGGCCTCCCAAGAATAATAGGCACTTCAAAATCGACTTCACAATCAAGAATAATAAAATCTGCAGGAAATATGAATGACTCTAATTTTACTAGCACATCGTGGAGTATCCCTATAGGCCTTTTCACTGTTTGATCGGCCATCAGTAGTCGCATCGTAGTGGGCTTTGGGTCACCCAAACCCAACTTCTTGTAAATCGAGAGGGGCATAAGATTTATACTTGCCCCCAAATCACATAATGCTTTCGCAAAATGTAATAAACCGACTGTACAAGGAATAGTGAACGCACCCGGATCTTCTTTCTTTTGTACTAGAGATCTTGTAGCAATAACACTACAATGTTGCATTCTATCATCATCCTCAAAAGTGACCGATCTTTTCTTTGTAACCAGATCTTTCATAAACTTGGCATAATCGGGCATTTGTTATAGAGCTTCTACCAAAGGGACATTGATAGAAAGTTGCTTCAACATTGTTATAAAACGCCGATATTTACCATCCTCGGTCTTTTTCACTAATCTCTGAGGAAAGGGTGGTGGTGGTCTAGGCTTCGGAATTACCTTTATAGGGAGTTCTGCATCTTTTCCAGTGCTATCTTCTACTTCACCACTACCCTCTACCACCTTATCATTATCCTTTCTCACTTTTTCCTCTTTAGACGGCATAGGTGGGTCAATGGTTTGCTTACTACCCCGAGTAGTGATTGCCATACAGTGTGCATAATTTTTCAGATTTTGGACTGTGTTGCTAGGAAGAGTGCCCGGTTGCCATGTGTTCACTGTCGCAGATAATTGGGCACTTTGCGACTCGATCTGCTTAATCGATATTACATCTGTATCGACTTTCTGCCCAATACCCGCTAAATCACTCCTTAACTCTTTAATGTGCTCATCATTAGCATCGAACCTCCTCATCATTTTGTGCAACATATTCTTAACTCGCGCCATACTATCTCCACCATCCCTAGGAGTAACTTCACGATTTTGAGGAGGGACATAGGGCCCATTCCTATCATTTCTGTTACCGTAGTTACCCCAATTGAAGTTTTTGTCGGGGTTGTAGTTTCCATCTCGGACATAATGACCCTCACAGTTATAGTTACCAAAGATCCGACCTTGGTTCCTTTGACCTTGGCGCCAATTATCCTGATTTGAGCCTTGGGCACTCGGTCGGTAACCCCCGTCTGCTCATTTACTGCATAGGAATCCTTCGAAGAATAACATTCATCATTTGGTGGTGGTGGTTTAGACAAGTAGTTAACTGCGTTTATCTTTTCTGCACCCTAGTGATATGTTTTAATACCAACCCAAGCTCAGTTCTCATCTGAGCCATCTCTTCACGAATCTCATCTGTGGCTGGGTTGTGAGTGGATTGCACTGCGAAGGTTTTTCTCCCAGAATCTAACTTCCTAGTACTCCAAGCTTTATTATTCCGGGAGATTTTCTCAAAAAAACTTCAGCAATCTCAGCATAAGGGCACTCCCATATGAACCACCCGCTATAGTATCCAACACCGCTTTATTATTATCATCCTATCCCCGATAGAAGTATTCCTTCAGTGACTCATCATCTATCCGGTGATTGGGGACGCTTCTCAAAAATGAGGTAAATTTATCCCAAGAACTACTAACTGACTCTCCTGGTAGTGCCACAAAGTTGTTCACTCTGTCTTTGTGGTTTAGTTTCTTGGAGACCGGGTAGTAGCGTGCTAAGAAAACGACCCTTAGTTGGTTCCAAGTGAAAATTGAGTTGTAAGAGAGCTCAATGAACAAAATAGCAGCCTCTTCCGTCAGTGAGAGAGGAAACACTCTTAGCCCTATTACATCCAAGTCCAAGTCAGGCTTCACTCCACAACTTTTACACACTACCCTTACCATAGCTATATGGGCATGTGGATCCTCAGAAGGTAGCCCAGAAAACAAACCTCAGGCAGTAAGAATATGCATCAGGCTACTAGTTACCACAAAGGTGTGGCCTGGTGGTAGAGGGGGCAAGACAGGTGGCCCATCGGAGTCAACTATATTGTCATAGCCTCTGTAGTATTCTTGGGGCCATGGAGCGGGATTTTGTCCCCTCTATTGGTTTTCACCTGGAGCATCGGGTAACAACTAACCATGAACATCAACCAGAGCTGGGATGTTCTGGTTTGGATCATCATCATTAATACCCAAGTTTCTATTCATGTTGCATAGTGTACGCTCTAATTCGTGATCGTAGGGAAACAAGGGTTCTCATCCTCTACGTGTATTTGTCATATAAGGAAGATGGTTCTGCAAGAATCAAAAATAATAAAACAAAGTAAAATCAAGAAAGCATTGACTAAACTATAGCAATAAGTTTAAGTTAATCTAAAAGCTTTTTTCTTCGGCAGCGGTGCCAAAACTTGATAACGCCCAAACTTACTTCTCAAATAAGAAGTAAAGCGGTCGTATCAAGTAATGAACCCAACTAATGAGGTTGGTATCATTCCCACGAGAAAAATAGTTCTGACTTAACTTCAGTCTATTATTACTATTATTTAGTCAATTATTTCCTTGGAAAACAAAGACAATAAAAGGGGTTTTTTTACTTCTAAATGAATGAAAATAACTAGCTAAATAAAAAGAGACAACTAACAGCTACAAATGTTGGAATTTAATCAGTTAATAAAAGTAACTAGGGTTTACGTGTTCCTTACAGGTTCCTAACTTGATATTTCTAACTATAACAATTCTTTCCTAGTATCTTGCATGCAAAGTGATAAGTTATGTATTTCTAAATCCTTCGTCCGGCTAGAAAATTTCACTCCGCACCTTGGTCCGGCTACGTGTGTTGCTACACTAACCCTTACCTTTACCTCACATTAAGCATCGTATTCGATATTTGACTAAGTTATTACCTCGTACCAATCAATACTAGCCTAGTAGATAGTATACAGTAAATCTATGTTGATAATTCTTTTCCTATTATATACCTCCTTGGTCCGGCAAGTAGCATTAAGGCGAGTTCTAACGTTGGCCATCCGTTAAAAAGAAATCTAACCATAAGAATTATCAATACATGCAAGATACTATTCTAGAATTGTTATTTTAGTTAGGTTTTATCTCATTATTCGCCTATGGTTCCCACAACCCTAGTTATGGAGTTTAGTTACCCATATTCATAATCACAATATTAAAATATGTAATATAAGAATTCATGCACTTATTCAATGAGAATGAAAAAATCCAGAAATTTACTTGATTAATCGACAAAATCACCAACAATCAACTCCAGAGAAAAGTGTAATAAACCAAAGTGTAATAATAATCACCAAGTCTAATCCACAAAAGAAGCTAAAATAATCAAGCGTCTAACCATAAGAGAGTCTAATAACCAAAGAGTCTAACTACCAAGGAGTCTAACTCAAAAAACGAGGTTTTTCAAACTATTTATAAAAAACAAAAACCTAATAAAAGAAGGACTCTAATTGAATCTGTCAAAACGTGGATGGGTCGACGGACCTCGCGACGGGTCGTCGTGGTCACGACGGGTCGTCCTAGACTCCGTCGTCCCATACTAATGCAAATTCTTCTGCTGCTCTCTTCATTACCCTCGAAGGCATGTATGATGGATCATCGCAGGCACAACGGTCCGTCGAGGGTCTCCGTTCCATAACACTTGAACTCTTGGAATTTGGGTACTGGGACTACTTCTCTGATCTTCATGATGAACCAGTAAGACGGACTGTCATGGATACGACGGTCCGTCACGCACTTCGTAGCCCCACACTTAGTCAGACTTCCCTATCTTCATTCAGCAGCTTCACTACGATGCAACCTACGGACCGTCACAGGCACGACTAAGTGTGGCAACGGTACCAGAACCGGCCCGGTAATTACCGGAACCGGTACTATGAGAACCGATAACGTTCCGGAACCGGTACCGAACTGGTCCATGAAACCGGTAAAAATGGTAATGTTCCGTCCCGGTAGTATACCGGATCTGTAGTATACCGGACCGGACCGGAAATCGGGACAGATCGGTAATTGAAAAAAAATTAAAGATTTAATTTTTTTAATTGAATATAATGTTTATTATAATAATTAAGCAATTAAAATTTTAAATTTCAAACTTTAAAACTTAAAAAAAATAAAAATTTTCAAACTTTAAAGTTATAAAATTTAAATTTCAAACTCTTAAAGTTTGAAATTTTTTAATTCAAACTCTAAAGTTTTAATTTAAACTTTTCAAACTTTTAAAGTTTCAAACTTTAAATTTTTAAATTCAAACTTTTAAAGTTTGAAAATTTTAAATTCAAACTTTTAAAGTTTGAAAATTTTAAATTCAAATTTTAAAGTTATAAAATTTAAATTTCAAACTCTTAAACTTTGAAAATTTTAAATTTAAACTTTAAAGTTATAAATTAAAAATTGACTATATTAAAAATTAAATTTAATACAACAATATTAAAAAACAAATTAAGGCGAATAGACTATATTTTTATTAATATTTATTTGATATTACAGTTACATTTACAAAAATATTAGTAGAGTATTAAAAGATTTAATCTACACAGCCACCTTCTAGGAAGGCATCTGTTTGAATTAAATCTCGAATTATCATACTTTTACTAATAGTTGGTGCCACCATATAAATCCCTTCGTAAATCATTCAACATATCTTTAGTAACATGTTCGGGAATTGGTTGAATAGAAAGATCTTCCATTGTTTCAATCCCGTCGTCACTATAATCCTGCATTACTTCATCAACGTCATCTTGAAATTTGGTAGGTAGTGGTTCATGACCCGAATTTCTTCTCTCGTCATTAATCCAATCTCGAAATAATACCAATATCTCCAAGCTGTCGCCTGCTATTGAATGCCTATGTTTTCCAAGTTGAAACCTTGTTGCACTAAAGACGCCTTCCGAAGCTACCGACGACGCTTGCATTGCTAATATATCTCAAGCCATCGGTACTAGTTTTGGAAATCCTTTGCCGCGATTTCTCCACCATTGGAGAATATCTTCAGTAGGTTCTGTATTTTGATTAATATAGGCATCAAAATCATTTCTATTATCGTGAGAAAGTTCAAGATAATCCTGTAAATAATCATCAATATTATTTTCATCAAATCTAACCCTAGAGCTTTCAGGTTCATTTTCACTTGATAAATTTATATTAGCATTATTTAAATCATACAATTTTCTAGCTTCAATTTTTATGTTATGTTTAACTTGTTGACAACTAGAAATTTCTTCTAATATTTCATTAATATCTAAGTTAAAATACATTTTTTCAACCATTCGTGATGCACCTAAATATTTATACTTAGGGTTTAACAAACATGCAGCTAAATAAATTTGAGTAATAGGAATATAATATTTTTTAAATTTTGGAATCATTTTTTCAATGGTTTGTTGAAATCTTGGTTTATTTTTAAATTTATATAATTTAGAAGAAATCATACAAATATCAGGCAAAACAATACAAATTGATGCATTATAAAGTACAGATATTCTTTTTGTAGTTAAGTAAAAAACTTTTAGGAAATCTATAAGTTCATTTATATCATGCCAATCATTATCATCTAGTCTATATGTCATATCAGAATTATGAGCATTCAAAACCATTTGTAAGGGTATTCGATATTCATAAGCGACTACAAGAATTTCATATAAAGTGTTCCATCTAGTAGCCACTGTTTTTGGAATTTTTCTAGGTGGAAGATTATTTTCAAAACAGCGATTTTGAAAATCTTTACGCCTAGACTTAACTTGACATTTAAATATAAAATGACATGCATTTTCAACTTCCGTACATCCGTTATCATACATTTTTACACCATGCCTAACCATCAAATTATATATATGTGCACTACACCTAATATGATAATTATCAACATAGAAAGGATAAAGTGTAGGTTTTAAATATTCAAAGCAACATTATTACTTGAAGCATTATCTAAGGTTATACTACTTATTTTATCACATATTCCATAACTTTGTAAAATATCTAAAATAGTTTGAGCAATATAACTACCGTTTTTTTGCATTTGACAACATTTATAACCTAAAATTCTTTTTTGCATATACCAATTTTCATCAATCCAATGTGCAGTAACAGTCAAATAGTCGTTACCGTTTACACTACGACCCATATCTGAAGTAATAGTTATTTTACAAGTATTATAATAAAATAAACAACGAAGATATTGAAAATGTTGTGCATGATAATCAAATACAACCTTTTTTATTGTATTTCTAGCAAAACCTTTAAAATTTGGACTATATTCAATTTGAATATAATGTATAAAACCGAGATTTTCAGCAAAACTAAATGGCAAACCCATAACCCATATCATTTTAGCTAGTTCTTCAAGATCTTTTTCTCTACTATATGAAAGTGGTACACTAGAGCCAGAAACATTAGACGGATTTAATTGTGTTTTTACCATGTTAGAGCCGCCTACTCCTACATTTTCAAGAAGGGGGTTACCCTTTTTTTTAGCTTCCGATACCGCTTTTACATGCAAAAATTCATTTTTACAACAAGATATTAAATTACTACTCAATTTAATCTATGTTTACATTTATTACAAATAGCTTGTGTTTTATCTTTGTTTTATGTCATAAATTGCCAAACAATCGATTTTTTAACACGTTCTACCTTAGGCCTAGGATGTACGGGGGGAACAAGGACAGAACAACGAAAGAGAGCGGGACTGAGAGTATTAGTAGCTGTAGGTGGCTCAGTTTCATCATCATCATTATCAAAAGTAGGCGTATCAGTATAATTATCAATATCATTATCATTATCATTATCACTAGGCAAATCCTCATAAAAATTACCAAAGCGACGTTGTAAATGTTCATGATAAGGATCTAATCCTGAATTACTATCAATATTAAAACCGTATCATCAACATGTGTATAATCATCCGTATTTATTCTTAATATAGTAGATTTGTTAGTTTTTGATTTAGAAGAACTACCGGTTTTTGCATTATCGGAGGATGTAAAGTTACAAATATTTTTTACATGCTCTAATGCACTTTTTCCCCTTTCCTTTTTGAACAATATTTTAACCGAAATCTATATTAAAAAATTAAACGTGAGATTATATATAATACGAAAAATGTAATGCAAATAATAAATCACAAAATAAATAAATAATTATTTAAATATAAATGAAACATAAAATGAAAGTTGGAAGGAATGTACCAAACACTACTTAAAAAAGTAGACGTTTATGACCGACGAAAGCCGAACGTGGAAAGTTAAAAATTGAATTTTGAAGCTCCAAATCTAATTTCCAAAGACCAAGTAAGGCAACACCGAAATTTAAGATATTATATATTATAGAATTAGAGATTAGAGAGTAGATAGTTGAGAGAGTAGAAGATGAATAGATGATTTAGTGATTTAAAAGAATGAAATTTAGGGGTATTTATAAGTACAAAAATGGGTTAAAGTGTAATTTTTGAAACTTTAGGGTATTAAAAAAGTTTGGGGTGGGGTAGGGCTCCTATTGGCTGAAATTTTACTCAAATAGCCGTTGGGGGGGCCCACTAGCCGTTACCCAATGACTATTAACGGATATATTTTTTTTTTAAAAAAAATTAACCGGATCGAAACAGACCGGACCGGTAATTTATGGAACCGGGAAATACCGGTAAATATCGATTTCCGTCCCGGTACCTGTCCCAGAACCGGAAAGAACGGTCCATACCGGTACCGAACCAGAACCGAACCGGATCGGTAATCGGTAAATGCCGGTTCCGCTGCCACCCTTAAGCACGACAGACCGTCATAAGCTCCGTAGGTGGTACTTTTCTGCATTTCTTGCTCAAAAACTTCCGCATTCATCTTTAGCTAGATTTCCTGCGAATAAAGAGAAACTTACATAAAAATTAATACAAAAAGGCTTTTGGACACACACTAAACTTAAGGAAAAAGCATAAAAAATACCGTGAAACCACGGTAAATCAGGTACATACCTATGGTAGTCTTATACGCTGTCCGGTAGGCCCAAAGAGCATCATCAAGCCTCCTTGACCAATCCGTTCTACGAGCGTTCACTGTTTTTGACAATATCTGTTTGATCTCCCTATTTGACACTTCAACTTGCCCACTAGTTTGAGGATGGTAAGGGGTGGCCACATTATATCGAACTCCATATTTCTCCAATAAACCCTTGAACAATCTGTTGCAGAAGTGGGAGCCCCCATCACTAATAATTGTCCTTGGGGTGCCAAAACGAGAGAATATATTATTTTTTAAGAACATGGTGACACTCTTACCTTCATTGTTTGCGAGGGCGATACTTTCCACCCATTTATATACATAATCAACCACTACTAAAATATACTTCATTCCACGAGAACTCACAAAAGGACCCATAAAGTGAATACCCCAAACATCAAATAACTCAATCCCAAGAATGGGGTTTAGAGGGAGCTCTTGATTTCTTGAAATGCTGCCATCTCTTTGGCATTTATCACATGCTTTAGCAAACTCATGAGCATCTTGATGAAGAGTTGGCAAATAGTACCCACATTGTAATATCTTATGAGCAGTTCAGATAACACTATGATGTCCACCAACGGGTGAGGAATGACATGCCTCTAAAACACTCAACATCTCACATTCTGGCACATAACGCCGAATAAGCCCGTCGGCACAACTACTATATAAATATGGTTCATCCCAAAAGAACTTCACATCGTACATGAACTTTTTTCTTTGATGAAAGGACAAGTCCGATGAAACAATATCATTGGCCAGATAGTTTGCGAAATCTGCGAACCATGGAATCAAGTCTTGTGAGGCAGCCAATACATGTTCATCGAGGAAAGTATCATCAATATCAGTCTTATCCCCTAACTCTCTCATAGCTTCATTTTCTAGTCGGGACAAGTGATCGGCAACTTGATTTTCGGTCCCTTTTATATCCCTCACTTCAAAGTCAAATTCTTGTAGCAGTAATACCCAACGAATAAACCTCGGTTTTGCATCCTTCTTTGCCATCAAATATCTCAATGTTGAATGGTCAGTATGCACTATAACTCTAGTACCTAGCAAATATGAGCGAAATTTTTCAAAAGCAAAGAACTGCAAGGAGTTCTTGCTCAGTCACTGTGTAGTTCTTCTGAGCTTCACTTAGGGCTTTACTAGCATAGTAAATGGGGTGAAGGATTTTGTTCTTTCTTTGTCCCAATACTACACCAAGAGCAACCCCATTAGCATCGTACATCACCTCAAATGGACTGTTCCGATCTGGAGAAATAATGATAGGTTCAGACACCAACTTTTCTTTTAGCTCGCCGAATGCTTTAAGACAGGATTCATCAAAATAAAATTTATAATCTTTCTCCAGCAGTTTGCACAACGGATGTGCAATCTTTCAAAAGTCTTTGATGAATCTCTGGTAAAAACCTGCATTCCCAAGAAAGCTTATCACACCTTTTACAGAGATAGGTGGGGGAAGTCTCTCTATTACCTCGACTTTAGCTCGACCAACCTCTATGCCCTTTTCTGAATGCGATGACCCAAAACAATACCCTCTTTCACCATGAAATGGCATTTTCCCAATTTAGTACTAAATTGCAGTCTTCACATCTCTTAAGGACCTCAGATAAATTGTTCAAACACCGCTCGAATGAATCACCAACCACAGAAAAATCATCCATAAAAACTTCTATAGTATCTTCCACCATGTCGAAAAATATCGACATCATATATCTCTGAAATGTGGTGGGTGCATTGCACAACCCTAACGACATTCTTTTGAATGCAAAGGTCCCATATGGACAAGTAAAAGTGGTTTTCTCTTGATCTTCTTTTGCAATAGAAATCTTATTATACTTTGAATATCCATCAAGAAAACAGTACCACTCTTTTTCGGCATGTCTATCCAACATCTGATCCATGAAGGGCATAGGAAAATGGTCTTTTTCAGTCCATGCATTTAATTTGCGGTAATCCATACACACCCTCCATCCAGTAACCGGTCTCATTGGAACAAGTTCATTTTTATCATTTGGGACCACAGTCATTCCCCCTTTTTTAGGTACACACTGAACAGGGCATACCCAACTACTATTGGCGATCGGATAGATTACTCTGGCATCCAACCACTTAATGATTTCCTTCTTCAAGACCTCTTGCATAGGTGGATTTAAGCGTCTCTGGTGCTTAATACTTGGCTTATGATCGGGCATGAGTTGGATTTTATGAGAACAAATACCAGGAGGGATCCCAATAATGTCCGCAATAGTCCACCCAATAGATCTTTTGAACCTTTTTGGCACTTTCACCAAACTCTCAACTTGTTGTTCATTCAGGTCTGATGCAATGATTACCGGCAAAGTGTCACTATTTCCTAAGAATTCATACCTGAGATGAGGTGGGAGAGCTTTTAGTTCTAACTTTGGATCCTCCTGTATAGATGGTTTCGCGGGTGGAGACTCGCGATTCTTCATATCTAACTCATATTTCTTCGATTTAAACCGAACATCACCTCGATCAAGAGCCGCGACTAATGACTCATACTCTTCAATGAAATCGTTATCAAAATTCATTATCACTGCCGCTAATGCTTCTACACCTAAACGTTATTCTATTTGTGTCTTAGATGTCTCACCAACGTTGTAGGATATAGCAGATACAGATTGGAGCTCACCACTCTGCCTCATGGACCTACAAATGTTAAAGGTCACTTCCTCATTGTTCAACCGAAATTTCATCTGCCCCTTTTCCATATCTACTAAGGCTCTTTCCGTATCAAGGAATGGCCTTCCAAGAATAATGGGCACTTCAAAATCGACTTCACAATCAAGAATAACAAAATATACTTGAAATATGAACAACTCCACTTTTACTAGCACATTGTGGAGTATCCATATAGGCCTTTTTACTGTTCGATCGGTCATCAGTAGCCGCATCGCAGTGGGCTTTGGATCACCCAAATCCAACTTCTTCTAAATCGAGAGGGGCATGAGATTTATGCTTGCCCCCAAATCACATAATGCTTTCGCAAAATGTAATAGCCCGATTGTACAAGGAAAAGTGAGCGCACCTGGATCTTTTTTCTTTTGTACCAGAGATCTTGTAGCAATAGCACTACAATGCTACATTCTAAAGAGACCGATATTTTCTATGTAACCAGATCTTTCATAAACTTGGCATAACTGGGCATTTGTTCTAAAGCTTCTATCAAAGGGACATTGGTAGAAAGTTGCTTCAACATTGTTAGAAAACGCCGATATTTTCCATCCTCGGTCTTTTTCACTAATCTTTGAGAAAATGGGGGTGGTGGCGTAGGCATGGGAGTTACCTTTTTAGTCACTTAAGCATCTTTTCCAATGTTATCTTCTACTTTACCATTAACCTCTACCACTTTATCAGTATCTTTTGTCACCTTTTTCTCATTAGACGGCATAGGTGAGTCAATGGTTTGCTTACCACCACGAGTAGTGATTGCCATACAATGTCCATCATTTTTCAGATTTTGGATAGTGTTGCTAGAAAGAGTGTACGGTTGCCGTGTGTTCACAGTCGTAGATAATTGGGCCAATTGTAACTCAAGTTGCTTAATCGATATTGCATGTCTATCGACTTTTTGCCCAATACCCGCTAAATCATTCCTCAACTCTTTAGTGTGCTCATCACGAGCATCGAACCTCCTTGTCCTTTTATGCAACGTATCCTCAATTCGCGCCATACTACCTCCACCATCCGTAGGAGTAACTTCACGATTTTGAGGAGGAACATAGGGCCCATTCCTATCATTTCTATTACCATAGTTACCTGTGTTGAAGTTGTTGTCGCGGTTGTAATTTCCTTATCGAACATAATGACCCTCACGGTTCTAGTTACCATAGATCCGACCTTGGTTCCCTTGACCTTGGCGCCAATTCTCCTTATTAGAGCCTTGGGCACTCGGTCGGAAACCCCCAGTCTTCTCATTTACCGCATAGGAATCCTCCTCATAATAGCATTCATCATTTGGTGGTGGTGGCTTAGACAAGTAGTTGACTGCATTTATCTTTTCTGCACCCCAGTGACATGTTTTAATAACAACCCAAGCTCAGTTCTCATCTGAGACATCTTTTCACGAATCTCATCTGTGCCTGGGTTGTGAGTGGATTGCACCGCAAAGGTATTTCTCCCAGTATCCGACTTCCTAGTACTCCAAGCTTTATTGTTCCGGGAGATTTTCTCTAACTTTTCAGCAATCTCAGCATAAGGACACTCCCCATAAGAACCACCCGCTATAGTATCCAACACCACTTTATTATTATCATTCTGTCCCCGATAGAAGTATTCCTTCAGTGACTCATCATCTATACGGTGATTGGGGACACTTCTAAAAAACAAGGTGAATCTATCTCAAGAACTACTAACTGACTCTCCTGGTAGTGCCACAAAGTTGTTCACTTTGTCTTTGTGGTTTAGTTTGTTGGAGACCGGGTAGTAGCGTGCTAAGAAAACGTCCATTAGTTGGTTCCAAGTGAAAATTGAGTTATAAGGGAGCTCAGTGAACCAAATAGCAGCCTCTCCCGTCATTGAGACAGGAAACACTCTCAGCCCTATGACATCCAAGTCCAAGTCAGGCCTCCCTACACAGCTTTTACACACTACCCTTACCTTAGCTATATGGGTATGTGGATCCTCAAAAGGTAGCCCTGAAAACAAACCTCTGGCAGTGAGCATTTGCATCAGGCTACTAGTTACCATAAAGGTGTGTCCTGGTACTAGAGGGAGCAAGACAAGTGGCCCATCGGAGTATTCTATATTGGCATAGCCTCTGTAGTATTCTTGGGGCCGTGGAGCGAGATTTTGTCCCTTCAGTTGGTTTTCACCCGGAGCATCGGGCAACAACTGACCATGAACATCAACTGGAGCTGGGATGTTCTGGTTTGGATTATCATCATTAATACCTAAGTTTCGATTCATGTTGCGTAGTGTACGCTCTAATTCGTGATTGTAGGGAAACAAGGGTTCTCTTCCTCTCAGTGTATTTGGCATACAAGGAAGATAGTTCTGGAAGAATAAAAAATAATAAACAAAGTAAAATTAAAAAAATATTGACTAAACTATAGTAATAAGTTTAAGTTAATCTAAAAGCTACTTTCCTCGGCAGCGGCGCCAAAATTTGATACGCTCAAACTTACTTCTCAAATAAGAAGTAAAGCGGTCGTATCAACTAAAGAACCCAACTAATGAGGTTGGGATCGTTCCCATGAGAAAAATAGTTCAAACTTAACTTCAATATATTATTACTATTATTTAGTCAATTATTTCCTTGGAAAGCAAAGATAATAAAAGGGGGGGGGGTTATTTCTAAATGAATGAAAATAACTAGCTAAATTAAAGTAGACAACTAACATATTCAAATGTTGGAGTTTAATAAACTAATAAAATTAACTAGGGTTTACATGTTCCCCACAGGTTCCTAACTTGATAATTCTAACTATAACAATTCTTTCCTAGTATCTTGCATGCAAAGTGATAAGTTATGTATTTCTAAATCCTTCAACTGGCATCTAGAAAATATCACTCCGCACCTTGGTCCTGCTACGTGTGTTGCTATACTAACCCTTACCTTTACCTCACATTAAGCATTGTATTCGATATTTGACTAAGTTATTACCTCGTACCAATCAATACTAGCCTATTAGATAGTATACACTAAATCTATGTTGATAATTCTTTTCCTATTATCTACCTCCTTGGTCCGACAAGTAGCATTTAGGCGAGTTCTAACATTGGTCATCCATTAAAAAGACTTCTAAGCGAAAGAATTATCAATACATGCAAGACACTATTCTAGAATTGTTATTTTAGTTAGGTTTTATCTCATTATTTGCCCATGGTTCCCACAACCCTAGTTATGGAGTTTAGTTACTCATAGTCATAATCACAATATTCAAATATGTAATATAAGAATTCATGCACTTACTTCAATGAGAAAGAATAAAATCCAGAAGTTCACTTGATTAATCAACAAAATCACCAACAATCAATTACTGAAATTAATTGAAGACTAAAGATTCTCCACAAGTGTAATAATAATCACCAAGTCTAATCCACAAAAGAAGCTACAATAACCAAGAGTCTAACTATAAGAGAGTCTAATCACCAAAGAGTCTAACCCCAAAAATGAGGTTTTTACAACTATTTATAAAAAATAAAAATCTAATAAAAAAAGGACTATAATTGCTAGAAATCTGTCAAAACGCGGCTGGGTCGACGGACCTCGCGACGGGTCATCATGATCACGACGGACCGTCATAGACTCCGTCATCCCATACTTTGCAAATTCTTCTGCTGCTCTCTTCATTACACTCGACGGCAGGTATGAAGGATCATCACAAACACAACGGTCCGTCGAGGGTCTCCGTTACATAACACTTGAACTCTTGAAATTTGGGTACTGGGACTACTTCTCTGATCTTCATGATGAACCAGCAGAACGGACCGTCATGGCTACGACGGTCCATCACGCACTTCGTAGCCCCACACTTTTTCATACTTCCCCATCTTCCTTCAACAACTTCACTACGATGCCACCTACGGACCGTCACAGGCACGACGGACCGTCACATACTCCGTAGGTGGTACTTTTCTGCGTTTCTTGCTCAAAAACTTCCGCGTTCATCTTTAGACAGATTCTTGCAAATAAAGAGAAACTTACATCAAAATTAATACAAAAAGACATTTGGACACACACTAAACTTAAGGAAAAAATATTAAAAATACCGTGAAAACCACGGTATATCATGAGGCCCGTCGAAAGAACTTCTTCTCAAGTGGAATCAGGGGACCGCCACAAGACTTGTGAGTGTCATCCCAACCAGAAAGGGCATACGATAGAAGAGTGCATAGAGTTCGAAAATGCAGTCCGTCGTTTGTTCAGCATGGACAGTATTCTGAACACTTGGGGTGATGGCGTCCTCCTTGCATGTGATGAACCGCGGCTTGACATACCTGTCCCAGAGAGGACCATATTCTATCGTTTCTCATTCACGCCATTTAAGATAACGATGAGGGAAATTTACTCAGAATTAGTTCAGAATAGAATCTTCAACCGTTTCTACGTGTGCTTGGAAGTATCGGATTCTCTTCAGTACGAAGTTCGGAAGCGTTGTCCTATCAAAATTTCGTAGACCACAACATTGAAAAGTGTCTTGAGTTCTTCCATGACCTCGAATCCTTTGTCAACATGGGAAAGATTTGAGTCGAGTTTATTCCTTGTGACTGATGCTGCAATGAGAAAAAGAATGACTGAGATGTAGTCATTATTATTATCATTAAATCTTTGTTGTCTTTCAATTTCCTTGTAATCGCAATGAATTAATGAAGGAAAATATTTTATTTTGTAATCGAACTACGTTGGGCCTGAATTCTGCTAGTATTGATTTTTCACTTCATATATAAGTTACTTCTCTTTTTAAAAATAAGTCTTCTAACAATGTAATGAGGCTTTTTAGTCCTCTTTCAATTGCACTATGACTAATATTGCCTAATAAAATTTTGAATAGTTTTTCTATGGATTCTTATATATGTACAATGAATTTGTGTCTATCGAGATGCATATGTCATCAACAAACTATTAACCCGAACCAAACCAATAATAACCAAATCGACAATTATTTTTTTTGATTTAGTTTAATTTGGTTTTAGAAATTTAAAAATCAACTAATTTTTATTTGAATTTGCTTTTAACAATAACCGATCCAAACTGAACCATGAATACCCCTTGATATATCCAACAATCCACATGAATGAGGGATAACTAAAACACAAAGGAATGTGCGGATGAGTGTGTACTATTTAAGAAAGGATCAATTGTACCTGGATAAGGAGATTCCCTTAGAACTTTTTGTAGTGAACATATGTTGGATACACTCGGTCAATCGGTAGATATGAACTTTGAAATCGTCGAGCTTTGGTGTATATCTAGATAACCATATGTCATATAATCAACCCTTTACTATTTATGATATTTACGGTTGTATTCATTTCAGCCATGAACAAATCCTGATTTCATGAGTGTATAGAGAATAGACTTTTTAAGCTTTATTTTATCCATGTTCTTGAACATGTCTTCATCATAAAAATGTATTAAGTTGGTTGACGATGTCGAACCGCCACTCACAACTTTGTTTTCTCCTTGAAGCTAACTCTTGGAATCTCCAGTCTGCTAGGTAGAGTTACCACCATGATGAATTTTCCTAAGTTGTAAACACATTCATTACAACAAATTCAATTATTAGGGACGTATAATTTCGTCATTTATAAATTATTTTTCGTCACAAAAAAAATTATTTGACGAAATTTTTTTTGTCATTCAATTGTCAATAAATGTGGGTCACTAAAATTCTACGGAGACGATTTAGTGCTTTTATCACAAAAAAGTTATATTTTAACTACAAAAAAAAAAATTCGCCCCCAAATGCATAAACATTTATGACGAATTTATTTGTTGTAAAAAGTATATTATTTTTGTAGTTGATAGTATGACTTAGTCACTAAAAATGTTCTTACTACTGACAAAACTACGTTGTCACTAATTATTTCATTCAATCAGTAACAACACTAATTGTCTCTAAAGCTATATATATTTCGTAGTTGAACAAATATAATTTCGTCATTAATGATTTATTTTGTGTATAAAATTTTGTTTCGTCCTTAAATGTATGCAAATAGGAACAAATATAATATTATAAAAATGATAATAATTTTGTAGCTAAATTTATTATCTTGTCACTAAAAGTATTACTATTACCAACATCATATAATTGTCACTATAAATTATCATGATTAGTAAAAACTATAACTGTCAGACAGGGAAAAATTCATGATTATTGAAGCATGCAAACAGTCAGACTTCCTATGTAAAGGCTACATTTTGAGTGTTTTAGAGGATGACTTAAATAATGTCTATAGTGCAATAACAACTTCAAAAGAGTTGTGGGATGCACTTGAGAAGAAATATAAGACAGAAGATGCATGCTTGAAAAAGTTTGTGGTCGCAAATTTTTTAGACTATAAAATGGTAGATAGTAAAACTGTTGGATCACAAGTGCAGGAACTTCAACTAATTATCCATGATCTTATTGTTGAAGATATGTTAGTAAATGAAGCTTTTCAAGTGGTTGCAATGATTGATAAGTTGCCTCCTTCGTGGAACGATTTCAAGAATTATCTAAAGCACAAGAGTAAAGAAATGAAGCTTGAAGATCTTGTGATTCGGCTCAAGATTGAGGAAGATAACAAAAACGCCGAAAAGAAGTCGCGTAAGAGTTCAACAATCATTGGAGTTAATATTGTTGAAGAAGCTCCTACCAAAGACAAAAAGAGAAAGAAGTCCAACGGGAAGAAGTCAGAACAGGCCAAGAAGAAATTCAAAGGCAATTGTTACAATTGTGGCAAGGCTGGTCATAGGTCTTCTGATTGTCATGCTCCAAGAAAGGACAAAAACAAAGACAAAGGCAAAAGTCAAGCAAACATCGTGGAAAAGATGGAAAATGCAGATGACTTGTGTGCAATGATATCAGAGTGTAACTTAGTTGGAAATCCCAAGGAGTGGTTTCTCGACTAAGGTTCCACTAGACATATTTGCTCTGCGAAAGAAGTCTTTGCAACGTACACTCCTGCTGAGTACAATGAAGATTTATTCATGGGAAACACAACAACAACAAGGATTGCAGGAACTGGGAAAGTAATATTGAAAATGACATCCAACAAGGTGTTGATTTTGAACAATGTTCTACATGTCCCTATTATTAAAAAGCATTTAGTTTCTGCTGCACTACTCGTTAAGAACAGGTTTAAGTGTGTCCTAGTTAGTGATAAAGCTGTAATAAGTAAGAATGAAATGTTCATAGGAAAGTGCTACCTCAATGAGGGTCTTTTCAAACTAAATGTAATGGTTATTGACAGTATTAATAAAAATTCTGTTTTTGTTTACTTATTGGAGTTAAGTGATTTATGGCATGCCCGTTTGGGACATGTAAATTACAAAGCCTTGCGAAAATTGGTTAATCTAGAAGTATTGCCTGATTTTAAATGTGATAAGTCAAAATGCAAAATTTGTGTGGAAAGTAAGTTTGTTAAACATCCTTACAAGTTTGTTGAAAGAAATTCTTAAACTTTAGACTTAATTCACACAGATATATGCGATATGAAGTCAACACCATCTCGTGGTGGGGAAAAGTATTTTATAACTTTTATTGATGAATGCACTCGATTTTGTTATTTATATTTTCTTAATATTAAGGATGAAGCATTTGATGCATTTAAGCAATACAAAAATGAAGTGGAAAACTAATTGAATATAAAGATAAAAATAATTCAGAGTGATAGGGGTGGAGAATATGAATCTCCTTTTGCAGAGATATGTTTGGAATATGGTATTTTTCATCAAACTACTGCACCTTATACACCACAGTCAAATGGTTTGGTAGAATGGAAGAACAGAACATTAAAGGAAATGATGAATGCCTTAATGATCAATTCTGGTTCACTGTGAAACCTTTGGGGGGGAAGTCATCCTTACAACTAAAAAATACTCAATAGAGTACCCCATCGAAAAACGCAATCAATTCCATATGAGTTGTGGAAAGGAAGAAAACTCAACTTGAAATATTTCAAAGTGTGGGGGTGTTTAGCCAAGGTAGAGTTTCCTTTACCGAAGAGGGTTAAAATTGGACCCAAAACAATAGATTGTGTCCTTATTGGGTATGCTGTGAATAGTAAAGCCTGTCGATTTTTGGTTCACAAATCTGATAATCCTGAGATTCATGTTAATACGATAATTGAATCAGATAATGCATAGTTTTTTGAAAACATTTATCCGTATAAAACTGAAAGTGAGTCAACAAGTGAAATACCTAAACGACCACGAGAAGAATCAATGGAAAATATTCTAACTAGTGAGGAACCTAGGCGTGGTACTTGACAACGAAAATCTTATTCTTTCGGACCATATTTTGTAGCACTATTGCTTGAAAATGAGCCTCAAATATTTAATGCAGCTATGTCTTCGTCAGAGTCAACTTATTGGAAGGAAGCAGTCAACAGTGAGATTGAATCAATTTTAAGCAATCACACTTGAAAATTGGCTGATCTTCCTCCAGGAAATAAACCTTTAGGATCAAAGTGGATCTTTAAAAGAAAAACGAAACCTGATGGGACTATTGACAAATATAAGGCTAGACTGGTAGTCAAAGGCTACAGACAAAAGGAAGGTCTGGACTACTTTGACACATACTCTTCAGTAACAAGTTTAACATCAATTAGGATGTTAATATCACTAGCAGCAGTACATGATCTTAAAATCCACCAAATTGATGTAACGACAGTCTTCTTAAATGGAGAGTTGGAGGAAGAAATTTACATGGAACAACCTGAAGGGTTTATAGTTCCTGGTAAAGAAAAGAAATTGTGCAGACTTGTGAAGTCACTTTATGGACTCAAGAAAGCACCCAAACAATGGCATGCTAAATTTGACCAAACAATGTTGGCAAATGAATTCAAAATTAATGAATGTGATAAATGTGGTTACATTAAAAATGTTATGAATCATGAAGTCATTGTTTGTTTGTATGTTGATGACATGTTTATAATGAGTAAAGAAATTGACGATATAAATGCTACTAAGCGTATGTTGTCCAGCAAGTTCGATATGAAAGACTTAGGAGTTGCTGATTTGATCTTAGGGGTCAGAATTATCAAAACTCCCCAGGGACTAGCACTATCTCAAATCTCATTATATTGAAAAAGTATCGGATAAGTTCAAATACTTGAATTTTAATGTTGTCAAAACTCCAATTGATTTAAGCTGTACATTTAAAAAGAATGAAGGTCAAAGTGACTCTCAATTGGAATATGCCAGAGTGTTGGGAAGTTTGATGTATATTATGAATTGCACGCGACCAGATATAGCATGTGCTATTAGTAAACTGAGTTGGATATCTATGAAACGTGTGTTGGGTTATCTAAAATATACACAACATTATGCTTTGCATTATAATAAATATCCTATTGTGATTGAAGGATATAGTGATGCAAATTGGATCACCATGTCAAATGATGTAAAATCCACGAGTGGTTATGTGTTCATACTTGGTGGAGAAGCAATCTCTTGGAAATCGTCCAAACAAACATGTATTGCTCGCTCCACAATGGAATCTGAATTCATTGCTTTGGATAAGGATGGTGAAGAAGCGGAATGGATCTAGAATTTCCTAGAGGATATTCCATTTTGGCCCAAACCTGTTGGACCAATTTGCATACATTGCGATAGTCAAGCAGCAATAGGTAGGGCAGGGAGCGTTATGTACACTGGAAAGTCTCGTCATATACGACAGAGACATAACACCGTAAGAAAACTGCTCTCTAGTGGAATTATCAAAATTGACTATGTAAAGTCAAGCGATAATGTGTCAGATCCACTTACAAAAGGCCTAGTGAGAGAGGCAGTTGAAAGATCATCTAAGGGAATGTGTTTACGAATTAGGACAAGTCAGCATGACGATAACTCTATCTAGCAGACTGGAGATCCCAAGAGCTAGATTCAAGGAGAAAAACAAAGTTGTGTCTGACAGTTCGACATTGTCAATTAACTCAATCCATTCTCATGATGAAGACAATGTTCAGGAAAAGGTTAAGATTAAGGATTGTTAATGAGGTAATAAAGCTTAAAGTTTTTAATGATTTGCTAAGTTTGATAGATTTGACCAAATAATGTATCTACGAGATGACACGGTTAGAAATCACATATGTGAGTGTGAAGTGGAAGCCGCTTCAAAGAGAATTTGATGTCAAAAGCCTATTCTCTATACACTCATGAAACAGGAGGTGTTCATGGCTGAAACGAACACAACCATAAGAATCATAAACAGTAAAAGGTTAATTGTGTGACATATGGTTGTCTAGGTATACACAAAAGCTCGACAGTTCAAGGATATCACATATACCGATTGATCGAGTATATCCGACATATGTTCACTACGGAAAGTCCAAGGGGAAACCTATTTATCCAGATGCAATTAATCCTTGCTTGTAAAGTACACAATGTCCATGCATTCCTATGTTATAACCATTCCCATCAATGTGGGGGATTGTTGGGTATGTAGCAAGAATTGATGGAAAATAGAGGGAAGGAGAGGAATTTGAAAAGTTGAGAACTTGAAGAGTTGGGAACTTGAAAAGTCCTCTTATGCTTTAATGAAAAGGTAATTGTCCCTCGTCGGTAATGTAAAGGAAAATAGGAGAGTTTAAATGCATAAACACTCCTATTAATTATTAAAAGGGTTGGAAAGAGGGACCCCCCTCGCGCCGCCGTCGTCGTCGCTCGCTTTGGCTTTGACTTTGGCAAATGATCGATTGAGAGATTATTTTTTGGACAAAATTTGTTTAATTATTTATTTAATTAATTAAATGGCCAAAAAATATTTTCAACTAATTAGTTGATAACAGAAGTTAACCGAATTTTTTTCAACTTTTTAGTTAACCCGACCCAACTCGAATCCGCGCGCGTGACCCATTTTATTTTCTGTTTCATTTAAAATTCCCTTCACGACTGTTCTGAAAGGTTGCAACATGCAGGAACAGTCAATACCATTGGAAAGGTTGCAAATTTTCATTAATGGTCATGTCAATTCTGAAAGGGTTGCAACCTTTCAGAACATATTCTTGTTGCCTATAAATACCACTCAATCTTCAGAATATTTTTCAACAAATTTCTGATCTTCCTTCTTCTTCTAAACACTCGTGTACTTTCTTGTTGTGGATTCATTCGCTGACAGTAGAGTTGTTGGTATCTACACTCTACAGATTAAGATCATTTTACCCTGGGAGGTTATATTCCAAATCAAACCTCGGATACTAGAGGGGAATAATTTCCTTAAGGGGACACTGTGAATTCAGTGGACTTGATTTTCTTCCAAATTAAAAGATTATTTCAGATTCTGGTAGGATTTACAGATTTAAGTATTTTGAGAAATAAATTTATGTTCATCTTGCTTACTGGTTTTATAATTTTCAGTTACTTCGTGTTTCTGAACAATTTATTACAATCAGTAATTTCTGGTTTTGATAACACAAATTGGTTAGCAATAAATAGTTTATAATAGTAGAAGAAAAAGATGAGTAGGATAAATAGAAGCTGGAGTGTCCAGGCCTTCTTGTCTTGTTTTAACTTGAACTGAAACTTCATACTTGATAACTTGTAACTTCTATTTTTAAGAATATCCTCACAGCTATCTTTCACGTAATGCTCGTCTAAATTAATCCCAAACAGGAGAATAATAAAGTTTTGAAGAAACACACAAAATGATCAAAATTCCATTTATATTAAAATAATAATGATCATATCTGCTAACATACTAATTAACCTCAAACTCAAGTATCCTTAGACAAAAAGTAATTGCAGTTCATGTGTAAGTGCTGTAGAACAATATGGTGTAATTTTTTACATCAGCAAAGAGTGTCTGTCTTAGCATTAAAATGGGCTAAAGAGTTGGAGTGGGAACTGCACATGCTATAGATAGATGAATAATAGTAGTACCCAAAAAAAAAGAACTAAGTATAATCACTATCATGTAATAAATGAATCTTTGTCTTCTATTGTGAGTTCCTTCCACTTGTTTGGAAGCGGAAGAAAATTCCAGGAAATTACCCCTAACTCATTGGGTAGTTTTGTTGATTGAGTGGCCTTCCTTTACCAACTGAGATATCTATCTTCATCTTGCCTCCCATAGACTTCTTCATTTTTTTAAAAACTAGTCTTGCCACAACCTTTCCTGATTCTAATGGAATCATCTAATGAAAAAAATTCAATTCAAATATCACTTAAAATCTATGAATTTTGCACATATGGAAGTAAGGTACACGATAAATAATGAAGTATCTAAAACATTTGCTTCATTGTTTTGTATGCTAACAAATAACTAAGTCAACAGATTCATTGACAAAATAAACAGAATATAAGAGAGCTAATAGTATCTTTTTTGATCATTTAGATCATGCCGTTGTTTATAAATTCTTGTCGATTACATAAATTACCATTGAATTCTAAAGGTGTATCGCGAATATGTAAGTTCTAAAACTCTCAGCTAAAAAAATTCTAGATTTTACTTTGAAAGAAAGAATCTTCATTGAGTTTCAGATAGAACAATGTCATATATAAAATAATCAAAGCTTCATTTCTCAATTATCATAGACTACTTATTAGTAACTTGCAAATCATCCGAGGATTTTCACTAGATTGAACAGAACCAACTTCATTTATCCTACTACTTTATTTGCCTAACTTCAATCTCACCATCCTCAAATCCTCAGATACTGAGCTAATGTCCATTTATCGTTAAAAGTGTAACATAAATGGAAGTTTTAATAGTTAATGTTTTTGGTTGCAACTAGGCCAATAACTTAATATTAGTAAATTTAATAAAATGCATTAGCAGTATCCACAGCAGGGGTAATGTTATTTGATTCATCCGGTGATTGAGTAGCTTGAATAGTTTCCCCTGTAAGTGTAGTTTGCTTGAAGACACGCCCACCCGGTGCCATTGATTTGCAGAATTCTACGAAAACCACAATATGTAATTTAGTAAGTTCATAAGATGTAAACTCAATTGATTAAACAAAAATACCAATCATCGACAACTATAAAAATATCTGATAAGAACAAAGGCTAACAATCTGTAAAATCTCACACACGACATTTATATATAAGAGTTTATAATCTCCTCGTCATAATATTAATTGAACTATTGAAGCGTCACTATGGATTAAAGAACTAGTCTAACATATGAAAGACAACTTAATGCAAGAAATGTCCAAATTTGAAGGCACAAAAACTTTTCTGTAAACTTATATAAGATAAGGTGTTAAGAAAAGGCTTTGGATTTAAAAAAATATAGCGCCTCATGAAGAAATGCTTGTTTGTTTCAGATTTTTTAAATTTCCCTACAAAATATTCATTTCAAATGGTTTTGATTCATTTTATCTTAATTCAAAGTTCCACCCTATCCTAATTCTAAGAGACAGGTTCAAGAAGCATCATTTGACCTACTTCAATATCATGTTTTCACACTCACAAATTTTCCGTAAAGTAGTTCTACTTGAGACAAGGGGTGATTATAAATATGGACCTAGAAAAAAACTAATATGTAATAACTTTGGTCATTCCAAATGACTATTTATTTTCAGAGTGGTTCATATGACTAGTTGTGCACAAACGATAGGCTATACATATGGAAAATAACTAGAGATCATGTGTGTCAACTATGCAGACAGGAGAATGAGAGCCTCCCCAACTTGTTCTTCACTTGCTTAGAAGCAAAAAGAATATGAAGGAGGATCCTAAGGTAGCAATGTGCCATGGGTGTATGAACTGCAATGGGCTATTCATCATGGAAAAGAGAGATGTCGAAGGGATGAGGTCGTTAGAATGACATTGGTAGCTACTATATACTACTTATGGAGAGAAAGTAACTTCGTACATTTTCATGACAAGAAAAATTCACCAGATGCAATGGGCTAGTCATCGTACAAAAGGGAAACGTCCAAGGGATGAGGTCTTTAGGATGACAGTGGTAGCTATTGTATACTTCCTATAGAGAGAAAAATACTTTGAACATTTTCATGACAAGATAACTCCACCAGATGCAATAGTGAAGCAAATTGTGCAAGAGGTTCCTTTAAGAAAGGCACTCATAGAAAGAAACTCAAGACACACACAATATCATGGTTGGAGAATTTCAATTACTACCCAACTTTAAAGTGGTAAAACTGCTGGAATTAATTCATCAATATTTAGTCTTTCGAAATTGTCTCTTAGTTTTTGAAGAAGTCTCTTTAGAATTTCGTATTACATGTATTGAGTAAATTGTGATACATTTATTTAGTTATTTGTGCAAGACTTTTTATATACATTATTACTACTATATATAGAGATGTAGTTGATTATTGTAATTATCGGCCTTAAGTAGCCTATATAAAACTTGAGCATTCTCTAAAGATAGTATTCTCCTTTCATATTTCCTATAAATTGGTATCAGAGCAGATTTTCGTTCTTAATCTGGGCTTAGGTGAAGAAAGAATTTGGCATCCAAAACAAATTACGGTGCTGATTCTTCAATTATTCTTACTCTATTTTCTTATGGAACTGATTTTTAATACTGGAAGATAAGAATGACAACACATTTGAAAGTTGAATGTTTGTGGACAATTGTTGCAAATGGCTTTGAAGAGCTAGACAATGATGGCGAACTTATAGCAACAGAGATTAAAAATCTTGAGGCTAAGTATCGTCAAGAAGCAAAAACCTTCAGCAAAATTCAAATGGGAGTTTCAAGAGCATATTTTGCGAAATTATTACTTGTGACACTGCAAAGGAAGCTTGAGATTTTCTAGAAACTGAGGTGTATGGTGACGAAAAGTATGCACTATTAATATTCAAACTCTTAGAAGAGAGTTTCAAAACTTGAAGATGATAGAATCTGAAAAATATATGAATATTACACAAGAGTCATGAATATTGTTAACGAAATAAGAAATCATGGTGATACAATTTATGACCAACAAGTTGTTGAAAAGATTCTAATTAGTGTTACAGAAAAGTATGAGTACATCGTTGCTATCACTAAAGAGACAAAAGATCTTTCTAATCTTTCCATCAAAGAGCTAGTTGGATCATTTCGTGCACACGAGCAGTGAAGATTTTTTCTGAAAGATCAACCCAAAGAGATAACTTTCCAGTACAGAACAAATGAGAATTCTCAAAATTTCTCTAAAAATCAATAGAAGAAGATTTTAAGCCAAAAAAGAAGCAGGATCATGATGGTTCTTCCAAAAAGGTTGAAGAAAAAGGTGAGAAAAACATAAGTCTTTTTGTAAAGCTTGCAAAAAGACAAATCACACTGCAGAAAAATGTTGGCACAAAGGCAAGCCCCAATGTAACATTGAGAAGGATTGCTGACACAAGAAACGGGAGCAAGCAATTTTTTGTGAAAAACAGGAGGAAGAAAGGAAAGAAAATCTTTTTTTTTTTGCTTCTAAATATGATGCTTCAACAAAAAATATGAATGGTATGTTGATAGTGGTTGTAGTAATCACATGAGTGGAGATGAAAAGACTTTCCTCTCAATTAGTAATAGCATCAGTACTAAAGTGAGAATGGAGAATTGAGCCTTAGTTGATCCAAAAGGTAAAGGTACCATTATCAACACGAAAGAAAGCGGTAAGCAAATTCATTATGTTCTTTATGTTCCTGACTTGTAAGATAATTTGCTTAGTTTTGATCAACTCATGGAAAATGGTTATTCTCTAGTGTTTAGATATAATTATTACAGGATTTATGATAAAATTGAGCCAAATCAAGTCATTATTGAAGTAAAGATTATAAAAAAGAAACTTACCTTTTCAATTTCATTACAATGCATTAAAAATAAAATTGTAAATGATTTATGGCTTTGGCACAAAAATTTTGTCACTTGAATTTTCATGGTTTGAATCGTCTCAAGCAAAAAAACATGGTGCAAGGCCTTCCTGAGATACATACTGAGGTGGATTGATATACCGTGGTTTCACGGTATTATTAATACTTTTTCCTTAAGTTTAGTGTGTCCAAAAGCCTTTTTGTGCTAATTTTTATATAAGTTTCTCCTTATTTGCAGGAAATCTGTTCAACGATGAATGCGGAGGTTTTGAGCGAAGAAATGCAGAGAGGACCACCTACGGAGCTTGTGACGGTCCATCATGCTTGTGACGGTCCGTAGGTGGTAGCGTAGTGCAACTGCTGAAGGAAGATGGGGAAGTTTGACCAAGTGTGGGGTTACGGAGTCCATGAAAGTCCGTCGTGTGTATGACGGTCCATCCTGCAGGTTCGTCATGAAGTTCAGAGAAGTAGTCCAGTACCCATATTCCAAGAGTTTAAGTGTTTTGAAACGAAGACCCTCGACGGATCGTTGTGCGTATGACGGTCCGTCATACTTGCCATCGAGGGTAATGAAGAGAGCAGCAGAAGAAATTGCACAAATATAGGACGACGGAGTCCATGACGGTCCGTCGTGACCACGACGATCCGTCGCGAGGTCCGTTGACCCAGCCGCGTTTTGACAGATTTACAGCAAATAGAATCCTTGTTTAATTAGGTTTTTATTTTCTATAAATAGTTCGAAAAACCTCGTTTTTGAGGTTAGACTCCGTATTGTTAGACTCCGTATTGTTAAACACCTTATTACTAGACACTGTATTATTAGTTAGACTTTGGATTATTTGGTTAGGCTTTTGATTATCATTAGACTTTTTGTGAGATTCTTGCAAGTGATTGTTGGTGATTTTTATTGATTAATCAAGCAAACTTTCGAATTTTACTCTTTCTCATTGAAGTAAGTACATGAATTCTTATATAATATATTTGAATATTGTGATTATGACTATGGGTAACTAAACTCCATAACTAGGGTTGTGGAACCATAGGCAAATAATGAGGTAAAACCTAACTAAAATAACAATTCTAGAATAGTGTCTTGCATGTATTAATAATTCTTTCGCTTAGAAGTCTTTTTAACGGATGGCCAACGTTAGAACTCGTCTTAATGCTACTTGTCTGACCAAGGAGGTAGATAATAGGAAAAGAATTATCAAGATAGATTTAGTGTATACTATCTAATAGGCTAGTATTGATTGGTACGAGGTAATAACTTAGTCAAATATTGAATACGACGCTTAATATGAGGTAAAGATAAGGGTTAGGATATCAACACACGTAGCCGGACCAAGGTGCAGAGTGAGATTTTCTAGATGTCGGACCAAGGATTTAGAAATACATAACTTATTACTTTGCATGCAACATACTAGGAAAGAATTGTTATAGTTAGAATTATCAAGTTATGAACCTGTGGGGAACACGTAAACCCTAGTTACTTTGATTAAATGATTAAACTCTAACATTCAAAGTTGTTAAGTGTCTCTTTCAATTTAGTTAGTTATTTTCATTCATTTAGAAATCGAAACCCCCCTTTTATTGTTTTTACCTTCCAAGGAAGTAATTGACTGAATAATAGTACTAATAGATTGAAGTTAAGTCTAAACTATTTTTTCCTCGTGGGAACGATCCCAACCTCACTAGTTGGGTTATTTAAGTGACACAACCGCTTTACTTCTTATTTGAGAAGTAAGTTTGAGCGTATCAAATTTTGGCGCCGCTGCAGGGGATTTTAGATTTTAGATTAACTTGAACTTATTGCTATAGTTTAGTTGATATTTTCTTGATTTTACTTTGTTTTATTGTTTTTGATTCTTTCAGAACCATCCTCCTTGTATGCTAAATACACGGAGAGGAAGAGAACGCTTGTTTCCCTATGATCACGAATTAGAGCGTACACTACGCAACATGAATCGAAACTTTGGAATCAATGATGATGATCCAAACCAGAACATCCCAGCTCCGGTTGATGTTCATGGTCAGTTGTTACCCGATGCTCCGGGTGAACACAAACAGATGGGACAAAATCCCGTTCCACGGCCCCAAGCATTCTACAGAGGCTATGATAACATAGCAAACTCCGATGGGCCACTTGTATTGCCTCCTCTACCCACAGGCCACACCTTTGTGGTAACTAGTAGCCTGATGCAAATGCTCACTGCTAGAGGTTTGTTTTCACGGCTACCTTCTGAGGGTCCACATGCCCATATAGCTAAGGTAAGGGCAGTGTGTAAAAGCTGTGTAGGGAGGCCTGACTTGGACATAGATGTAATAGGACTTAGAGTGTTTCCTCTCTCACTGACGGGAGAGGCTGCTATATGGTTCACTGAGCCCGTACAACTCAATTTTCACTAGGAACCAACTAAGGGATGTTTTCTTAGCACGCTTCTATCTGGTCTCCAAGAAACTAAACCACAAAGACAGAGTGAACAACTTTGTGGCACTACCAGAAGAGTCAGTTAGTAGTTCTTGGGATAGACTCACCTCGTTCTTGAGAAGTGTCCCAAATCACCGTATAGATGATGAGTCACTGAAGAAATACTTCTATCGGGGACAGGATGATAATAATAAAGCGGTGTTGGACACTATAGCATGTGGATCTTATGAGGAGTGTCCTTATGCTGAGATTGCTGAAAAATTAGAGAAAATCTCCCGGAAAAATAAAGCTTGGAGTACTAGGAAGTCAGATACAGGGAGAAACATCTTCGCAGTGCAGTCTACTTACAACCCAGCCACAGATGAGATTCGCGAAGAAATAACTCAGATGAGAACTGAGCTTGGGTTGGTACTAAAACATGTCACTGGGGGTACATAAAAGATAAATGCAGTCAACTACTTGTCGAAACCACCATCTAATGATGAATGCTATTATGCGGAGGACTCCTATGCGGTAAATGAGCAGACGGGGGGTTTCCGACCGAGTGCCCAAGGCTCAAATCAGGATAATTGGTGCCAAGGTCAAGGGAACCAAGGTCGGATCTATGGTAACTATAACCATGAGGGTCATTATGTCCGAGATGGAAACTACAACCGTGATAACAACTTCAACAGGGGTAACTACGGTAACAGAAATGATAGGAATGGGCCCTATGTCCCCACTCAAAATCGTGAAGTTACTCCTAGGGATGGTGGAGATAGTATGGCGCGAGTTGAGGATATGTTGCACAAAATAATGAGGAAGTTCGACGCTAGTGATGCGCACATTAAAGAGTTAAGGTGTGATTTAGCTAGTATTGGGCAAAAAGTTGATACACATGCAATATCGCTTAAACAGATCGAGTTGTAAATGGCCCAATTATCTGCGACAGTGAACACATGCCAACCGGGCACTCTTCCTAGCAACAATGTCCAAAATCCAAAAAATGATGCGCACTTATGACAATCACTACTCGGGGTGGTAAGCAAACCATTGACCTCTAATGAGGAAAATGTGAGAAAGGATGATGATAAGGTGGTAAAGGGTAGTGGTGAAGAAGAAGAGAGCAATGGAAAAGATGCAGAAGTTCCTATGAAGGTAATTCCCATGCCTAGACCACCACCACCCTTCCCTCAGAGATTAGTGAAAAAGACCGAGGATGGTAAATATCGGCGTTTTATAACAATGCTGAAGCAGATCTCTATCAATGTCCCTTTGGTAGAAGCTCTAGAACAAATGCCCGATTATGCCAATTTTATGAAAGATTTGGTCACAAAGAAAAGATCGGTCACTTTCGAGGATGATGATATACCGCAGCATTGTAGTGCTATTGCTACAAGATCCCTCGTACAAAAGAAAGAAGATCCGGGTGCGTTCACTATTCCTTGTACAGTTGGGTCATTACATTTTGCGAAAGCATTATGTGATCTAGGGGCAAGCATAAATCTCATGCCCCTCTCGATTTACATGAAGTTGGGTTTGGGGGATCCAAAACCCACTGCGATGCGGCTATAGATGGCTGATCGGATAGTGAAAAGGCCTATAGGGATACTCCATGATGTGCTAGTAAAAGTGCAGTCATTCATCTTTCCGGTTGATTTTGTTATTCTTGATTGTGAAGTTGATTTTGAAGTGCCTATTATTCTTGGGAGGACATTCCTTGCTACAGGTAGAGCCTTAGTTGATATGGAAAAGGGACAGATGCAATTTCGATTGAACAATAAAGAAGCGACCTTCAACATTTGTAGGACCATGAGGCAGAGTGGTGAGATCCAATCGGTATCCGCCATATCCCACAAAGAAAAGATGATGAAGGAAAATGAACAAAAAATTGAAAAATAAGAGTTCCTGATGGGGATTTAGTGATTTTAAACAGTTCTGTGTCGCCTTGTATTCTGGGCAAGCTCAAGTCCAAACGGACTAGCCTTTACTTGATTACCCAAGTATTCTCTCATGGAGCAGTTGAGTTAAAAGCCAATGAGAGAGTGCGGTTTAAGGTGAATAGAGAACGAATAAAACTCTATTTTGGGAATAAAGAATCGGCGAATGAAGTGATCGAGGCATACCATCTTGATGAAGTCTGAGTAATCAAGTGTCCCCAGTCGTGCCGCGACATTAAATCAGGCGCTTGTTGGGAGGAAACCCAATACTTATAGTCTTGTTAGTAATGGTAGCATTTTTCTACTAATGGGTTTTTAAATTTGCAGGCACATCACCAGGAAATTTTGCAGAAAATTACTCTGCAGCAGTGATATACCGTGGTTTCACGGTATAATTAATACTTTTTCCTTAAGTTTAGTGTGTCCAAAAGTCTTTTTGTGCTAGTTTTTATATGAGTTTTTCTTTGCTTTGTAGGAAATCTGTCCAAAGCTGAATGTGGAGATTTTGAGCGAAGAAATGCAGAAGAGACAACCTACGGAGCTTATGACGGTCCGTCGTGCTTGTGACGGTCCGTAGGTGGCAGCGTAGTGAAGCTGCTGAAGGAAGATGGGGAAGTCTGACCAAGTGCGGGGTTATGAAGCTTGTGATGGTCCGTCGTGGCTATGACGGTCCGTCCTACAGGTTCATCATGAAGTTTAGAGAAGTGATCCCAGTACCCAGATTCCAAGAGTTGAAGTGTTTTGAAACGAAGACCCTCGACGGACCTTTGTGCCTATGACGGTCCGTCATACTTGCCGTCGAGAGGAATGAAGAAAGCAGCAGAAGAAATTGCATAAGTATGGGACGACAGAGTCCATGACGGTCCGTCATGAACATGACGATCCGTCGCGAGGTCCGTCGACCCAGCCGCGTTTTGGCAGATTTCCAGCAAACAGAGTCCTTGTTTAATTAGGTTTTTATTTTTTAAAAATAGTTCAAAAAACCTCATTTTTGAGGTTAGACTCTCTTAGATTAGACATCATATTGTTAGAGTTTGTGTATTAGTGTTAGATTTTGAGATTCTTGCAACTGATTTTTGGAGATTAATCAAGCAAACTTTCGGATTTTATTCTTTCTCATTGAAGTAAGTACATGAATTCTTATTTAATCTATTTGAATATTGTGTTTATGGCTATGAGTAACTAAACTCCATAACTAGGGTTGTGGGAACCATAAGCAAATAATGAGATAAACCCTCACAAAAATAACAATTCTAGAATAGTGTCTTGCATGTATTAATAATTCTTTAGTTTAGAAGTCTTTTTAACGGTTGGCCAACGTTAGAACTCGCCTTAATGCTACTTGCCGGACCAAGGAGGTAGATAATAGGAAAAGAATTATTAACATAGATTTAGTGTATACTATCTAATAGGCTAGTATTGATTGGTACGAGGTAATAACTTAGTCAAATATCGAATACGATGCTTAATATGAGGTAAGGATAAGGGTTAGGATAGCAACACACGTAGCCGGACCAAGGTGCGGAGTGAGATTTTCTAGATGCCGGACCAAGGATTTAGAAATACACAACTTATCACTTTGCATGAAAGATACTAGGAAAGAATTGTTATAGTTAGAGTATCAAGTTATGAACATGTGGGGAACACCTAAACCCTAGTTACTTTGATTAATTGATTAAAACCCAACATTAAAAGCTGTCAAGTGTCTCTTTCAAGTTCGTTATTTATTTTCACTTATTTAGAGATAGAAACCCCCCTTTTTATGTTTTTACTTTCCAAGGAAGTCATTGACCAAACAATAGTAATAATAGGTTGAAGTTAAGTCTAGACTATTTTCCTCGTGGGAACGATCCCAACCTCACTAGTTGGGTTATTTACTTGACACGACCGCTTTACTTTTTATTTGAGAAGTGAGTTTGAGCGTATAAAATTTTGGCGCCGTTGCCGAGGAAATTAGCTTTTAGATTAACTTGAATGTATTACTATAGTTTAGTTGATATTTTCTTGATTTTACTTTGCTTTATTGTTTTTGATTACTTTTCAGAACTATCCTCCTTTTATGCCAAATACAAGGAGAGGAAGAGAACCCTTGTTTCCCTACGATCATGAGCTAGAGCGTACACTGTGCAATATGAATCGAAACCTGGGAATAAATGATGAAGATATGAACCAGAACATCCCAGCTCCGATGGATGTTCATGGTCAGATGTTACCCGATGCTCCGGATGAACATCAACAGAGGGGACAAAATCCCATTCCACGGCCCCAAGCATACAACAGAGGGTATGATAACATTGCAGACTCGGATGGGCCACTTGTTTTGCCCCCTCTACCCACAGGCCAGACCTTTGTGGTAACTAGTAGCCTGATGCAAATGCTCACTACCAGAGGTTTGTTTTCAGGGCTACCTTCTGAGGATCCACATGCCCATATATCTAAGGTAAGGGAAGTGTGTAAAAGTTGTGTGGGGAGGCCTGATTTGGATCTAGATATGATAGGGCTTAGAGTGTTTCCTATCTCACTGACGGGAGAGGCTGCTATATGGTTCAATGAGCTCCCATACAACTCCATCTTCACTTGGAACCAATTAAGGGATGTTTTCTTGGCACGCTACTATCCGATCTCAAAGAAACTAAACCATAAAGACAGAGTGAACAACTTTGTGGCACTACCAGGAGAGTCAGTTAGTAGTTCTTGGGATAGATTCACCTCATTCTTGAGAAGTGTTCCAAATCACCGTATAGATGATGAGTCATTGAAGGAATATTTCTATCGGGGACAGGATGATAACAACAAAGCGGTGTTGGACACTATAGCAGGTGGATCTTATGGAGAATGACCTTATGCAGATATTGCTGAAAAATTAGAGAAAATCTCCCGAAATAACAAAGCTTGGAGTACTAGAAAGTCTGATACTGGGAGAAACACCTTCGCAGTGCAGTCCACTCACAACCTAGCCACAGATGAGATTCGTGAAGAAATTGCTCAGATGAGAACTGAGCTTGGGTTGGTACTAAAACATGTCACTGGGGTGCATAAAAGATAAATGCAGTCAACTACTTGGCGAAACCACCACCTCCAAACGATGAGTGTTATTATGAGGAGGATTCCTATGCAGTAAATGAACAGATGGGGGGTTTTCGACCAAGTGCCCAAGGCTCTAATCAGGAGAATTGGTGCCAAGGTCAAGGGAACCAAGGTCGGAACTATGGTAACTACAATCGTGAGGGTCATTATGTCCGAGATGGAAACTACAATCGCGACAACAACTTCAACAGGGGTAACTATAGTAATAGAAACAACAGGAATGGACCCTATGTTCCTCCTCAAAATCGTGAAGTTACTCCTAGGGATGGTGGAGGTAATATGTCGCGAGTTGAGGATATGTTGCATAAAATGATGAGAAGGTTCGATGCTAGTGATGAGCATAATAAAGAGTTGAGGAATGATTTAGCGGGTATTGGGCAAAAAGTTGATAAAGTGGTAGATGTTGATGCTGAATTAGAGGATAACACTGAGAAAGATGCTGAAGTGCCTAAAAAGGTAATTCCTATGCCTAGGGCATCACCCCCATTTCCTCAAAGATTATTGAAAAAAACCGAGGATGGCAAATATCAGCGTTTTATAACAATGTTAAAGCAACTTTCTATCAATGTCCCTTTGGTAGAAGCTTTAGAACAAATGCCCGGTTACGCCAAGTTTATGAAAGATCTAGTCACAAAGAAAAGATCGGTCACTTTTGAGGATGATGATAGACTGCAGCATTGTAGTGCTATTACTACAAGATCTTTGGTCCAAAAGAAAGAATATCCGGGTGCGTTCACTATTCCTTGTACAATCGGGCTATTACATTTTGCGAAAGCATTATGTGATCTGGGGGTAAGCATAAATCTCATGCCCCTCTCGATTTACAAGAAGTTGGGCTTGGGTGACCCAAAGCCCACTGCAATGCGGCTACTGATGGCTGATCGAACATTAAAACGGCCCATAGGGATACTTCATGATGTGCTAGTAAAAGTGGAGTCATTCATCTTTCTGGCTGATTTTGTTATTCTTGATTGTGAGGTTGATTTTGAAGTGCCTATTATCCTTGGCAGGCCATTCCTAGCTACAGGAAGAGCCTTAGTAGACATGGAAAAGGGGCAGATGAGGAAGTGACCTTTAATATTTGTAGGTCCATGAGGCAGAGTGGTGAGCTCCAATCGGTATCTGCTATATCCTACAACATGGGTGAGACATTTGAGACACAAATAGAAGAACGTCTAGGTGTCAAAGCATTAGCGGCAGTGATAATGAACTTTGATAGCGATTGCATTGAAGAGTATCAGTCATTAGTCGCGGCTCTTGACCGAGGTGATGTTCGGTAAATTTGAGCTTGACATGAAGAATCGCGAGTCCCCACCCCCGAAACCATCTATAGAGGAGGCTCCAAAATTAGAACTAAAAGATCTCCCACCTCATCTCAGGTATGAATTCTTAGGAAATGGTGACACTTTACCGGTACTGTTTTCCTGATGGATATTCGGGGTATAATCAGATTTCTATTTCACCAGAAGATCAAGAGAAAACCACTTTTACTTGTCCATACGGGACCTTTGCGTTCAGAAGAATGCCGTTTGGGTTGTGCAATGCACCCGCAACATTTCAGAGATGTATGATGTCGATATTTTCTGACATGGTGGAGGATACTATAGAAGTTTTTATGGATGATTTTTCTGTGGTTGGTGATTCATTCGATCGGTGTTTGACCAATTTATCTGAGGTCCTTAAGAGATGTGAAGAGTGCAATTTAGTACTAAACTGGGAAAAGGGTCATTTTATGGTGAAAGAGGGTATTGTGTTGGGTCATCGCATTTCAGAAAAGGGCATAGAGGTTGATCGAGCTAAATTTGAGTTGATAGAGAGACTCCCCCCACCGATCTCTGTGAAAGGTGTGAGAAGCTTTCTTGGGCATGCAGGTTTTTACCAGAGATTCATCAAGGACTTTTCAAAGCTTGCACACCCATTGTGCAAAATGCTGGAGAAAGATTGTAAATTTTGTTTTGATGAATCCTGTCTTAAAGCATTCGGTGAGCTAAAAGAAAAGTTGGTGTCTGCGCCTATCATTATTTCTCCGGATTGTTACAGTCCATTTGAGGTGATGTGCGATGCTAGCGGGGTGGCTCTTGGTGTAGTATTGGGACAGAGAAAAAAAAAATCCTTCACCCTATTTACTATGCTAGTAAAGCCCTAAATGAAGCTCAGAAGAACTACACAGTGACTGAGCAAGAACTCCTTGCAGTAGTCTTTGCTTTTGAGAAATTTTGCTCCTATTTGCTAGGTACTAGAGTTATAGTGCATACTGACCACTCAGCATTGAGATATTTGATGGCGAAGAAGGATGCGAAACCCAGGCTGATTCGTTGGGTATTACTGCTACAAGAATTTGACTTTGAAGTGATAGATAGAAAAGGAACTGAAAATCAAGTTGTTGATCACTTGTCTCATCTAGAGGATGAATCCATGAGAGAGTTAGGGGATAAGACTGACATTGATGATACTTTCCCCGATGAACATGTATTGGCTGCTTCACAAGACTTGATCCCATGGTTCGCAGATTTTGCGAACTATCTGGCTAGTGATATTGTTCCATCAGACTTGTCCTTTCATCAAAGGAAAAAGTTCATGTACGATGTGAATAAGTTCTTTTGGGATGAACCATACTTGTATAGGAGTTGTGCCGACGGGCTTATTCGGCGTTGTGTGCCAGAATGTGAAATGTTGAGTGTGTTGGAGGCATGCCATTCCTCACCTGTTGGTGGACATCACAGTGGTATCCGAACCGCGCATAAGATATTACAATGTGGTTACTATTGGCTAACTCTTCATCAAGATGCTCATGGGTTTGCTAAAGCATGTGACAGATGTCAACGAGATGGTGGTATTTCAAGAAAGCAAGAGCTCCCTCTAAACCCCGTTCTTGTGATTGAGTTATTTGATGTTTGGGGTATTGACTTTATGGTCCCTTTCATGAGTTCTCATGGAATGAAGTACATTCTAGTAGCAGTCAATTATGTATCAAAATGGATCGAAGCCATAGCCCTCGCAAACAATGAAGGGAAGAGTGTTACTGCATTCTTGAAAAAGAATATATTCTCTCGCTTTGGCACCCCAAGGGCCATTATTAGTGATGGGGACTCCCACTTCTGCAACAGATTGTTCAAGGGGTTATTGGAGAAATACGGGGTTCGCCATAATGTGGCCAATCCTTACCACCCTCAAACTAGTGGGCAAGTTGAAGTGTCGAATCAGGAGATAAAATAGATATTGTCAAAAACAGTGAGCGCTAGTAGAACGGATTGGTCAAGGAGGCTTGATGATGCTCTTTGGGCCTACCGGACAGCATATAAGACTCCCATAGGTATGTCTCCATACCAACTTGTATATGGGAAAGTTTGTCATCTTCCAGTTGAGTTAGAGCATAAAGCCATGTGGGCTATGAAGAAGTTAAAAATGGATTGGAGCGAAGCTGCAGAGCAACAGTTAAATGGGTTGAATGAACTCGATGAATTTTGCCTAAAAGCCTATGAAAGCTCAGCACTATACAAATAAAAGATGAAGAAGTACCATGATAACAAAATTGAAAAGCGAGAGTTTATGGTCGGGGATTTGGTGCGGTTATTCAATTTCAGGTTGCACTTGTTTCCGGGCAAGCTCAAGTCCAAAGGGACTGGTCCTTACTTGGTTACCCAACTATTCCCTCATGGAGCAGTTTAGTTGGAAACTAAGGAGGGTGTGCGGTTCAAGGTGAATGGACAGCGCATAAAAGTTTATTTCGAGCATGCTGAATCGGCAAATGAAGTGATCGAGGCATACCATCTTGATGAAGTCTAAGTAATCAAGTGTCCCCAGTCGTGCCGCGACATTAAATCAGGCGCTTGTTGGGAGGCAACCCAATACTTATCGTTTTTTTAGTAATGGTAGAATTTTTGTACTACTGGGTTTTTAAATTTGCAGGCACATCACCAGGAAATTCTGCAGAAAATTACTCTACAGCAGTCACTGACGGACACATCGACGGATCGTTGCGCCAGCGACGGACCGTCGTATGCATCCGTCGTACCAGGTTTGTTTTTCGATTATTTTGAAACTAGGGCACACACGACGGAACCAACAACGGGTCGTCACAACCACGACGGACCGTCGTCGGGGAACTGTCGCGTGATTTTTGAGGTATACCCGACCCGACCCGGCTGGACCCTTTTCTAAAATCAGACCGTTTAAACTCCCCACCCCTCCATATTTCACCCCATTACTTTCTTATTTCTCCCATTACTCTCTCTTTTCAACTTCCCCATTCCCTCCCACCGATCATTTCCCCCCCCTCACAATTCTCCAAAGCCCTAAAGTGTTATCTACTAGTGGAAACTGCTGCTGTGAGTGTCTACCTTGCCACCGAGTACTTGTGCATTTGTTTTTCTCCATTTCTAAGGTATGTGTCTCTACTTTATACTCATTTATCTTGCATTTTTGTTTACTAGTTAGTATTAATCTTAGTTCCTTATCGTATTTTGTTTACTTTAGATGATTCTGTCTAACCTAGGTTACAAATGTTCGAAATTGCCATGTTTACAACCCTAGACATAGGTGCTTTTGCATTGCTAGTTTCCTAGGTAGTTGGGTTAGACCAATGTAGGTCAAAGACACTACAAGTTTGATGTGGGTTCATCGGGGATGCTTAGGGTACCCTATGTTCTGTCACTGTCACTCAGAATGGGACCCCGATGACGGACCGTCGTACCCACGACGGACCGTTGCAGGGTCCGTTTCCAAAACCCTAGCACCCTGTCCCAACGGACACATTTGACAGATGTCGTATACACGACGGTCCGTCCTGCACAACCATTTCGGTTGTCAGAGACCCTGTTTCTAAGGGTCTCTCATTTTTCCCAAGTGTTCCCCAACGGACATATGTGACGGACTGTCGTATTCACGACGGTCCGTCCTGCACAACCGTTCTAGTTGTCAGAGACCCTGTTGCTAAGGGTCTCTCATTTTTCTAAGTGTCCTTCGACGGACACATGCGAAGGACCGTAGTATCTACGACGGGCCGTCCTACACGACCGTCATGATGGTCAAAGACGCCTCTCCTAAGGATCTCCATATTTTTTCTCAAGTGTCCTACGACGGACATATACGACGGACCGTCGTACCTATGACGGTCCGTCTTGCACATACCATCATGCTAGTCAGAGACTCTCCTTCAGGGTTCTCTGTATATACATAGCCCAAGTAAAACACGACGGACCTCATGACGGTCCGTCATAGTCACGACGAGCCGTCGTGTGTCACTGTTTCTACAACAATGACATACTATTTTCAATGTTTTATTTCGTATGGTCTCGCTTATCTTGTTTTCCACTACTTGTACTAATATTGATCCTTTGCAGGTACTATCTACTATGGCACCCAAGCAAGACCGAATCTACGCACGCGGGCGATCAAAGTTTGTCGCCCCGTCTGCCCGCATGGTCATTGGCTCTGATGATGAGCGGGACCCTGAGCATGTGCCCCCAGGCACTTCCACACCTTCCCGTGATGCACGTGCTCCCAGAGCCACACCCAAAAACATGGCGTCCGGCGTAGTCACTGCCTCCCAGTCTGATGAGGAGCGCACACTGACCGGCACACCCTCTGGGTCGGCCACAAATGAGGAAGGAGCGTCTGGATCCTTAGGAGTATCATGGTCCTAGGAAGCCTCTAGCTCTGCTGAGGTTCCTGTACCCGCCACCGCTGCAGCGTCGGCCTCGTCTGATTAGGATGACAGTTCAGACTCTACATCCGGCGCACCAGCTCAGGTCCCCACCCCAGCCTCTGACCAGCCAAACCGGTGGTGTGTCGACGGCCAGTTTCAAGTCTTCTCCGACACCAAGTTCCTGACTGATAAAGGAGTGATGACTAGAACACTCACTTTAGAGTGGAGGGTACTTATAGGGAGTCTCCCGACGATGCCTGAGATCCACAACCTCTTCACCAGGCATTGGTTGGAGTGGACAGCACGTTCGTTGGGATAATACAGTGAGGAAATGGTCCGAGAGTTCTACACATCCTACGTAGCGACTCTCCGATCACAGATCGATTGGCGGGCTGCCCCCGCTAAATAGGCCCTACTGGAGCAGGTCCGAGTTAGGGGCATGCAGGTTGACATTTCCCTACCAGCCATCCGCCGGTTTCTATACAGCGAGAGTGTTGATGCTACTCGGACCCCCATCACTGCCGAGTTTGACTACCGCTGGCAGATAGTGAAGGATGGCCAGTTCTTGCGTGAGCCAGCACTGAGAGAGACCACCAAGAGGTGGATGGCCCTGCACCTGTCAGTAGATGGAGAGGGTGCCGATTGGGTGACTGAGCCGAAGGGTGCCATCAAGAAGGCCAACCTCACGTTCACAACAAAGTTCTTGTGGCTGCTTGTCCGTCACTGCCTTTCCCCCACAGCTGCTGATAACATCGTTACTTGGGATCAAGAAGTGTTGATGGCATCGATGATAGCCGGATTCGAGGTGGACTTCGCATGGCTTCTCCAGGCAGTCATGCACGAGAGGGCATTCAAGGTCACTACTACCTACCCTTTCCCGTGCATGATCTTTCCCTTTTGCAGGTCCGCAGGTGTGCCTATATGGCACGTACATCAGCTGAAGACACCGCAGGGCACTGTTGACGTCGACCTCATAAGAGACGAGGCCAATGAGTTGGCTCCACGCAGAGGGCCCCATCCAGAGCTTCCCCCACTTGCTAATGATCTTACGGATACGGTAGCCAAGGCCCGCATAGCTACACAGGCGTCCACTGATACTACCCCGGTCGAGTCTATCCCGGGTAGTAGCACAACCCCGATCTCCTCTCACACAGCCCCTCTACCGGTACTGGTCCCGCTTGCTAGGGTCCAAAAACTAGAGGCACAAATGGCCACTCTTCTGCATCATATCCAGTCGTGGATGCAGAAGTCGATTACTGAGTCTGAAGAGCGTCTAGAGAGGAAGATGCAGCAGTTTACCGAGCGGAAGATTGCTGAGGTTAACCAGCGCCTGGACGCCTTTGAGTTGAGAGTGTTAGCCCGACCAGCCCCTCCTGTGGATGTGTCGACTCTTCAGGCTGCAGTCGACAGTCTTCGTGAAGACATCGATATGATCCTAGAGGCGAGGGTGCCGGATTCTGAGGCCCCTTCTGTCGAGCCTGGTGAGGACACTGTATTGGCGGCCCTGTTTGCTCCTTCGAAAATTCCACCACCTCCCCCTCGAGAGAGTGCCAAGAGGCGTAGGGGTTGAGCCGAGGATGAGGCAGGAGCAAGGAAGAAGGAGCGCCGAGAGATGGAGGCTGCGAGGAGAGCCTCACTTGCTGAGGAGGAGGTACACCAGATCAGAGCATCACAGTTAGCGGCTGGGGCGTCTAGCTCCCGCACTGTAGAGATAGCAGGAGGCACCACTGATGGTGCAGCTGTTGTTGAGGACACCACTGAGGGTGTCCAGATTGCAGAGGACGTGGGTTCCGGGGAACCGGACCCACCATCTTGCTGATCGACGGCGCTTTGCGCCACAGGTTTGCTTCACCTACCACTCTAATATTTAGATTTTTTTTATGCATTGGGGACAATTGCATGCTTTTTTGTTGGGGGTGGGGTAAATGGAAAGTGAGTGTTAGAGTAAAGTCTGAGTAGTCCAACTCACTATCCTCTTTTGGGGTTTTCTTGCCTGTGTTCTTTTCCTCCAAAAGACTGATTACTTTTTCTGTTGAACCGGCATGTTTATATCTTTTGTACATAGTTTAACTCTGAAGCATGATGGCTAAAATGATATCATGATAAAACTGGAAAATGTTGCATGACTAGGCATAGTAACTGATAATTGTGTGGCTCTAAGCATGCAATAGAGTTACACCAATGCATTACCCTAAGTCTTCAATTCGAACTAGGTGTCTGATAATCTGGTATAGTGATGAGATGTCAAGTGAGTGTGAGGAAATTTGAATAGTCCACTATTGGTACTGAGCTAGAACTTGCCTGGTTAGTCCTGCTAAAAGTAAGCTGTAACAGAAAATTAGGAAAGGATCATAGGCCCTTATTCAAGTTAGCCCCTTTCTAGCCTAAATAAAAGAAACCAAATGAAAGTTATAAGCTAAGAAAGTCCTATCGTGATCCTAAGGGTTGTATAGCGAACTTAAGGCAGTCAGATTAAGGGCAAGCTTATGGCAATAGGTATGAATGAGTGTTACTTTGTTCTTAGAGCGAGTGTTGTAAAGTAATCCTTATACTCAAACTGAAATCATTGTGTGAAAAATGAGGATTTTTCTTTGAAGTGAGGACACTAGTTTGGATATCGGATTTGTTAGCATTTCAGTGAGAAGTTGAAGAGGATATGTGTTAGTGCATGGTGAGTCTGTGTCATGTTCTAATCCCACAAATTCAAGCCTAATAGTGATAGCATGCATAGATTTGATGAGATTAATCGGGATTGATAGCCAAATGATTGCAAAGGATAAAACATGGATACTATTGTACAAAGATTGTGTAGTGAGTCATAGTGCGTCGCTTGAGGACAAACAACGAATTTAAGTTGAGGGTGTTGATATACCGTGGTTTAACAGTATAGTTAATACTTTTTTCTTAAGTTTACTCTGTCCGAAAGTCTTTTTGTGCTAGTTTTTATATGAGTTTTTCTTTGTTTTGTAGGAAATCTGTCCAAAGCTGAATGCAGAGATTTTGAGCGAAGAAATGCAGAAGAGACCACCTACGGAGCTTATGACGGTCCGTAGGTAGCAGCGTAGTGAAGCTGCTGAAGGAGGATGGGGAAGTCTAACCAAGTGTGGGGTTACGAAGCTTGTGACGGTCCGTCGTGGCTATGACGGTCCATCCTGCAGGTTCGTCATGAAGTTCAGAGAAGTGATCCCAGTACCCTGATTCCAAGAGTTGAAGTGTTTTGAAACGAAGACCCTCGATGGACCGTTGTGCCTATGACGGTCCGTCATACTTGCCGTCGAGGGGAATGAAGAGAGCAGCAGAAGAAATTGCATAAGTATGGGATGACGAAGTCCATGACGGTCCATCATGACCACGACAATCCGTCGCGAGGTCTGTTGATCCAGCCGCATTTTGGCAGATTTCCAGCAAACAGAGTCCTTGTTTAATTAGGTTTTTATTTTTTATAAATTTTTCAAAAAACCTCATTTTTGAGGTTAGACTCTCTTAGATTAGACATCATATTGTTAGACTTTGTGTATTAGTGTTAGATTTTGAGATTCTTGCAATTGATTTGGAGATTAATCAAGCAAACTTTCAGATTTTATTCTTTCTCATTGAAGTAAGTACATGAATTCTTATTTAATCTATTTGAATATTGTGTTTATGGCTATAAGTAACTAAACTACATAACTAGGGTTGTGGGAACCATAGACAAATAGTGAGATAAACCCTCACTAAAATAACAATTCTAGAATAGTGTCTTGCATGTATTAATAATTCTTTCATTTAGAAGTCTTTTTAACGGTTGGCCAACGTTAGAACTCGCCTTAATGCTACTTGCCGGACAAAGGAGGTAGATAATAGGAAAAAAATTATTAACATAGATTTAGTGTATACTATCTAATAGGCTAGTATTGATTGATACGAGGTAATAACTTAGTCAAATATCGAATACGATGCTTAATATGAGGTAAGGATAAGGTTTAGGATAGCAACACACGTAGCCGGACCAAGGTGCGGGGTGAGATTTTCTAGATGCCGGACCAAGGATTTAGAAATACGTAACTTATCACTTTGCATGCAAGATACTAGGAAAGAATTGTTATAGTTAGAGTTATCAAGTTATGAACCTGTGGGGAACACGTAAACCCTAGTTACTTTGATTAATTTATTAAAACCCAACATTAAAAGCTGTCAAGTGTCTCTTTCAAGTTCGTTATTTATTTTCACTTATTTAGAGATAGAAACCCCCCTTTTTATGTTTTTACTTTCCAAGGAAGTCATTGACCAAACAATAGTAATAATAGGTTGAAGTTAAGTCTAGACTATTTTCCTAGTGGGAACGATCCCAACCTCACTAGTTGGGTTATTTACTTGACACGACCGCTTTACTTCTTATTTGAGAAGTAAGTTTGAGCATATCAAGCAGTCACTGACGGATACAACGATGGACCGTTGCGCCTGCAACGGACTGTGGTATGCATCTGTCATGCTAGGTACGTCTTTCTCTTATTTTCAAATTAGGTCACACACGACGGAACCAACGACGGATCGTCACAACTGATACCGACCGTCCTCGGGGAATCGTCGCGTCATTTAATGAGGCGTACCCGACCCGACCCAGCTGGAGGTTTTTTTAAAAAAAAAAATCTCACCATTTAAACTCCCCCACCCCTCATTTCACCCCCATTCCCTCACTATTCCTCCTATTTCCCTCCCTTTTCAACTTCCAAACTCTCTCCCTCTATCAACCGATCATTGTTCCCCCAAAATCCTCCAAAGCCCTAATCATTATCATCTTCTAGTCGGAGTTGCTGTTGTGGTGTCTTCTTGATCACCAAGTACTTTTCCATCTTGTTTTTCTCCAATTCTTAGGTATGTGTCTCTAATTTCTATTCATTTATCTTGCATTTTTGTTTATCAATTAGTTTTAGCCTAGTTCTTATTGATATGTTCAATTTCTTATATATAAATTATGACTAACCTAGGTTAAAAATCTTCGAAATTGCCGTGTTTACAACCCTAGACATAGGTGCTTTTGCATTACTAGTTTACTAGGTATTTGGGTTAGACAAATGTAGGTCCAAAACACTACAAATTCGATTTGGGTCATGGGGGATGAATGGGATACCCCCAGTTCTGTCATTGATCTACTGAACGAGTCCCCGATGATGGAATTCCGTAGGGTCCGTTCCAAAAGCCCTAACACCCCACTACCCAATTTTAGTCAAGTGTCCTCCAATGGACATATGCGACAAACCGTCATATGACGGTCAGAGACCCCTCTTCTTAGGGCCTGGTTGTCAGAGACCCTGTTTCTAAGGGTCTCTCTCCATTTTTCTAAGTGTCCTCAAATGGACGAGTACGACGGACCGTCATACCCATGACGGTCTGTCCTGCATGCCCGTTATGACGGTCAGAGACCCTTCTTCTTAGGGCCTCCATATTTTTTTTAAGTGTCCTCTGACGGACACCTAGGATGGACCGTCATACCTGTGATGGTCCATCCTGTGCATACCGTCATACTTGTCAGAGACTCTCCTTCAGGGTTCTCCATACATACATAGTCTAAGTAAGACACGACGGACCCCATGATGGTTCGTCATAGTCACGATGAGCCGTCACCAGGCCTGCCGTGTGTCACTGTTACTATAGAAATGTAATTTTATTTTTTATTTTTATTTTGTGGTTTTGCTTGTCTTGTTTGTCACTACTCGTACTAATATTGATCCTTTACAGGTACTATCTACTATGGCACCCAAACAAGACCGAGTCTGTGCACGTGGGCGATCGAAGTCTGTTGCCCCGTCTGCCCGCCTGGTCATTGGCTCTGATGATGAGCGGGACCCCGAGTACGTGCCCCCAGGCACTTCCACCCCTTCCTATGCTTCACATTCCACCAGAGCCACACCCAAAAAGGTGGCATCCGGCGAAGTCACTGCCTCCCAGTCCGATGAGGAGCGCACACTGACCGGCACACCTTCTAGGTCAGCCACCAATAAAGAAGGAGCGTCTGACTCCTTAGGAGTTTCGTGGTCGGAGGAAGCCTCTGGCTCTGCTGAGGTTCCCGCACCCGCCACCGCTGCAGCGTCGGCCTCGTCTGATGAGGCTGACAGTTTTGAATCCACATCAGGTTCACCAGCTCATGCCCTTACCCCGGCTTCTGACCAGCCCAATCGGTGGTGTGTCGACGGGTATTTTCAAGTCTACTCCGACGCCAAGTTCCTGAATGAAAAAAGAGTTATGACTCGAACACTCACATTGGAGCGGCGGGTCCTTACAGGGAGTCTCCCGACGATACCTGAGATCCACAATCTCTTCAACAGACATCACCTGGAGTGGATAGCACGTCCGTTGGGACGTTATAGTAAAGAAATTGTCTGAGAGTTCTATGCATCCTAAGTAGCGACTCTCCGATCACAGATTGATAGGCGGGCTGCCCCCGCCAAACAGTCCCTACTGGAGCAAGTCCGAGTACAGGGCGTTCAGGTCGATATTTCCCTGCCTGCCATCACCCAAATTCTATACGGCGAGGGTGTTGATGGTACTCAGACCCCTCTCACTGCCGAGTTTAACTACCAATGGCAGCTTGTTAAAGATGGCAACGTTCCTGCACGAGCCATCCGTGAGAGAGACCACCAAGAGGTGGATGGCCCTGCACCTGTCAGTTGATGGAGAGGGTGCCGACTGGGTGACCGAGTCAAAGGAAACCATCCAGAAGGCCAACCTAACTTTCACGGCAAAGTTCTTGTGGTTGATTGTCCGCCACTACCTCCCCCCCACAGCTGCTGATAATATCGTTACATGGGATCGATCAGTATTGATGGCGGCCATAATAGCCGGGTTCCAGGTGTATTTTGCGTGGCTTCTACAGGCTGTCATGCACGAGAGGGATTTTAAGGTCACAACTACTTACCTTTTCCCGTGCATGATCTTTTCTCTCTGCAGGTTTGCAGGTGTTCCTATATGGCACGTTGATCAGCTCAAGACCCCTCTGGGCACTATTGATGTCGGCCTGATCAGAGATGAGGCCAATGAGCTGGCTTCATGTAGAGGGCCCCATCCAGAGAGGCCCCCACTTGCTGATGATCTTGCTGATATGGTAGCCCAGGCTTGCACGGCTACGTAGGCGGCATCTACTGACACTACCCCGGTCGAGTCTATCTCGGGTAGTAGCACTGCCTCGAGCTCCTCTCGCACAACTCCTCTACCCGTATTGGTCCCGCTTACTAGGGTCCAAAAATTAGAGGCGCAAATGGCTATACTTCTGCATCATATCCAGCTGTGGATGCAAAGGTCTATTAACGAGGTAGAAGAGTGCTTGGAGCGGAAAATGGTCCAGTATACAGAGTGGAAGATCGCTGAGGTTCACCAGTGCTTGGACGCTTTTGAGTTGCGGGTGCTAGACCGGCCAGCCCCTCCTGTGGATGTCTCGACTCTTCAGGCCGCGGTTGACAGTCTTCGCGCAGATATTGACACGATCTTGAGGCCCCTTCTGTCGAGCCTGCTGAAGACACAGTATTGGCGGCCCTATTTGTCACCTAGAGCTTCCACCACTTCCCCCTCGAGAGCATTCCAAGAGGCATAAGGGTCGACCAGAGGACGAGGTGTGAGCACAGAATAAGGAGCGCCGTGAGATGGAGGCTACAAGGAGAGCCTCACTTGTTGAGGAGGAGGTGCACCAGATGAGTGCTGGAGAGTTAGTGGTTGGGGCGTCTAGCTCTCGAACTGTGGAGATAGCGCGAGGCACTGCTGAAAGTGTTGTTGTTGCTGAGAAAACCACTGAGGGTGTCAAGAATACAGAGGACGTGGGTTCCGGGTAACCGGACCCACCAGCTTGCTGATCGTCGGCCCTTTGTGCCACAGGTTTGCTTCACCTACCACTTTAGTATTTCAATTTTTATGCATTGGGGAAAATTGCATGTTCTTTATGTTGGGGGTGGGGTAAATGGAAAGTGAGTGCTAGGGTGAAGTCTGAGTAGCCCAATTCACTATCCTCTTCTGAGGTTTTCTTGCCTGTGTTCTTTTTCCCTAAGAGACTGATTGTTTTTTCTGTTGAACCGGCATGTCTATATCTTTTGTACATAGTTTCATTCTGGAGCATGATGGCTAAAAAATAATATCCTGATAAATTGGAAAATGATGCACGAATAGGTATAGTAACTGATAAATGTGTGGCTCTAAGCATGACATAGAGGTACACCATTGCATTACCCTAAGTCTAAAAGTTGAACTAAGTGTCTGATAATCTGGTAGAGTGATGAGATGTCAAGTGAGTGTGAGGAAGATTTGAATAGTCCACTATTTGTACTGAGCTAGAACTTGCCTGGTTAGTCCTGCTAAAAGTAAGTTGTAATAGACAATTAGGAAAGGATCATAGGCCCTTATTCAATATATCCCATATTTAGCCTAAATAAAAGAAAACCAAATGAAATTTATCCTTCTTTGATCCAAATGATCGGAGCCTAAATTAGACCTTTCTTTTTCACCCCAACTGATCTTTTCTGGGAATAATGTGTTGTCCCTAGTCCCTCCTTGGACATGTGCACCTCAGCTTATGACAAAAGCATAAGTTGAGGGTGGCTAATGCAGTAAACAACCTTCGTTATGGCCCTGACCCAACTTTGGGTAATGTGTACTTTGACTCATAGCAAAGCCATGAGTTGAGGGTGGCTATTATGAAGAATGCTCTGGAAAGCGGGGCTTAAAGAACAGAGAGAGAGAAAGAACAAAAGTAAATTAACCCAAGAATTAGTTGAAAGAAAAGTAAAGAAAAAGAAAAACATACAAGAAATACAAGCAAGAAAATAAGATAGTCACTTACACAAATGAAGAAAGAAGAGAAATTAGCAAGGTGAAAGAATATGAGAAACTGGGCGAGATAAAATGATAGAAAATGGTATGTTTAGCCGATATGTCAAGGAGGGAAAAAAGTCTCTAAACTATACCTAAATATACCCTACCTGACCCTGAGCCTATGTTACAAGCTAAGAAAGTCCTATCGTGATCCTAAGGGTTGTATAGCAAACTTAAGGCAGTGAAAATAAGGGCAAGCTTATGGCAATAGGCATGAATGAGTGTGACTTTGTTCTGAGAGCGAGTGTTGAAAAGTAATCCTTATACTCAAACTGAAATCATTGTGTGAAAAATGAGGATTTTGTTTAAAAGTGAGGACACTAGTTGCAATACCGAAATTGTTAGAACCTCGGTGATAAATTGAAGAGGATAGGTGTTAGTGCATGGTGAGTCTGTGTCATGCTCTGATCCCACATAATTAAATCCTAATAGTGATAGCATGCATAAATATGATGAGATTAATCGGGATTGATATACAAATGATTGCAAAGGATAAAACATGGATACTATTGTACAAAGATTTTGTATTGAGTCATAGTACGTCGCTTGAGGACAAACAACGAATTTAAGTTGAGGGTGTTGATATACCATGGTTTCACGGTATTATTAATACTTTTTCCTTAAGTTTAGTGTGTCCAAAAGCCTTTTTGTGCTAATTTTTATATAAATTTCTCCTTATTTGCAGGAAATCTGTTCAAAGATGAATGCGAAGGTTTTAAGCAAAGAAATGCACAAGATACCACCTACGGAGCTTGTGACGGCCCATCATGCTTGTGACGGTCCGTAGGTGGAAGCGTAGTGCAGCTGCTGAAGGAAGATGGGGAAGTCTGACCAAGTATGGGGTTACGGAGTCCATGACAGTCCGTCGTGTCTATGACAGTCCGTCCTGCAGGTTCGTCATGAAGTTCATAGAAGTAGTCCCAGTACCCATATTCCAAGAGTTTAAGTGTTTTGAAATGAAGACCCTCGACGGATCGTTGTGCCTATGACGGTCCGTCATACTTGCCGTCGAGGGTAATGAAGAGAGCAACATAAGAAATTGCAAGAGTATAGGATGATGCGGTACATGATGGTCCGTCATGACCACGATAATCCGTCGCAAGGTCCCTCGACCGAGCCGCGTTTTGATGGATTTCCAGGAAATAGAATCCTTTTTTAATTAGGTTTTTATTTTCTATAAATAGTTCGAAAAACCTCGCTTTTGAGGTTAGACTCCGTATTGTTAGACTCCGTATTGTTAGACACCTTATTACTAGAAACTGTATTATTAGTTAGACTTTGGATTATTTGGTTAGGCTTTTGATTATCATTAGACTTTTTGTGAGATTCTTGATTACTTTGAGATTCCTGCAAGTGATTGTTGGTGATTTTTGTTGATTAATCAAGGAAACTTTTGGATTTTTCTCTTTCTCATTGAAGTAAGTACATGAATTCTTATATAATATATTTGAATATTGTGATTATGACTATGTGTAACTAAACTCCATAACTAGGGTTGTGGGAAACATAGGCAAATAATGAGGTAAAACCTCACTAAAATAACAATTCTAGAATAGTGTCTTGCATGTATTAATAATTCTTTCGTTTAGAAGTCTTTTTAACGGTTGGCCAACGTTAGAATTTGCCTTAATGCTACCTGCCGGACCAAGGAGGTAGATAATAGGAAAAAAATTATTAAAATAGATTTAGTGTATACTATCTAATAGGCTAGTATTTATTGGTACGAGGTAATAACTTAGTCAAATATCGAATATGATGCTTAATATGAGGTAAGGATAAGGGTTAGGATAGCAACACACGTAGCCGGACCAAGGTGGGGAGTGAGATTTTCTAGATGCCGGACCAAGGATTTAGAAATACATAACTTATCACTTTGCATGCAAGATACTAGGAAAGAATTGTTATAGTTAGAGTTATCAAGTTATGAACCTGTGGGGAACACGTAAACCCTAGTTACTTTGATTAATTGATTAAAACCCAACATTAAAAGCTGTCAAGTGTCTCTTTCAAGTTCGTTATTTATTTTCACTTATTTAGAGATAGAAACCCACCTTTTTATGTTTTTACTTTCCAAGGAAGTCATTGACCAAACAATAATAATAATAGGTTGAAGTCAAGTCTAGACTATTTTCCTAGTGGGAACGATCCCAACCTCACTAGTTGGGTTATTTACTTGACACGACCGCTTTACTTCTTATTTGATAAGTAAGTTTGAGCATATTAAGCAGTCACTGACGGTCCTACCGGTACTCCCTTTCAACCTCACCTAGTTCGGGTTATTTACTTCACCATTTAAACTCACGACCGCTTTACTTCTTATTTGATAAGTAAGTTTGAGCATATCAAGCAGTCACTGACGGTACAGCGACGGACCGTTGCGCCTGCGACTGACCGTGGTACTCATCCGTTGTGCCAGGTACGTCTTTCTCTTATTTTCAAACTATGGCACACACAATTAGTTTTAGCCTAGTTCTTATTGATATGTTCAATTTCTTTTATATAAATTATGACTAACCTAGGTTAAAAATCTTCGAAATTACCGTGTTTACAACCCTAGACATAGGTGCTTTTGCATTACTAGTTTACTAGGTATTTGGGTTAGACAAATGTAGGTCCAAAACACTACAAATTCAATTTGGGTCATGGGGGATGAATGGGGTACCCCCAGTTCTGTCACTGCTCTACAGAACGAGTCCCTGATAACGGAACGTCGTAGGGTCTTTTCCAAAAGCCCTAACACCCCACTGCGCAATTTTAGTCAAGTGTCCTCCAACGGACATATGCAACGAACCGTCATACGCACGACGGTCCGTCCTGCACAACCGTTCTGGTTGTTAGAGACCCTATTCTTGAAGGTCTCTCACTTTTTCTAAGTGTCCTTCAATAAACACATGCAACGGACCGTCGTCATTACGACGGTCCGTCCTGCACAACCGTTCAGGTTGTCAGAGACCCTGTTTCTAAGGGTCTCTCTCCATTTTTCTAAGTGTCCTCAAAAGAACGAATACGACGGACCGTCATACCCACGACGGTCTGTCCTACATAATCGTTATGACGGTCAAAGACCCCTCTCCTTAGGGCCTCCATATTTTTTTTAAGTGTCCTCTGACGGACACCTACGACGGACCGTCATACCTGTGATGGTCCGTCCTGTGCATACCGTCATACTTGTCAGAGACTCTCCTTCGGGGTTCTCCATATATACATAGTCTAAGTAAGACACGACGGACCCCATGACGGTCCGTCATAGTCACGACGAGCCGTCACCAGGCCTGTCGTGCGTCACTGCTACTATTGAAATGTCATTTTATTTCTTATTTTTCTTTTGTGGTTTTGCTTGTCTTGTTTGACTACTCATACTAATATTGATCCTTTACAGGTACTATCTACTATGGCACCCAAACAAGACCGAGTCTATGCACGCGGGCGATCGAAGTCTGTCGCCCCGTCTTCCCGCCTGGTCATTGGCTCTGATGATGAGCGTGACCCCGAGTACGTGCCCCCAGGCAGTTCCACCCCTTCCCGTGCTTCACATGCCACCAGAGCCACACCCAAAAAGGTGGCGTCCGGCGTAGTCACTACCTCCCAGTCTGATGAGGAGCGCACACTGACCGGCACACCTTCTAGGTCAGCCACCAATAAATAAGGAGCGTCTGGATCCTGAGGAGTTTTGTGGTGGGAGGAAGCCTCCGGCTCTGCTGAGGTTCCGCACCCGCCACCGCTGCAGCGTCGGCCTCGTCTGATGAGACTGATAGTTTGGAATCCACATCAGGTTCACCAGCTCATGCCCTCACATCGGCTACTGACCAGCCCAACCGGTGGTGTGTCGACGGGCAATTTCAAGTCTACTCCAACGCCAAGTTCCTGAATGAAAAAGGAGTTATGACTCGAACACTCACATTGGAGCGGCGGGTCCTTATAGGGAGTCTCCCGATGATGCCCTAGATTCACAATCTCTTCAACAAACATCGCCTGGAGTGGAAAGCACGTCCGTTGGGACGTTATAGTGAAGAAATTGTCCGAGAGTTCTATGCATCCTAAGTAGCGACTCTCCGATCACAGATTGTTAGGCGGGCTTCCCCCGCCAAACAGGCCATATTGGAGCAGGTCCGAGTACAGGGCGTTCAGGTCGATATTTCCCTGCCTGCCATCAGCCGAATTCTATACGGTGAGGGTGTTGATGGTACTCGGACCCCTCTCACTGCCGAGTTTAACTACCAATGGCAGCTTGTTAAAGATGGCCAGTTCCTGCGCGAGCCATCGGTGAGAGAGACCACCAAGAGGTGGATGGCCCTGCACCTGTCAGTTAATGGAGAGGGTGCCAACTGGGTGACCGAGCCAAAGGAAGCCATCAATAAGGCCAACCTAACTTTCAAGGCGAAGTTCTTGTGGTTGATTGTCCGCCACTACCTTTCCCCCACAGCTGCTGATAATATCGTTACATGGGATCGATCAGTATTGATGGCCCAATAATAGCCGGGTTCGAGGTGGATTTTGCGTGGCTTCTACAGGCTGTCATGCACGAGAGGGCTTTTAAGGTCACAACTACTTCCCTTTTCCCGTGCATGATCTTTTCTCTCTGCAGGTTTGCAGGTGTGCCTATATGGCACGTTGATCAGCTCAAGACCCCTCTGGGCACTGTTGATGTCGGCCTCCTCAGAGATGAGGCCAATGAGCTGGCTCCACGTAGAGGGCCCCATCCAGAGCGGCCCCCACTTGCTGATGATCTTGCTGATATGGTAGCCCAGGCTCGCACGGCTACGTAGGCGGCATCCACTGACACTACCCCGGTCGAGTCTATCTCGAGTAGTAGCACTGCCCCGAGCTCCTCTCGCACAGCTCCTCTACCCGTTTTGGTCCCGCTTGATAGGGTCCAAAAATTAGAGGCGCAAATGGCTATACTTCTGTTTCATATCCAGCCGTGGATGCAGAGGTCTATTACTGAGGCAGAAGAGTTCTTGGAGCGGAAAATGGTCCAGTATATAGAGCGTAAGATCGCTGAGGTTCAGTAGCGCTTGGACGCTTTTGAGTTGCGGGTGCTAGCCCGGCCAGCCCCTCCTGTGGATGTGTCGACTCTTCAGGCTGCGGCCGATAGTCTTCGCGCAGATATTGACACAATCTTAGAGGATAGGGTGCCTGAGTCTGAGGCCCCTTCTATCGAGCCTGCTAAAGACACAGTGTTGGAGGCCCTATTTGCCACCTAGAGATTCCACCACCTCCCCCCTCGAGGGCATGCCAAGAGGCATAAGGGTTGAGCAAAGGACGAGGCACAAGTACGGAAGAAGGAGCATCGTGAGATGGAGGCTGCAAGGAGAGCCTCACTTGTTGAGGAGGAGGTGCACCAGATGAGTGCAAGAGAGTTAGTGGCTGGGGCGTCTAGCTCCTCAACTGTGGAGATAGCGTGAGGCACTGCTGATAGTGTTGTTGTTGCTGAGGACACCACTGAGGGTGTCAAGATTACAGAGGACGTGGGTTCCGGGGAACCGGACCCACCAGCTTGCTGATCGTCGACGCTTTGCGCCACAGGTTTTCTTCACCTACCACTTTAGTATTTCAATTTTTATGCATTGGGGACAATTGCATGTTCTTTTTGTTGGGGGTGGGGTAAATGGAAAGTGAGTGCTAGGGTGAAGCCTGAGTAGCCCAATTCACTATCATCTGTTGGGGTTTTCTTGCCTGTGTTCTTTTTCTGTAAGAGACTGATTGTTTTTTCTGTTGAACCGGCATGTCTATATCTTTTGTACATAGTTTCATTCTGGAGCATGATGGCTAAAATAATATCCTGATAAATTGGAAAATGATGCACAAATAGGCATAGTAACTGATAAATGTGTGGCTCTAAGCATGACATAGAGGTACACCATTGCATTACCCTAAGTCTAAAAGTTGAACTAGGTGTCTGATAATCTGGTAGAGCGATGAGATGTCAAGTGAGTGTGAGGAAGATTTGAATAGTCCACTATTTGTACTGAGCTAGAACTTGCCTGGTTAGTCCTGCTAAAAGTAAGTTGTAATAGACAATTAGGAAAGGATCATAGGCCCTTATTCAATATAGCCCATTTTTAGCCTAAATAAAAGAAAACCAAATGAAATTTATCCTTCTTTGATCCAAATGATCGGAGCCTAAATTAGACCTTTCTTTTTCACCCCAACTGATCTTTTCCTGGGAATAATGTGTTGGCCCTGGTCCCTCCTTGGACATGTGCACCTCAGCTTATGACAAAAGCATAAGTTGAGGGTGGCTAATGCATTAAACAACCTTCGTTATGGCCCTGACCCAACTTTGGGTAATGTGAACTTTGACTCATGGCAAAGCCATGAGTTGAGGGTGGCTATTATGAAGAATGCTCTGGAAAGCGGGGTTGAAAGAACAAAGAGAGAGAAAGAACAAAAGTAGATTGACCCAAGAATTAGTTGAAAGAAAAGTAAAGAAAAAGAAAAACATACAAGAAATACAAGCAAGAAAAGAAGAGAGTCACTTACACAAATGAAGAAAGAAGAGAAATTAGCAAGGTGAAAGAATATGAGAAACTGGGCGAGATAAAATGATAGAAAATGGTATGTTTAGCCGATATGTAAAGGAGGGAAAAAAGTCTCTAAACTATACCTAAATATACCCTACCTGACCCTGAGCCTATGTTACAAGCTAAGAAAGTCCTATCGTGATCCTAAGGGTTGTATAGCAAACTTAAGGCAGTGAAAATAAGGGCAAGCTTATGGCAATAGGCATTAATGAGTGTGACTTTCTTCTGAGTGCGAATGTTGAAAAGTAATCCTTATACTCAAACTGAAATCATTGTGTGAAAAATGAGGATTTTGTTTTAAAAGTGAGGACACTAGTTGCAATACCGAAATTGTTAGCACCTCGGTGATAAATTGAAGAGGATAGGTGTTAGTGCATGGTGAGTCTGTGTCATGCTCTGATCCCACATAATTCAATCCTAATAGTGATAGCATGCATAAATATGATGAGATTAATCGGGATTGATAGCCAAATGATTTCAAAGGATAAAACATGGATACTATTGTACAAAGATTTTGTATTGAGTCATAGTACGTCGCTTGAGGACAAACAACGAATTTAAGTTGAGGGTGTTGATATACCATGGTTTCACGGTATTATTAATACTTTTTCCTTAAGTTTAGTGTGTCCAAAAGCCTTTTTGTGCTAATTTTTATATAAGTTTCTCCTTATTTGCAGGAAATATGTTCAAAGATGAATGCGGAGGTTTTGAGCGAAGAAATGCAGAAGATACCACCTACGGAGCTTGTGACGGCCCGTCATGATTGTGACGGTCCGTAGGTGGCAAAGTAGTGCAGCTGCTGAAGAAAGATGGGGAAGTCTGACCAAGTGTGGGGTTACGGAGTCCATGAAGGTTCGTCGTGTCTATGACGGTCCGTCCTGCAGGTTCGTCATGAAGTTCAGAGAAGTAGTCCCAGTACCCATATTCCAAGAGTTTAAGTGTTTTGAAACGAAGACCTTCGACGGATCGTTATGCCTATGACGGTCCGTCATACTTGCCGTCGAGGGTAATGAAGAGAGCACCATAAGAAATTGCAAGAGTATAGGACGACGGAGTCCATGAGAGTCCGTCGTGACCACGACGATCCGTCGCAAGGTCCCTCGACCCAGCCGCGTTTTGACAGATTTCCAGGAAATAGAATCCTTGTTTAATTAGGTTTTTATTTTCTATAAATAGTTCGAAAAACCTTGTTTTTGAGGTTAGACTCCGTATTGTTAGACTCCATATTGTTAGACACCTTATTACTAGACACTGTATTATTAGTTAGACTTTGGATTATTTGGTTAGGCTTTTGATTATCATTAGACTTTTTGTGAGATTCTTGATTACATTGAGATTCCTGCAAGTGATTGTTGGTAATTTTTGTTGATTAATCAAGCAAACTTTCGGATTTTACTCTTTCTCATTGAAGTAAGTACATGAATTCTTATATAATATATTTGAGTATTATGATTATGACTATGGGTAACTAAACTCCATAACTAGGGTTGTGGGAACCATAGGCAAATAATGAGGTAAAACCCAGCTAAAATAACAATTCTAGAACAGTGTCTTGCATGTATTGGTAATTCTTTCGCTTAGAAGTCTTTTTAACGGATGGCTAACATTAGAACTCGCCTTAATGCTACTTGCCGGACCAAGGAGGTAGATAATAGGAAATGAATTATCAACATAGATTTAGTGTATACTATCTAATAGGCTAGTATTGATTGGTACGAGGTAATAACTTAGTCAAATATCAAATACGATGCTTAATATGAGGTAAAGATAAGGGTTAGGATAGCAACACACATAGCCGGACCAAGGTGCGGAGTGAGATTTTCTAGATGCCGGACCAAGGATTTAGAAATACATAACTTATCACTTTGCCTGCAAGATACTAGGAAATAATTGTTATAGTTAGAATTATCAAGTTATGATCCTCTGGGGAACACGTAAACCCTAGTTACTTTGATTAATTGATTGAACTCCAACATTCAAAGCTGAAGTGTCTCTTTCAATTTAGTTAGTTATTTTCATTCATTTAGAAATAGAAACCCCCCTTTTATTATTTTTACCTTCCAAGGAAGTAATTGACTGAACACTAGTAATAATAGATTGAAGTTAAGTCTAATCTATTTTCCTCGTGGGAACGATCCCAACCTCACTAGTTGGGTTATTTACTTGACACGACCGCTTTACTTCTTATTTGAGAAGTAAGTTTGAGTGTATCATGGATCCATGTGAAAGTTTTATAATGAGAAAGCAACATAAGAAGTCTTTTCCAAAAGAGGTGTCTTGGAGAGCAAGTATACTTTTGGAACTAATCCATACCGACATTTGCGGACCAATGAAGACTACAGCAATTGGAAGTCAAAAGGTATTTTCTAATCTTTATTGATGATTTTTCAAGAATGTCTTGGGTTTATTGCTTGAAAAAAAAGTCAGAAGCATTTGCTACATTCAAGAAATTTAAAGCCCTTGTTAAGAAGCAAAAAGGTTGCAACTTCAAAACCATTCGCAGTAATAGAGAAGGTGAATACATAAGTCGAGAATTTGAAGAAAAATTCAAAAATGAAGGCATTCAGAAGCAACTTATAGTAGGGTACAGTCCTCAACAAAATGGTGTCTCAGAAAGAAGAAATAGAACAATTGTTTAAATGGCCAGAACTATGATAAACGAGAAAGGACTGTTAAAATAAATTTGGGCAGAAGCAGTGCATACAGCAGTGTTCATCCTTAACGGGTGCCCGATAAAGTCACTAAAGGACAAGATACATGTTGAAGCTTGGCGTGGAATGAAACCTTCTATAAGTCATTTTAAATTTTCATTTGTATTTGTTATGCTCATGTACTTCCTGAGAAAAGAAAAAAAATTGGATGAAAAAAGTCAAAAATGCATATTTCTTGGTTATAGTGATGTGAGAAAAGGATATATGCTTATCAATGTCAAAACTAACAAACTTGTTGTTAGTAGATATGTCATTTTTGATGAAAAACAACATGTAATTGAAAGGATAAAAAGATAGAGAATACTGCTATCATATCTTCAAATCAAGAAGACAATGAGAAAGAGGAAGATGTCCCCCAAGGGGGAGAAATTCCAAATTCAGATGATGAAGAACCACCTCCAAGAAGAACAAAAATGTTATGTGACATTTATCAGAGATGTAACTTTGTCGATGTTGAGCCAGAAAATGATGTCGAAGCAATAAAACGTGATGTTTGGAAGAAGTTCGGATGATTGAAAAAAATAATACTTGGGAGTCTGTGGCTATACCCAGAGTAAGAGAAGTTGTAAGTCTAAAATGGATTTACAAAATTAAACTCAATTAGGAAGGAGATATTCAAAAGCACAAAGCAAGGTTGGTTACTAGATACTTCACGCAAGAACCAGGTATTAATTTTTATGAAACTTTTTGTCCAGTTGCTCGTCTTGAGACAATTAGAACCGCAATTGTTGTTGTCGTACAAAAGAAGTGAAAGATATTTCAACTTGATGTTAAATCTGCATTTCTTAATGGAAAACTTGATGAAGAGATTTAGGTTGAGTAACCTCAAGGATTTTTTGTTCAAGAGGGAGAAGAAAAGGTGAAGAGGCTAAAAAAGCTCTTTACGGGCTGAAGCAAGCTCAAGAGGTTAGTATAATGAAATTGATACATATTTTCTGGAAAATAATTTTCAGAGAAGTAAAAGTGAAGCTAGTTTGTATGTGAAGAAAGAACATGGCAGCATTTGCGTTGTTTGTCTCTATGTGGATGATCTGTTCTTTACAACAAATGATGTGAAGATGATGCAAAAATTCAAGCAAGATATGATGCAAGCCTATGAAATGAGTGATCTTGGGTTGCTAAATTATTTCTTGGGCATCGAAGTTTCTCAAGTGAAAGAAGGAATTTTCATTATTCAAAATAAGTATACTAAAAGTATTCTTCAAAAATTTAAAATGATGGATTACAGGTCTGGAGCCATACCATAAGCAGCAAATGAGAAGTTTAAAAAAGATGATGAAGAAAAGAAATCTAATAGCTCACTTTATAGGTGTCTGATTGGAAGTTTGCTATATCTTACTTCAACAAGCCCAGAAATTATGTTTGCTCCTAGTTTATTATCCAGATTCATGCAAGAACAAATCAAAGTAAATTTTGGAGATGCAAAGTGTGTTCTATGCTACTTGCAAGGAATAATGGATTATGGGATAACGTGCAAATTTGGTGGAAATTTAAACTAGATTGGTTATTCTGATAGTGATAGGCTGTAAGTATAGATAACATGAAGAGTACTTCTAGTTATGCTTTCTTATTTAGATCAAATATTTGTTCTTAGTTATCAAAAAAACAAGTTGTTTCTCAATCCACTGCCGAAACAGAATATGTTTCAGCAGCGAAGGCTACTTCTCATGCTATTTGACTTAGGAGAATATTTGAAGACATTGGTGAAAAATAAAAAAGAGGATTGTTCTATATTGTGATAACAAGTCAGCAATTGCAATTGCCAAGAATTTAGTCAGCCATGAAATATCAGAACATATTTCCATCAAGTATCATTTTATTCGAGAAGCACAAGAGAAAGGCAAAATTCAACTGCATTATTGTCAGACAGGAGAACAACTTTCTGACATTTTCACCAAAGCATTTTCTAGAGAAAAATTATGCTATCTTCAAGAATGCATTGGAGTTATCAAGCAAATGCATTCAGAGGGAGTGTTGGAATAAATGCATCAATGTTTAGTCTTCCGAAATTGTCTCTTAGTTTTTAAGAAGTCTTTTTAGAATTTCATAATACATGTATCTAGTAAATTATGATATATGTATTTATTTATTTGTGCAAGGCCTTTGATTTACATTATTACTAGTAGAAATAGAGATGTAATTGATGATTGTAATCATCTCAAATGACCTTAAGTAGCCTATATAAAACTTGAGCATTCTCTAAAGATAGTATTCTCCTTTCATATTTCCTACAAAAACATAGCCAAGATCATAGTGATTGCATGTCATATAGCATAGATAGTAGTTAATGTATTACACAGAGGGTATTTATGAATGACAATGAATGGAGCATGTTTCTCAATCCCAAGTCATTTTGGTTGTACATAACTCCAATTTAGGTAATAAAAATCAGTTAGTAATGAAATATAAATATCATGTTTTTACAATGTATCCTCTCTTCCCTTGAAATTCGAAAGAGGAACATCAATAGAAGCAAAACGTAGGAAATTTTTGCTTTAATAAAAGCCCTAGATAGTGTTATGCTTCACTAGTATGTGACACACACCAACTGTAAAAAAAAATATATATATATATATATATATATATATATATATATATATATATATATATATATATATATATACACACACACACATATATGCACTCCCTGCGAAACTGTAATCTATCTAGTGAATTAGAGTGTTCGTATTTTAAAAACATATAATTGATTTTTGTTATCTTCTAGTTGAATATATGAAACTAATATAAAGCAAGATCAATGGATATGTTTCGAATAGTCAATGAACAAATAATTTAATATGATAATGCGAGATATATTATATTAGTGGTTATGTTGAAATTCTTTTGAAGCCAAAACCTAAATATAATTAAGCTCCAAAAGACAATTTCTTTCTCCATTATCTCCTTCCTATAATTTTATTTGGTGGGAAAATATGAAAAAGTGAAATAATGCTTCCAATTAACCTAGAAACTTAGGAAGTAGAGAAGTAAGTGATCAACTTTACTTTAAATCTAACATTTTTTTCTCTCCTGCTAATATTTACAAAAAAAATTATCCACACAGAAGGATATAAATGTCCATCAATACTTTAGAAAATAAAATTGCACACACAAAATACATATATGTCTTACAATTTTAATTATTAAATTTAACAATGAAGGCAGATTCTTAATGCTTAGAATCAGAAAGGAAAATCAAGAAATTACAAATCTTTAATGGAAAAAAGTAAATATTTATTTTTAGAAATAATAACATCATTAACTACAATAATAAAGGAAAGGCAAAATATATTGCCGAATCTATATACCTATAAGAAACATAAAGTCGATATCTTACAGATTGGACTAACATCGCAGCTCCATCAGCAGAAACCCAAAATTCTTGGTCTGGTATTTCTGGTTGATTATCCTAAGAAGTAAGAAAACATTAAACCCTTGAGAACCCATTCCAAAAATTATAGGAACTGTGTTAAGATCAACACATTGGACCTGTTTTGTCTTCCATCAGCTGCGATTTTGTTGCTAAACAGGCTAACTTGAGTAGGAGAGCTGGTGAAGACATCAACAATGGTATCAGAGCTGACATGCAAAGATTCATTTCCCTAAAATTGGATCTGAAGCATCTCTACATGAAGATGAAGAGAAATGGTGTGTACTGTCCATCTTCACAAATAGACAAAACAGAGGAATCTTAATTTCACTCAATTTAAGCATAGATCTGAGCTTGAACACTCAAATCATGTTCTTCAACACTAAAAATTAAACTCAATCTATAAAAGTTAATATCTACCGTTTAGATGATAGATTATTACACCTATTAAGGTAGAAATATGAGCAAAATTAGAATGAAACTATAAAAGGTAGAGTTGAGAAGAGCAAACCTGAGAAAGTAGAAGAAGCTAGAAGAAGAAGAGATAAAAAAAATATTTAGCTTTAAGTTCAAGAGCACAATTCTAGAAACACGTGAAAAAGAAACACAATATTAATATTTAAAAATAAAAAATATTATAATTCAAATAAAATAGCTGTAAAATATTACATTCACTAAATATTAGAAAAAACGTTAATCTATGATTAATATTAAAATATTTGAATTTTGATAAAAATAAAATGGAACTACGTGGACTACATATATAAATTATAATAAAAATGAGAATAATGTTAGAAAAAAATGCAGTCATCTTTTTTTAAAAAAAAAAAAAAGTTCAACACAAACTAATGTTAAGGGCCCGTTTGGATGGGCTTAATAAAAGCAGCTTTAAAAAAGTACTTTTAAAAGTGCTGAAACTTATTTTAAAAATAAGCAGTTATGTGTTTGGATAAAAGTGCTGAAGTTAAAAAAAAGTTGTTGATGTGTTTGGCAAATAAATGCTGATAAATAGCTTTTTAAATCAAAATGTCTGAAATACCCTTAAAACTGTTAACATAATAAAAGTTAATTAATTTATATTTTACAGCCATAAATAATTATATTTTGCTATTATTCACAATTTCTTTCTCATCATAAATTATTTATAAGAGGAATATAAACTTATTATAGATTTTAAAGATATTTAATTTGAATAGATCAAAAAACAATTTAAGATTTATTTTAGTTTCATCCATAGGTAATAATAATTGTCTATCATTCACATATTTTTTTATTATCACAAATTATTTATAAGAGGAATATAAATTTTTATTTAAGTTATATGTGCAACTTATTTTACATTTTAATAATATATAATTTGAATAGTAATTGTGTATCATCCACATACTTCTTTATCAATAAATTACTTATAAGAAGAATATTAATTCATATTTCAAAAATAAGTTGTTTGATTCAAATACAAATATCAAAATGAAAGAGAACACTTTACTAACATAAAAGTGGAAAAACTAAAATAATACAAACATCAAACGTTACCAATTTCATTAGCAATCATGTCACGAAGCCCCGTCCAATAAGTATCATTTTGTTCTTCCATATTGTTTTCTTCATTGTTAGTGTTTGAACTTGAGCCAAATTCGTAGTCAACCGATGGAATATATCTCTCATCCTCAGCCGTTTGAAATGCATCATCCACATTGCATTTTTGTTTGATATAATTGTGAATGGCCATAGTAGCAAGTACGATGTCCCTTTGAGTATCAATATTATAAAAAGGCATATCTCGCAAAATAGACCACCTTGCTTTCCAAACACCAAATGTACGCTCTACTATATTTCTACATGAAGAATGCATATAATTAAATTTTTCAATGTGTCCTCTTGGCTCACGCAATTGACTTGTTGCACCACGACGAAAGTCGGGAAGATGATATCTCACATTGTCTCCTTTGTATGGAGCCATATATCCCTTCATATGTGCATATCCTGCATCCACTAAATAATATTTGTTTCCTAAAGGATGTGGAAAGTTAAGTTCTTTTCTACGAAGAGCCTCACCAAATATACGACTATCATGAGCCGCTCCTTCCCACCCAGCCCATGCAAATGTAAAACACATATTAAAATCCACAACGGCAAGAATATTTTGAGTCGGATAACCTTTACGTCCAATATAAGGTATTTGTTGATCTTGTGGCAATCTAGCTTTGACATGTGTGCCATCAAGTGCTCCAATACCATCCTAAAAATATAGGCATGTGAACTAAATAAATATAACAAGTAATACTAAAAAAATATAGGAGTAAATATTTTAAAAGATCACTTAACTTTCACAATTTATTTAACAAAGTCATTGAACTTTATTTTTAAAAATATAGAATTTATTGAAGACACATATTTTTATTGATAAATTTATTTGAATTATTTTGTTGATATAAAGACCCTAAAGTTAAGTGATTTTATTGATATAAAATAACATTTAATGACTTTATTAGATAAGTTGTGAAAGTTGAATGACCTTTTTAAGATATTAACTCAAAATATAGCAAATTAAAAGTTGTTACTTACCTTAAAGAAAGGCAAATATCGCTCATTACATGGCTTGTGAGCTCCAACACCATCATTATAATTCAAATGTGGTTTAATAATGTCTCTTTTAAGTTTAGAAACGGCTTTTAAAACACTATGAAAGTGTCTATGGACCGTCTCCCCCGAATGTTGAAAGATATCTTGTATCATTCGGTTTCCCGCTCCATGTGCACAAGTCATTAAGAACATGCCTAACATTTCATTTATGGACATTCCACGGGTGGGCTTAAGTCCATATTTTTCTTCTAAATCTTTGGATAGATTAACAAACACCACCTTCTTTAACCGAAAATTTTCATAACAACGAGTTTCATTTCATTGTAATATCTCTTGAATAAATATATATCCGGAACGCTTTGATGTACGACAAGGTTTTTTGAATAAGTATTTTTCATAATACATTAAAATGTATTTACCTGCTATCCGGCATAGAGACATCCATTCTTTCTCGTTTTGCTTTCTCCTACTTTGTTCTAGTTCTTCATCTTCTTCATCTAACAAATCACTTAAATGAGGTGATATGGTAAAGTCCAAATCCTCCATTTAACTACAAATAAAAATATCTTCAATTAAATAAAAATATCCTCCATTTAACACAACATATACATTTACATAAATTCAACATAACAAACACCTATATGTAAATTCAACACAACATATACATTTACATAAATTCAACATAACAAACACCTATATGTAAATTCAATAACAACACATTTTCACACTTTCTTAAGGTATAACTGATAGTTATACTCCATCCAAGACTTTCGAACTTCATCCGTAGGCATCTTAAGAAACACTTGTCGAATGTCTTTTTTAAGAAACATGTTCACAAAGTAGTTGTACATTTCACCCCTTTCAAAAATATTGGTAATATTTGCCAAAAAAATCCATACACTTATCAATGGTGGGATCATCTACCGCATGAGATGTAGCAGTACTTTTGTTAGACATTAACTCTAGTAAAGATTGCATATCTTCTTTCATTGATGCAGCTGTAGATTTTGTCTTACTTTTTTTCACTTGATTACTAGTTCCAATACCATCAGTTGAATTTGGTCTTTTTATCGATGGTTTAGGAAACATAGAAGAATTCATATCTTCTGGATCATCACTTTCATCACCCCCTTCATTATTAGTATTAATAAAGTGCTCCATATCATCATTATCAATACCATTTTGTCTTTCCTCGTCATAATCTACCTCACTTTCAAAAAATTGGGATTGATTTGAAGCACGTGCTCTTTCTCCCGTAGCAACAATATCAGAAAATAATGCATCATAGCGAAACCATATTAGTGAAAGATCCTTATTCCTAAATTTTCTATATCGAACATCCTCCTATAACAAAAAATGAAACAACAAATTTAAGTAAGTAAAAATGTTGCTTTAAAATAAATAAAAAGAAATATAAAACAACGTGAAAACTGTACCTTAATTTTTCGCTTCCACCAATCATCATCTGCCATAATTGTATTTTTAGTGGCATCTCATCCTATACCTGTATCTCCTCTCATCAATTGCTTAAAAAGAGTCCACTCAGCTTTCATGCCATCCCAATGATTTTTCATTTGTATTTTTGTATAACGTCTTCCCGTTTTTTCATAGAATGCTTTAATCGTATTTTTCCATCCATCTTTAGATAAATGAGTGTTTGGTCTATTTCCTTTCCTAATCTCTAATTCACATAACTCTATAAATTTGAGATGAGCATCATTATCCCACTTAGCATTAGATTGTGTTTCAGACATGGTGTAATTGATGTTAAGATGAAACTGATAAGAAAATTTAAAATAACATTAAACTAGTTCAAAGAAAAAATAGAAGGAGCACATTTAAGATTCGTTGGTTCGAGAACAAATTATCTTAAAATAATTTCACTATAACATTACTAAAATCCCGAATAACCTATTTTATAATTTTATTTCAATTAAATATGAAATAAACTCAAACTAAAATTAATCCCGATATTAGTAGGAAAGGGATTCCCAAGCCTATTAGGATTTGATATATCAAAACCTACCACAATTGTAATATGTACTATATATATAAATACTCATCTTTAGCCTCTAACATTATAGGATAACTCAAAAACAAGAAAGCTGAGGTATTACTAACAAATATGGTGAAGGAAACAGAATGTCATTATTCATTAAAAGGATGAAGAATTAATAGTAGCTATACACATGGCTTTGCTTCTTCTTTGTAACTATTTTGTAGATTCTGAAAAGGGCACTCTTTTTTGCTAACTAGATTATTTTTTTAAGTGTGATGTGATGGTCTTTTTGTGATAAAGAATTGGTCTTTGTAACTATCTTCTATTATTGGTTTAAGAGTGTTTTTATTTTCACCTGTCTTTTTAACCTTTTCATTTTTTTGCAGTTTAGTAATTCTTGAAAAGACATTACTTTGTGCCTGAAGATTATTCTGGTATTGAAGGACCTTTTATGAGTGAGTTATATGAGTTATATCAGGCATCAAACACTGTAAATTAACATTCAATATCCATCTCAAAACATAGAGAACACGCACAGAAAACAGAACACCAATTCGGAAGTTATATTTTCAAAATTGAAACACAAAATAGGAGCAATGGAGAAACCATGTATGAAATCCATTAATAACAAAGAAAAAGGTAGAAGAAGAGGCAGAGGCAGCACAAAAATCAGTATTAAAATGGACAAAACAGAATGAAAATGAAAGAGGCAGAAGAACAACAACTTACTTGATAAAGAGAAGAAGAAGAAGAAGCAGCCGAAACTTTGGAAGAAGAAGAAGAAGCAGCCAAAACTTTGGAAGAAGAGGAAGAAGTTCAGCTGCCAAGCATGAGAAGGAAAAAGGGAAAATGGAAGAAAATGTTAGGGTAAGGATGGGTAATTTGGGGATTATATAAAAATATTAAGGGCAAAAGGGTAAAAGTACGGTCAACTTAAAACAGCTTATAAGCTAAAAAAAAAAAAGCACCCCTACCCCAGCTTTTAACTTTTGGCTTAAAATAAGTTTTTTTTAACTTAAAATAAGCTATTTTGAGTATTGCCAAACAGTCAAATAAGTCAAAAACCAGCTTTTAAGTCAGTTTGACCAGCTTAAAAGCTGAGCCAAACAGGCCCTAAATACATAAGTGAAATAACTCTATGTTCTATAATGAGTTTGTCCACTATTCTTATCTAAAATTTAAAAAAAAAAAAAGGAAATGGGCCTAAAACACAATAAAAATATTGAAAATGATACAAAATTGGTCTTCATCCACCTATTGGCTCCAAAACGCTCTTTTCATCCACATATTGGCACCAAAATGCCTGTGTCATCCACTTTTGGGTTCAAAATTGACAACTTATTTAGCAGTTTTAAAATTTAAACTATTTAAATATTTTTTTAAAATACTTGGCGCTCTTTTTTTTTTGAACAAAAACACAACTCCAAATTCATTGACAAATCCAGATATACCATATGGTATCAACCATTTAAGAGAAGAGTGCACAAATAAAAATCTGGTCCAGCCTATTTATGTGTGGGATAAATAAACAATTTTGCATCTTGCTTGGATCTGACACTTTGTGACTAGTGATAGTAACATTTTCTACAAGACATGTACGACACCTAAGTCTATTTTTTGAGATGAGGGAAACAGGTAGCGAGGTCAGATTTTGGATGTTTGGCCTCGGCATGTTCCTTGCACTTCACCTTTGACATTGTGCAGATAAATGTTTGCATGGAAACCTTGCAATGAATATTCATGGCCTTCTTGTTCGCGTCAAGTTGGCTTCCTTTTGCGCCTTTCATCTTTTCTATGTTCTTCTCACGAGCCATCTTGGCTTTCTGACTATTGCCTCCACCCATTACTGCTGAAATGGAGGTGAATTAGAGCTCTTATGTTACAGGCAAAAAACTGTGGCGGGGAAATACTTGGCGCTCAACTATTGGTTATAAATTAATTTACTAATATCATGTATAAGTCAACTCACTACCCACCTATTACTAATTAAACCCCACCCAACTAATAAACCTATTCTAATATCAACATTCTCCTAAACACTACTAAAACACGACGAAATTACAGACTTCTGAAAATGACATCCAAAATTATTCGAGTCCAAATTGAAGCCACAATTAGGTTGAGCCATTTATTTAGGAGGACACTTTCAATAGGATTCTATTTCAAGCATGTATTTAAAATTTATGACTAAAGGTGAAGAAGTAGTACATCCCAAATTAATTCATGCACTTTTTTAAATATAATTTTATAATATTTATGATTTGTTTTAAATATTAAAACTTTAATACATTATTTTTTAAAAAAATTATCTATTAAGTAACATCACATAATTGAGAAAAGGGAATAATGAATATCAACATAATCAGACTTTTAAGTGTATCAGTAATTTTTATTTAGACACTTGAATTATAATATGTTTTGATTGAGGACTTGAATGTATGATAGTGCACTTCTATGAACACTTTTGCCTCAAAATTTTAGGAACACTCATTGGCAGTAGCTATCCTGTTGTTGCACATAAATGGGGCGGGTTTATTGATTGAGTGGGCTTTAATTGGTAATGGGTGGGTAGTGGATTGATTTATAAATTATATTAATAAGTTAAATTATAACAAATAGTTGAGCATCACGTATTTAAAAAATATTTAAATAGTTTAAATTTAAAACTATTTAATAAGTGGTCAAGTTTGATCTTAAATGTGAATTAGAAGTGTATTTTGGAGTCAATAGGTGGATGGACGGTAGTTTTGTACCATTTCTAATACTAAAATTTTCAGAATAAAAAATGAACATGATATATTCAAAGGTTTTTAAACAAACTTATAAATGCAACGTGGTCTTATTTCAACATCACATATTTATGAAGTTCTTATTTGTACTTTAATCAAATAAGATTTTTACAATGAATTTTATCAATTCTTGATAAACAAGCAGCAAGAACAAAAATTAAAAGTTCAAGAAAAATATTTTGGATAACTAATAGTTGGAGAGCGATAGAGGCTTGAATCTATTTTTTTAAGCAAAAGATATGCAATTCAGTTTTTCTTGAAAATAAAAGGATCTTTAAATGGGTTTGAATGAGAATAAGACTCTGTCATGATCTTGTTCTTTTCCAGATGAAATATTTTGTCTAGGATAGAGTAATTGACGTACTGGCACACATAATTTTCGTAAGCGGTGACACCTTTTAAAATGAATATATATATATATATATATATATATATATATATATATATATATATATATATATATATATTCATTTTAATATATATCGGTTACTAAACAAATGCAACAAATCGATTATGAGAGTTTTCAAACAATTGTATATTTGAAATTTTGGAGAGACTCTTAATAGTTTTGGAAGTTTTATATAAATATTTTCTTATTCAAACTATCTTAATGGTGTTAAGATATTTTGTCCTTTTTATTATGTTATTGTTATCATCTTTTCTGCAATATTGTCTAATATTTTAGAATAAAAAAATCTATTTGTGTGGTGTGTAATGTATAATCTTTTTCTAAAAAAAATTTGGTTGGTTAAAAATATTTTTTAAATTAATTATGTTATAATTTAGCACTATGATTTTTTTTCTGTATCCAATAATTGCACTATTCAAGTACGAGAGATTCCTGTTTGATTTATTTGTTCGTCCTAATTACTGGGTAATACATTGCATAACGTTAGGTTGTAGCCATTTGAACATACATTTTTTTTGTGACAAGATTTCTTTGTAACCAAATAGTAGGTTGAATAGAAACAATTGTACAATTGTCACTAATCGTTCGACCTATTAATGACGAAAATAAAGATCATAATTAAATAATAAAAATTTGCGGCTAAAGTTAACGATGATTAACTACAATCACTAGTTCGTCGCTAATGTATCCACATATGTTTTTCAACAAAATTATTCATATCCTAAAATTTACTAACTTAAAGAAAAAAAATGTTTTGTCACTAACATATCAATATATGTTTTGCGTCAAAAAACATTATCTAATTTTAAGACAAAAATGAGTTGTCACTAATGTATCGATATAAGTTTTTGCGAGAAAAGTGTTTCGTCTACAAATTTTAACTAATTTTAGGACGAAAAATGATTTGTCCCTAATACATCAATATACCTTTTGCTATAAAAAATTTTTGCATCCAAAAGTTAACTAATTTAGAGACAAAAAATGTTTTGTCGCTAATTGGGAGCATCATTAGTGACAAAATAGCGTGTCACCCAATAATTTCAAATTAGTGCTAATAGTCCTCAAGAAATAGCTTCAAACCAATTTTCGGTGGGAAACTTTATTGGACAAAATTTATTACGAAGTTTCATGTTTTGTGTTTAAAAATATGTGGCTCATATATTTAAGTACAAAATGTAATTTTTGTCACTAAAAGAGAACAAATAGTGACGACTTTTGTGTTGTAGCTAATAATTTCGTATCTATGTATCATTTTTGTTGTAGTGATTCCTTCATATAATCTATCAGCTGTCTGTCTAACTATGCCTTTTGTTAATGGATCTGATACATTATATCTTGACTTTACGTATTCAATTGTTGTAATTCACTTAAGAGCAGTTGTCTTTCAATATTGCAAGATTTCCCGATGTACATCCTTACGTATTGCTACTTGACTATCACAATGTATGCATTTAAGTACCACAAGTTTGGACCAGAATGGAATGTCCTATAAGAAGTTCCTGAGCCTTTCAGCTTCTTTGTCGATCTTATATAAGGAAATAAATTCTGAATTCATTGCAAAGCGAGCGATATATGTCTATTTAGATGATTTTCAAGAGTCTGCTCCTCCACCAAAGGTAAACACATACTCACTTACAGATTTTACAATCATTTGAACCGGTGATTCAATTTGCATCATTATATCCTTCAATCATCATATAATATTTATTTTAATGCAAGACATAGTATTGTGTATATTTTAGATATCCTAACACATTTCATTTTCATCCAGTGAGTTTGGTTAGGATTATAGTGAACCTACTCAATTTGCTAATGGCACATGTATATTTGATTGTACACGATTTATAAAATAAATTGAACTCCCTAACACTCTGACATATTCCATTTAAGAATCACTTTCACCTTCATTCTTTTAAAATGTTAAGCTTATATCAATTGGAGTCTCGCCGTTGTCAAAATTCAAGTAATGAACTTATCCAATACTCTTTCAATATAATGAGATTGAGATAATGCTAGTCCTTGAGGATTTGTATGAATTCTTATTCCTAAGATCAAATCAGTAACTCCCAAGTCCTTCATAACGAACTTGTTGGAGAATATGTGCTTAGTAGCATTTATATCGTCAATATCTTTACTCATTATTAATATGTCATGAACATACAAACAAACATACTTCATGATTCGAAATGTTTTCAATTAATGTAGACACATTTATCACACTCGATTTTCTTGAATCCATTTGTCTGCATCATTTCGTGAAATTTAACATATTATTATTATTTGGGTGCTTTTTTGAGCCTATAAAAGCTTAACAAGTTTGCAAACTTTCATTTATTTACAAGGAACTACAAAGCCCTCAGGTTGTTCCATGTAAATTTCCTCCTCTAATTCTTTATTTAGGAAGACCTTATTAGCATCCATTTGATAGATTTCAAGATTATGCACATTCACCAGTGTTATTAACAAACTAATAAATGTTATCCTTGTTGTTGGAGAGTATGTATCAACGTAATCGAGTCCTTCCTTTTGTCTCTATCCTTTAACTACAAGTCTAACCTTATATTAGTCAATACTTCCATCAACTTTTATTTTCCTTTTAAAAATTCATGTTGATTCTAAAGGTTTATTTCCTGGAGAAAGATCAATCAATTCCCAAGTATGATTATTCAAAATCCTCTAGATTTAATATATGCACTTAGAATAAGACATCGTTGCTTTAAATGTTAGACGCTCATTTTCAAGTAGGAGTGCTACAACATCTAGTCCAAAAGAAGTGGATCTCTGTTGACGTTTACTACGCCTAGGATCCTGTATATATTTTGTATTTTCTTTGGTTCTTATCCTGGTCATTTAGATCTTCTAATTGACGATTCATATTCAGGTTTGTATGAATAAATATGTTTAAATAACTCATCATTATCTGACTTATTCAGCGTATCGATAAAACTTTCAAGATTCTCAAATTTGTTAACCAAAAATCGACACGCCTTGTTGTTCACAACAGATCAGACAAATACACAATCTACTATTTTAGATCCAAATTTCACCCTCTTGCGCAAAGGAAATTGTACCTTGGCTATACACCCCCACATTTTGAAATATTTCATTGAGATACCTTCCTTTCTATAACGTATATCACATAGAGTTTCTTTAACTTTAGGGTACCCTATTGAGAATTTGGTTAGTCATAAGGATAGCTCTCCCTTCCCCCCCACCCCCACCCCGACAAGATTTGCAGTAAATTGAAACTAATTAATAAAATATTAATCATTTTCTTTAATGTTATGTTCTTCAATTCCACATTTCAGTTTATTTTGGTATGTAAGGGGCAGTAATTTGATGAATCATATCATATTCTAAACAAATCTCTGGAAAAGGAGATTTGTATTCTCCACCCCTATCACTTTGAATCATTTTTATCTTTTGATTTAGTTGACTCTCCACTTTTTTTTTTGTATTGTTTAAATGCATCAATTATTTCATTTTTACTATTAAGAAAATGTATATAACAATATCCAGTGCAATCGTTAATATGAGTTATGAAGTACTTTTTTCCACCACGGAATGGTATTGACTTCATAGTGCATATATTAAATCTAGAGGATTTGAATTCCTATCAATAGACTTATAAGGATGTTTAACTTAACTTCAACACAAATTTTGCATTTTGATTTATCACACTTTAAGTGAAGTAATATTTCTAGAGTAATCAATTTTCGAAAGATTTTGTAATTGACATGTCCCAAAATCGCATGCCATAAATCATTTGAATCTACTAAGTAAAGAGAAGTATAATTTTTATTAATACTGTCAATACCATTACATTCAATTTGAAAAGGTCTTCAATGAGGTAGCTCTTTCCTAAGCACAACTCATTATTACTTATTACAACTTTGTCATTAACTAGAACACATTTAAATCCCTTTTAAATGAGTAGTCCAACAGACACTATATTCTTTACGTGCAGGACGTGGTTCAGAGTCAACACCTTGTCAGATGTCATTTTCAACATACTTTTCCCATTCTTGCAAGCTTCACTGTTGTTGTGTTCTCCATGATAGATGTTCATCGAATTCAATAGGAGTATAACTTGCAAAAGCTTCTCACAGAACAAACATGTCGAGTGACACCAGAATTGAAAAATTACTCCTTCAGATTTCTGACTAAGTTGCACTTAGATAACATTCACAGAGGTCATTTTCATCCTCCATCTCTTTTACCATGTTGGCTTGAGTCCTTACCTTCTTTGGAGTATGACAGTCAGCATACTTGTGTCTTGTCTTACCACGTATGTAACATTTGCCTTTAAATTTCTGTACTTTGTCCTCTATCTATTGGGTTTCATTATTTTCTTGCCTTTGGTATGAGTCTCTTCCATATTATCTCCCATAATTTTTTAGTTTCCACGTTACTTCTTTTCAGCGGTTTTGCTATCTTCCTTAATCTTGAGATAAATCAAGCTTGAAATGCTTCATTAACGATCATGTCCTCAGCAATAAGATCATGAAAAATAAGTTGAAGCTCTTAAAATTTGGATCCAACAGTTTTGCTATGGGTCATTTTATAATCTAAAAACTTTTCAACCACAAACTTTTTTAAGCCTGTATCTTCAGTCTTATACTTTTTTAGAAGTGAAATCCACAATTCTTTTGAAGTTGTCAATGTGTTGTATACATGGCATAAGTCATCCTCTAAACTGCTCAAAATATAGCCCTTACATAAGAAGTCTACCTGTTTCCATGCTTCAATAACCATGAAATTCTCTCTGTCTTCAGCACCAAACACTCAAGTTTCTTTATTGGTAAGTTTTTGCAAACCAAGAGTGGTAAGTTAGAAAAATACCCTATGCTTCCATACTTTGAAGTTCGCTAGAGAGAATTTTTTTGATTTCTCTACCGGTGGCACAACTGTTCAGATTGGTGTAGCAATAGCCATAGAAGTCATAGTACCATCAATTGCCATTTATGATAAACAAAACTTGACATAATTGATTAAAAAAGAAAGAGATAAAATTTCTAAGAGTACGGTGGGAGAAGTTATCCTAGGATAACTAACCTCGGGATAAGTTATACTGAGATAACTAATTTCCAACCAAACAACCCCTAAGGGGATTCTAAGAGTACGGTGACTCGGGTTATTACACAAAGGATTAACCTAAGCTTATGCTAGGTGGGACAGATTATGATTCTCAACTTTCAATCCCTAGGGAAGAAACATATATTCTCTCTGTTTCAAAAAAGAAGTCCCGATTTTTTTAGTGTGTTTCAAAAAGAATATGACCCCTTTCTTGTTCTGGCAACAACTTAACTTTAACTTTTTAAGTGACATGTTTAAGGCCACAAGATTAAAGGGCATTTTGGTACATTTGACATAACTTTAATTTAGAACCACAAGATCAAAAAATCTTCTTTCTTTTCTTTAACTCTGTTTCAAGTCAAATTAGGTCATTCTTTTTTAAACTGAGGGAGTATAACTAACTTGGGATTGACTGTTTGATAGGATTACTTTTATGTTAATATGAGTATCAATAAACTCGTAATTTATTTAGAATTTGAATTTGGTAGGTGTTGAAGAGGTTACAGAAAAATAATAATATTGTGTAACAAACACACATGATGAAATGAAAAATAATACACAAGAAAACAAAAATAAATATATACTTAGTATATACCAATAATGTAAGAGAAATTTTACATTATCATCGATGTACTGCCATTACAACAAAAATAAGTTCTAGCGGTAACAAATAAGCACATTAATAAAGAGTGTTAAAGTCTTTACCGACATAAGTTAAGTGTAATTAGATCCAATATGCCGCTAAAGACTTCAGGAACATATAAAAAGAATATTAATTACCACTAAAAATATATTTTTAATGACAATTAAGCTATTGACGATAATTAATTGCCGCTAAAAATCATTTTTGATATATTTTCATGCTTTAAGGCAATTGAGCTATTGCCGTTAACATGTCTTATTTTTCAAAATAATGCTCACATTATTCAACAAATGTCAAAGTTTATAGCATAACATTTGCTTGGTTTTGAATCACATCCCAAGCATTAGCAATATGGGAATAGTGTGTGAGAGGTGCACCAATTGCAAAACGGATCATGTAAATCCCTCCAACTATTGTATGAGTCATATGAATAACACCACTTGAATTAATTGATTCCAATAACTTCTCATTAAACTCGTTCACTCTCACTTCATCAACAAATTCAAACTTTTTTTGCAATGCCGAAGGTGAAACCCTAAAACACACCATAGAAAAATTTGTAGGGACCACAATTTCAAACCTTTCATCCTTTGATATAAGTCCTTCAAAATTCTTAGCCATTTTGATATGACTTCTTATGAATTTTCTAATGTTGACTACACCATGACATCGTAACACAAACCATAACTTCAATGCTCTAAACCTCCTACTTAAAGTAATTTGCCAATTTTTGTAATCTACCACCTGTATGTTATATAGGAAAATCATCAACATATAATAATTTGAACATAGGTGTAAATAACTATTAAATTTAATTATAGGTTTTACCTGTTGGGATTCACTAGCTTTGTTTCTCAAGTATTCAGGTGTAGTTGATAAGGCTTTTGTGAGTGAATTTGGATCTTTCACCCAAAGACAACAACAATCCAATGTACAAAATAACCATTTGTGTGCATTTAGACTAAAAGAATTTGCATTTTCAACGCCATTAAGAAAATGTTGAAATTCTGGGCAAATGCATGCACTTCCTGCATACGCTGCATCAACATGTACCTATGATATATGTATAGTAAAAAAAAGATGATTTCTTCTAATCGTTTAGGTTGTTAAATGATATAGTCAAAATTAAATCGTACGTACCCAAATTCCATATTCTTTAGCGATTTGACAAAGTGGATGTAATGGATCAACAGTGGTTGTTGAAGTAGTTCCAATAGTTGCACACAAGAACAAGGGTACTAATCCAACTTTTATATCTTTTTGAATAGCTTCACGTAATGATTTTGGACATAGGGCAAACTCAGTAGCCTTTGTTGTTGGGATAGCGCGAAAATTTTCTGATCTAATCCCAGATATCTTGATAGATTTTTGGAAACATGAATGAGTTTGATCAGATGAATAAACTACTAGTTTTCCAATGTTGTCTCTTCCAATTTTTTCCAACATTTGATCTCTTGCAGCAACAATAGTGCTCAACATAGCTTCACAAGTTGTACCTATTAGAAATAGTAAAAAGGTACGTTAATTCATGCAACTACATACGTCATGTTTTTATTCAAACATATCAAGTATGGTATATGTAGTTGTTATTTTTTACAAATCTTGTTTGGACAATTGATCAATCATTATTACTAGTTGGCATGTATTTGAATATGAATATTTACCTTGTATAACACCTCCACCACCCCCAGAGAAAAGGTATGTGTTAGGTAGATTAATCAATTTTCCAAGCCAATCCATTACAATATTCTCTAGCTCAGTAGCTGCTGGTGATGTAATCCAACTAAATCCAACAACATTAAGACCAACGCTAAGCATTTCACCTAGAATTCCAGCACTACTTGAAATACAAGGAAAATATGCAAAGAAATTTGGACTTTGCCAATGTGTCAACCCCGGAAAAATATTCCTTTTCACATCTTCTAGTATTTCTTCAATTGATTCGAGGTGATACGGGGCTGAATCTGGTAATATTTTTTTAAGATATCCAGGTTCAACTTGACTACGAACTGGATAATTTTGAATATTGTGAAAGTAGTCCGCTAGAAAATCAACCATCATATGACCTTGTCTTCTGAATTCCTCAGGATCTAGAAGAGTACTACTACTTGTGTTGCTTGATGAGAATTCACCATCATCATGTTCTAGGATGATTTTTCTACTACTATTCATCATTATTATTATAGATTTTTCTTTGAATATAACGTAATGGGGAAAGTATTATATGAAATTATAGAACAAAATAAATTTGTTCGTCATGTGTGTTATCTTGATTTTGGTGAGTTTAAATAGGAAAGTTTTAGCCCATTAAATTATAAACTTTTGTCTGTAATTTACACGTTTTAACGTTGTACTATTCGAAAATTATATTAGCAGACTGTTGGCATCAAAGCGTAGATGGATCTATATGATCATGCTTATTAATTGTCCAACAGTCACCTACGAAATTTAAAAGAGGGGCTTTAATATTTCATTTTTTTTAGCATATATATTTTTATTTAAAATTTACTTTTTAAAACTATTTTAGATGGGAAATCATTCTCTACTATCTTATAATCAATTTGTTTTAATAATTTATTTTCAAATGATAATATAGCTAAACATTGTTGATCTTAAAGAAGATTTAATCAATTTTAATTAGAAAAAACTTCTTTCGGTTGACGCAACGGTTACAACAACTGTTAACATTATTCTATAAGCAATATGTGTATTTGGAAGAGAATCAAGTCTTTTTATTTAATTGAGTATTTGCATTAGATTAGTATCTTCAACTTCTATTATTTTCCTTAACACTTTTAATTCAAAAAATAAATATAAACCATCAATATCAAAATAACTATTACGTGCTAAAGAAACTTCAAGGTTTAAAACAATATTTTTCAAATTCTCATCATCTAGTGATCTCAATATTTTACCACTAAATAAGAAATCAAAAATATTTTCATATGCTTCAATTGGTTCAAATCTATTTTGAAGTCAAAAAATTGTTTGATCTCCTCTACATATATAAAGCAATTTCTGTATTAGAAATCATAACACTCATAATGCATATAATTTTTTTTAAAAAAATAACCTATACAAATAAGGAAAATTGTATTTAATGGCAAACTAATAAATCAAATTAATTGCTATAACCATCCTTTGATTTAATTGTGTCCCGTAGCAAACTGTTTGTCAGTCACCTCTCTCCCTCACACTCTCGCTCGCCACTCTCCTCTCTCACTCTATCTCTCGCTCGCTTCTTATCACTTTTAACAAACACAAGTGTATAAAATCTGTTTCTATTTGTACAAAGCAGAGGAAATTGTATAAATACATATATTTTTGTTCCCCTATCTCCTCTCTCCCAGATCTCGCTCGCTAGTCTCTCCTCTCTCGCTTATAGAAACAGAAGCAAAATGTATAAATTGCATTTCTATTTGTATAAAGCGAGGGAAAAATTGTATATACACATGCAAATAGATATATTGTCGTCCTATACACTTATAATTATACAATAAAAATACTCTAATGCCCAGTTTCTTTTGCCTTTCTCTCTTTCTCGTTTTATACAAATTCAAATTGTATATAATTTCTCTCTTTCTCTTTTTATACAATCCAATTCAATTGTATTTTCCCTGCCCAAGTCTCTATTGCCTTTCTCTCTTTCTCATTTTATACAAATTCAAATTGTCTATAATCATTCTATACATTTATAATTATACAATTCGTTTTATACAGTTCGTTTTTATACAATTCTCTGTCCAAGTCTATTTCTCTTTCTCGTTTTATACACTTTGTTTTATATAATTCGCTTCAAATTGTATATGTATAGTGAATTATACATTTATATGTTTGCTACGGGGTGCAATTATGCAAACTTTGTTATAGCATACAAGTATACATTTTATATTTGCTATATGTGAAAGTTGCCCCACAAATAATTATTTTTTAAAAAATAGGATTCTAAAAGGAAAACTTACATAAATATACTATAATAAAAAAATATTTACCATTTATAGCAATAATATTTTTTTTTCACTTGATCACTTTTAATTCATTTATAATACAAGTTTAATACATATTACAAAGAACAATTTATTATTCACATATAATATATGTTATAATGATGGATGATGCATTTATCACATATTTTAATACACTTATAATACATGTGACAATTTTATACCAAACAAACATAAGATATTACAAAAATAATTATAATTCAAATATATTACTTACATAATTCACTTTTAATACATATTATAGATTTATCACAATATTACTATAAATGATAATAAACAAAAAGTATTGCTAACATCAGTAATTATTTTTAAAAATAAATTAATCCATGTAATTTTTCCATTCTAAAATATATGGCCTAAGGATGGTTTTAGTGTCCTAGGGTTAAAAGACGGTGTTGTTATCCAATCAATACTTTAGTTACTTGTCCAAATAAACAACTCGTTTATTGTGGCATCAAATATAAACAAATCTAGACCAAAGCGTAGATGGATTTAATTGTCCAATTAATACTTTAGTTACTTGTCCAGATAAACAACTTATTTATTGTGAGGTGTTGACAATAAGCTTAATAGCCTCATGCTACATAGCTTTCAATATAATTATTTACTAGAGCAATTATATATGACTTTTTTCCTAAAAAGATATCAACACTATTGGATATTGAAGATTCTGTAGAAGATTCTAGAAAGAGTTAGTTATTAGTTTGTTACTAGTTTGTTGTGTAACTGATTTCTATGTGACATTAGGTAGCATAAGTGTGATCTATAAAAGAAGGCACTCTTCTTTCATTGTAGAATAATCTGAAAAGCAATAATAATAAAATCTCTCTGTTCTGCAAATTGGTGTAATTCATACATGGAAGTTGTTTCATACATGGAAGAACAAGCTTCCATGGATTCATTCATACAGTAACAAATTGATATGGTATCAGAGCAGCGACATAGGGATACATCTGAAGCTGCGTATTGATTTCAAAATTAGATCACAATTTATAAGTTTTTTGTTATGGCGAATCTAACAGTAGCAACTCTTGAACATTCTCATCCTCTCTATCTTTCTGCATCAGATACACCAGGAACAGTCTTGATTGCGGTCAAACTCACAGGTCCAACAGACTATGGATTATGGAGCAGATCCCTAAGGCTTTCATTATTGGTGAAGAACAAGCTCGAATTTGTAGATGGAACTTGCCTAAAGAGCTTGTTCAAAGGGGATTTAGCAAATCAATGGGAAAGATGCAACGATGTGGTACTTTCATGGATCAGCAGTACTGTAGCTCAGGATTTGCTTACTACAATTGTATATTCTTCTAATGCTAAACGTGTCTGGGATGACTTCAAAGAGAGGTTTGACAAATCTAATCTCACTAGAGTATATCAACTTTGGATAGAAGTTGCATCTTTAAAACAGAGTACTGATTCAGTCACAACCTATTACTCAAAACTAAGGGATCTATAGGATGAATTAGATGTATTAGTTCCAGCTCCTTTATGCAACTGTGATGAATCTAAGCCTTATATTGAGCATTTAAATCAGCAAAGGTTATTAATGTTTCTCATGGTCCTTAATGAATCTTACAGCCATGTTAGAAGTGACATTTTACTTAAGGAGGTTGTTCCTACTGATAATCAGGCCTATGCCACAGTAATACAGGAAGAAAGTCAGAGGTTACTAGGAGTTATGGATGTTAATAAGGAACCTCTCACAATGATGGTTAACAGGAGCCAAGGTTTCAAAGGAAGGAAGCTATTTGACACTACATCTGAGCATTGTGGTTACAAAAATCACCTCACAAAGGACTGCAATAGGGTCATTGGCTATCCTGCAGATTTCAAAAGCAAGAGGAAGCAAGGGCAAGGTGATTCTTATGGAAGCAACACTGGTTTCAAAAGCTATGGTGACTCTCAGGGTTGTAATGGTCAAACTAGTTATAGATCCAATAATCAACAAAATGGTTGAGGTTTTAGATCTTATGCCAATTGTACTACCACTGAAGGACATGATATTGGATTCAATCTTAGTGAAGAGGAATACAATCATATACGAAATCTCAGACACAACAATACCAGTAATTATACAAATACTGGAGATACAAATACTGGAGATAGTGGTGATTGCAAAGCAAACTTAGCAGGTAATGTATCTTTGACATCTGATGCTTATGATTATAGATGGATAATTAATTCTGGTTCAACTCACCACATCACACCATCTAAGGAAATGCTAGCAGAATTAAGCAATATGAATAATCAGAGGTCAAATACTGTCCAATTACCAACAGGAAATAAAGCTCAAATTATTAATACATGTCATTCCATTATTTTGGGTTGCTATAAGGTGAAAAATGCATTGCATGCGCCTGACTTCAAGTTTAACATGTTCTCAGTTAACTGATTGACCAAGGACCTATTGTGTAGTATCAGTTTCTTCCCTAATTTATGTGTAATGCAAGCACTCTTAAATGGCAAGGTGATTGGGATTGGTAGAGAATATGATGGTTTATGCTTGTTAAAGAATCCAATAAAAGTTGTTGTCAATACTGCCATAAAGGATAAAAGTACTACGATATCACTGTGGCATTTAAGAATTGGGTATCCCTCTATTGTTGCTATGTAACACATTTTAGATATCAAAGATCACCTAACTAATATTCCATGTTGTCACACATGTCCTCAAGCCAAACAATATAGACCTGTATTTATTGACAGAGTTCATAATTCTAGTTTATTTTCCAGTTGATACATGTAGATGTCTGGGGTCCTTACAGGACTCCCACATATGATAGAAAGCAATATTTTGTTACATTTGTAGATGATTACAGCAGGTTTTCTTGGGCTTGCTTAATTCAATCAAAAATTGAAGTTCACTCTGTACTCAAGGATTTCTTTTTAATGATAAACACTCAGTTTGTCATGAAAGTGAAAGTGTTGAGATCTGATAATGGGACAGAGTTCATGAATTCAAAATGCAGTGAGTTATTTGCTTCTCTAGGCATTGTACATCAAAGGTCTTGTGTATACACACCCCAACAGAATGGGGTGGTAGAAAGAAAGCACAGACATATACTAAATACTGCCAGAGCTTTGAGATTTCATGCTAATATTCCTATTTCTTATTGGGGACAATGTGTAAAGGCTGAAGTTTATTTGATTAACAAGATTCCCACAGCAGTATTACATGGAAAGTCTCCACATGAAATGTTATATGGTACTAAGCCACAACTAAATCACTTGAAGGTGTTTGGTTGTCTTTGCTTTGTTTCTCTACCTCCCAGATCTTACAAGTTTGCTCCTAGAGCAAAGAAAAGAGTCTTCATGGGATATGCAGAAACTCAAAAGGGATATAGGGTGTTGGATATGGAGTCTCATACATTTCATGTCAGCAGGGATGTCACATTTATAAAGGATGATTTTCCATTTAAGACACATTTGACTTCACAACAACTTAAGGTACCTGAGTCAGTATGGTTCCAGGAGTTCAGTAATGATGCACCTGTTTCTTTGCCTCATGCTGATTCATCATTTGTATTACAAGATGCTACTCGTCATGATTACTCAAATGAGTTCACAGACTCATTAGATAATGGAGAAAAAATGAATGTTTCTAATAGTAATGAAGCTATGGATTCCACTGATGAAGTCACTGCTGACACATCTTCGCCTGAAGAATCTACACATTTTAGACATACTAGACCTAACAGATCCATCAAGCCTCCTATAAGGCACAAAGATTATTTGGTGTCTAAATCTACCAAACAGTCACATAAAGACGTGCCTTATTCTATTACTAACTATGAAGCCTATTCAAAGATTAGTCCTTCTTATATGTCCTTTCTAGCTGCATTATCCTCAATAAAGGAGCCTGCTACTATCAAGGAAGCATCTGGTTGCCCAGAGTGGATCAAGGCAATGCAAGATGAAGTTAATGCCTTAGAACAAAATGCAATTTGGACTGTGGTGGACCTCCCTCCTGGAAAGAAAGCTATTGGCTCGAAATGGATATATAAAGTTAAGCTTCAAGCTGATAGACAGGTTGAAAGGTACAAGGCAAGATTGGTTGCTGAAGGTTACAACCAACAAGAGGGCCTAGACTATCATGAGACATTCTCACCTGTAGCCAAGATGGTGACAGTTAGAACCACTATTGGTGTTGTAGCCTCGCATGGATGGCCTCTTTATCAAGTGAATGTGCATAATGCGTTTTTACAAGGTGACCTTCTTGAGGATGTGTACATGGAAATGCCACAAGGTTTTCGAAGTCAAGGGGAAAATAAAGTGTGTAAATTGCTCAAATCATTGTATGGGCTCAATGGAACAAAAAACTCACTGAAACATTATTGACTACTGGATATTCCCAGAGTTCATATGATCATTCCCTCTTTACCAAGAGGGATGGGGAGGCTATAGCTGTAATTCTCATTTATGTAGATGATTTGGTAATAACACGGAATAGTAACAAGTTGATACAGGAGTTAAAGTATTCTCTTCACAGCAGATTCAAAATGAAGGATCTTGGTGTTCTCAAGTTTATTCTAGGCATTGAAATCATGAGATCCAAGTCTGGCATTTTGCTTAATCAGAGGAAATATGCCCTTGAGCTGATCTCAGATACTGGTCTCAGTGGTGCAAAACCAATAAACACACATTTGGAGACAAATGTGAAACTTACGACTATGGAGTATGATGAACTTACTGGAACTATTGATGATCCCATACACAAAGACATCACAAGCTATCAAAGGCTAGTTGGAAGATTGATATATTTAACCATAACTAGACCTAATATCAGCTTTGTAGTTCAGGTTCTATCACAATTTATGCAGCGTCCTAAGAGATCACACTGGGAAGCAACTCTGAGGCTAGTTAGGTATATCAAGAGCTGCCCTGGTCAAGGCATATTGTTAAGCAGCAAGAGAAGCCTTGAACTTGAAGCATTATGTGATGTAGACTGGGCAGCTTGCCCCAACACAAGGATGTCTATGACTGGATATTTGGTGAAGCTAGGGGATTCACTTATATCCTGGAAGTCAAAGAAGCAGCATATATTAAGTAGGAGCTCTGCAAAAGCTGAATATAGGAGCATGGATGGAGTGGTCACATGGCTAGTTGGACTGTTGAATGAACTAAAAGGCAATGTGAAAATTCCTGTAAAACTACACTGTGATAGCAAAGCAACACTTCAAATAGCTTCAAATCCAATTTTCCATGAGAGAACCAAACATATTGAAATTGATTGTCACTTTGTAAGAGAAAAGATCAAGAATGGAATGATACTACCTACTTATGTTAACACTAAACAACAGCGGCAGACATACTAACAAAAGGACTAGGTGCAGCCTCACATCATTTCATGTTGTCGAAGCTTGGAGTCTTCAACATATATTCAGACTAAAGCTTGAGGGGGAATATTGGATATTGAAGATTCTGTAGAAGATTCTAGAAAGAGTTAGTTATTAGTTTGTTACTAGTTTGTTGTGTAACTAATTTCTATGTGACATTAGGTAGCAATAACTGTGATCTATAAAAGAAGGCACTCTTCTTTCATTGTAGAATACCTGAAAAGCAATAATAATAAAATCTCTCTCTTCTGCAAATTGGTGTGATTCATACATGGAAGTTGTTTCATACATGGAAGAACAAGCTTGCATGGATTCATTCATACAGTAACAAATTGATAAACACGGATAAGTATCAATAAAGGGGCTAGATTTTACCTTACTAATTCTAATTAAGTATCTAACTAATGCTACTAACTAACGAGGATGAAGAACATAAGAGTTAGAAAGAACTAAGTATTTTATGATCACCACAGAGTTTGTAATACACTCCATGATGATATTACAAATGTAGATGATGTTAGTGGCGGAGTTAGAAATTTCTTAAAGGGTGTCCAAAAATAGCAACGTATTATGTTAAGGGTGTCCAAAATAGGTTATTTAATCATTTCGTATATCATTTCACTTGTAAATATGCTTTTATTTTTCCGACGAATTGGACACCCTTGACACTATGTGGCTACGCCACTGAATATTGTTATGTCATAATTTTACTAACTTTAGAATAATCACTTTTGAAATGCTCTAAGTATAAAAAATTTTGAGAAATAAAAAAGAATCGTCACTTAATTTTTAAAGAAATTAAAAAAATAATCTAACAGATTAAATCTTTATAAATTTAGAGAAAATAGGTAAGAGGTTCTCATTTACTCTTCAAGAAGATTAACTGTCCGCTAACAAACACTAATTTTAAAGAAAATCACTTGGAAGGAAAAGAACATAAGCAATTAGAATAATTTAGTAAATTTTCTCAAAACGAGGATTATAATAATCTAAGAAAGAAGTTGTCTTTAGCAAAACAAAAGAGACTAAGTAGACAAGTAATTGCTCAAAGGTTTAACTAATGAAAATGTTACTCGTTAAGACATTTAATTAAATCAAACCAAAATAAATAAAAAGCTTGATTAATATAAACAGACAAATAACAATAAAGGAAAGATACTAAAAGAGAGACAAAAATCAAATTTTTGGGCTTCAGCCCAACCTGTCCCAGGTCTAAGAATATGCCCGAAAAATGGGCTTTGAGCCCATTTGAATTGGGAAAAATAACTTAAATACACAACTTTAATTTTTATATTCTCCAATTTTCCCTACTTTTTTTAAATATTACGTAATTCCCTATTTTTTTTATTTTAGTGTAAGTTTTTAGATACATTACACTCTCTCTCCTATAATACACATTTACCAATTTTAATGCCTATTTTTTCTCCATTAAAACACTCAACCTCTTAAATCAGTTTTTGAATTTTAAATTTTATCCATTTAAACACTCAACCTTTTAATGAGCTGTTTAATTTTGAATTATTAAATTTAATTAAATTTAATTAAAAGAACAAATTTTGAAATTTTGAATTTCAAAATTCAAAAAATCAGGAAGCAGGGTAACTTCCACAACATTCTTCCGTTTTGTTCTTACCAAAGTCACCTTTCACTTCTTCTTTTTTCCTTAATCGTCTTCAACAGAATATTTCTTCATAATTTTGAATCTTCTCTACCCAGCAAATTTTTTTATTTTCTTCTTTTTATTCTTAATCCTTATTCGACTATTTCTTCCTAATATTGAATCGTAAGAACCCAGACCCTTTTTATAGTTAATCATCAATTCGTATATTCTTCAATTTTTTGTTTTTGTTAATTGTTCTATTACATCATAGTAATGGATCCGTCAATTAATAGAAGGATATATGATTCCGACGATGATAATTGGAAAGAAAATAGGAAAAAGTCTTTGCATGATCCTATGAATCTTCAAAAGGATTCAAACAAAGACCATGGCGAAACATCAAAGGTTGTAAAAATACAACAAAAAAGGAAAAAAGAAGCAGCAAACACTGTTGTTAGGCCTACATTGTCTCGGGTTAGTATTTTGGTACTTAAAAATGGTGTTGTTTAAATTAGTAAAATTTTTAATGAATCAAGTGTGCTTGCTGATACATTTGAAAAAGGGTGTATAGTGTTTTAGATGGTCAACTGATACGTGAATTTGTTGTGTTTTATAATATTTTATATGTATCATTAAGTTTTTGAAAATAATTATAATGTATCATTCAATAAGTGTAGTAATCTGTGCTTGATGATACATGTAGAATCTGTGTGTACATTGTTTAGTCAATGTACTGATACATGTAGTAGCTATGTATCACATGTTCTGCATGTAGTATGAATTCCTGAATGATATCATGTATCAGTAAGGTATTAGTTGTTTAGTTGATGTACTCATACATGTTTTGAAATTTGTTATAATGTATCATTCACTAAGTTTAATAAATGCTTCATCAGATATAGTTGATGATACATATAGATTCTTTGTGTATGTTGTTTAGTCGTTGTTTATGATACATGTGTTAGACATGTATCACATGTTATAATGTTTTATTTAATTCACTGATACATGTTATAGACATGTATCACATGTTTTTCATGTAGTATGAAATTCTGAAAACTGAAACCATGTATCATTAAGTTATTAGTTGTTTTATTTAGTAGTTATATTTCTATATCGATTTAATTTGCGGTTTTATTTTCAAATTGCAGCCACTGAAGTACAAGATTAAAAAGATACCAACACATCCCATAAGGTTTGCTGTCAACTTTAACAACAATTTCCTAAAGGACTTTGAAAAATACGTGGGGGACAATGTTATCCAAATGTTTAAGGATACAATTTTTGGACCCTTTTTAGACATTTCTAAATGTAATTTTCAGGGCCAAATAACTAAGTGCTTATTGCTTTTAGAATTGGAACAAAGCAACCCTAATGTGTTGCATATTAGACATTCCAACGGGTGTGTCCTGAAATTTGGTATAGATGAATTTGCATTATTAACAGGACTTAAGGTCAGAGGAAATACCAATGATTTCAAATACCCAGAACAAACTAATTGTATGCTTTTTAAAAAGTATTTCCCTGGTGCAGTCAATAGTGTTACAAAGCATCAACTAGTTCAAAGGTTTAAGATGGGTAATTGGGAGAGCAATCAGGATGCACTCCAAATGTCTATACTGTTCTTTATTCATACATTTGTATTAGCTACTATTGATAATACAGCGATATCTATTGTCGACTTTCTAATGGTTGAAGATGGTAGATATCAACATTTTCCTTGGGGTCAGCTATCATTTTCCAAACTAATTGGTTCACTTAGACAGGATTTTGACGTTAGTAAAAAGTTGTACCGATTATATGGGATGCCATATGCACTAAATGTTTGGATATACGAATGTGCATCCAATTTAAATTTAGAAATAGCTGTGAGAGAACGCAATGTCATCCCAAGAATATGCAATTGGAGAGTTGTGTCTGAAAAGGCAAAGTTTGAAATGCTTATGTCCACCATTTTCCAAAAGGTAAAATTTTATTTTTGTATATGGAATATCGTTATTTATGTCTTTGTGATACATTATGAATTATTATTGTATCTAACAGTTACATTATCTTATGTGTTTGTGATACATTTAGAATGCATGTTCAAACATTGTCCCAACAGCAGAGGAAATTGAAGCTTTTGATATTGCTCAAGTTGAACATGCTCATTCTACATCAACACCATTAGTACAACCAAACGAGGAACATGATTTAGATGATTTCTCCACAAAACCGCCCGAACAGTTATTGAGGACATATTCTAGAGTGTCTGATACATCTCCTCCACCACCGCCAAAAAGAAGAAAAAAATCGATTATTCAAAAAAAGAAGGTGTCAGAACAGAAACAGCCTGATCAATCAAATGTGTCTCCGACACCGGATGATGATGTACATGTTTCCATGCCAAGTCTGCCTCAACATTCGAATGCTGATGACGTACATGGTTCTGTTCCACAAGTGTCACCGAAATCGGCTGCTGATGTACATGGTTCTGTTCCAGACGTTTCTCAGAACCCGGCTGCTGATGTTCATGGATATGCAGATTCACAGAATGTCAACAATATAATTCCTCATATTGAAGAGTTGAAAGGATATTTGAAAACTTACGTAAGTAAATTATTTTGTAATTTTTAAACAAACTTTTATTTATCATAAATGTATCTACAATTTTTAGGTTGACAAGAAATTTGAGGAACTGATTATTTTGATAAAAGCAAATCACTCCCAGCTGATGCAATCTATTAGCAAAGAGAACATCAATTTTCAGGCTGATACAAGCACATTTCAGTCTGACAAACAAACATCTCAGCAAATACCAGTTGATCTCGATGATATGGGTGGTGTAGCTGAGGATGGTGGTGGTTTTTCTGGTAAAAATGGTGAGCATCATATCGTCGACGATGCAGGGGATGTCGATGTGGATGCTGTTGGTGTTTCCGTAAATGAGGGTGAACCAATAGTCAGTGATAATCCAAAGGTAATGTTTATGATACATTGGGTATGTTGTGTATCATGCACATATAGTCAAAGCTTTGTATCATGATCATTTTTTTTCTCATTCTATATTCTGTCATGTATCATACATATTTAATCAATACTATGTATCATGTGATTGTTATCAATGTTACGTATCAGCACAAATTATATTAACAGTTTTTATTTCAAATCTGCATATTCAGGATGGTGACGCACATCAGTCGCACCAACATTTAAATGAACATATCATGGACCAAGCCGTTGACGACAATGTTCATCACAACATCCCTCATGTGTTGCCCGGAAAAACAACAACGGATTCATCGGTACATTTTTCAATTTTGATTTATGACACACAATTTCATTACACACAAATTTATTCTAAAAATCATTACATCATATTATACAGGATTCTTCAACTTCAACAACAATATCGCCATCAACTCAAGCAGCAATAGATGCGCTTATCAAAGATTTGGGTAAAGATGCTACCAATGCTAGACCATTATATTCTTACGATCCAAAGAATATAACTAGCAGCCAGTACTTGTTGACCGACAGTCAATTACCCACTGAAATTCCAATAACGGAGATTGCTGTTAAAACTGATGCAGTCACTCCTGCGCATAGAAATAGAATGCCTTCGAGAAGGATTCAATCTCCATTTTGTACTTCTTTTGGGTCAAGCGAGAAGGGAAAAGAGAAATTGAAGGATATGGCTCGACTCCATTTCCCGTTCGAAGGATGTGGCATTGCAGATAAAGTTTCGCCGAAACTGATTGAGGATTACATGAATTGGTTGTTGAGGGGGCTTCTAAAAAATCATAACAATAAGTAAGTTTTATACATTCTTTTTCTCATTTTAGGCGTAATCATTTTATATACAACTAATTCATGATACTTTGTTATATAAAAACTGTAAATAAGTGAGTGTTATGTATCATGTACATACATTGAAAACTTATGTATCATATATGCAGGAACCCATCGGACGATAAATACAGATCAAGATCTTCTTCTTTTGGATTTCCAATGATGGACTTTGTTGTTGCTTTTCCAATGAACAAGAATTGGTTTTATGCCATGTCACAGCCAAACAAGTGTTGGTCTGATGAGGTAAAATATTAAACTATTTATGAAATATGTATCAGTCATAACTATATTATAACATCATGATACATTCTGTATAAGTATCATACTATTTAATTAGCAATGATACATTATGTATAAGTATCATACTATTTAATTTGCAAAAGTATCATACTATATTCACATAATTATATTTCTTTTTTTATATTGTTTAGATGTAAATAATTTCTTACTCTGTTTTCATTTTGTTTATAGCACATCGATGTGATTTTTTACTACCTTCGTAAAAAATCAAAACTTTGCAGCATGGATCAATACAGATACACTACAACCCACTGTTTGTTCATGTCACATGTAAAAAACTGTTATGATAGATATTACATGGACGATGATGATGATAGTCTTACTACACAAGAACATATTGATCGCGCTTCAGTTGTATCTGTACATGAGAGGTCAATAATTAACATCATCAAAGGGTTTGGAATACCAGCTGCTTTACCATGGCATCTTGTAGATGAGGTCTACATCCCAATTAACTGTGATCAACAATTCCATTGGGTGTTGGCTGTTGTTGAGTTGAAAAACAGGTTGATAAGGGTTTTTGACTCATCAATTAGCACAAGGAAACAAACAATTCCTCATGAGATCAAGATGTTGTCTAAAATGCTTCCTTCATACCTACTTGACAGTGGATTTTTTGAAGAAAATGAACGCACAAAATTTGCTGATTGTCAAGCATATAAAGACAACAATAATGGCTCACTTCTGGAGCCTCAAGTTCCTTTCATGATAGAATTTGCACAAGACATCCCTACACAGGAAAGCGATAGCCTGTAAGTATCAAGAATTTTTCATTTGCCCTTTTTAATGTATCATTAAGTTTTTAATTTATTCTGTATTTTTTGTAGAGACTGTGGGTTATATGTTACTGCATTTGCCGAGTATATCAGTGACCAAATCAATATATCTTATGCTGATTTTAATCCTGATTACCTGCGTCAAAGATATGGAGCATTGCTGTGGAGTTATGGAAGTGAGAAGGCTAAGTGCGGATATGTTAGCGACAATGATGATCCACCAAAATCCAGGGGCGTAGTCACACCACCACCAGAAGAAGATTTAGTTCACATAGCGTAGCATTTCATGATAAAACAATGTTTTAATGTTATATTTATTATTTTTATATGTTATTGAACAACTATTTTTATCCTTTTTAATGTTATTTTTTTGGTTTTGTCAATTTCCATGAATATTTTTTTTCACATTACGTAACAAATTTGTTTATATTGAAGATATAAATATCAAATGATAGACGTAAAGATTTTTAAATTTTTAATTAAACATAGACATAATAAATATACTGCCAAAACCAGGTTTAAATTATTTAATAAAGTATAATCAAAGTATTTATAATGTTTACATAGACAAAGATTTTTAAATTTTTTATTTAATCGAGATGATACACTGCCAAAAACCAAATGATACATATGTACCAAAAACACACTAAAAATAAATGATACATTGGCTAAACCGTATGTATAATGTATAATATGTTACACTCTAATCCTTAAATTTTACAAGATATTTAGGTAAATTGAATAGCATATTCATATGAATTGGTATTACTTTTTTAAAGGAAAGTTATTTACTGTATATTTCAATAAAAGCATAACAAAAAAAGCATTACACAAGTTAAATTATATAAATTAACATGATACATGATTTATAGTCATTCTAAAGTATTCAATAACCTCAACAATATATTTGTATTTTTTATCTAATGGAGATGTATCATTGTGCAAACCAATGATACACACTAAAAGTTCATGATACATTATATAAACAATGTGTACAAAAAATACACAATAAAAGTGCATGATTCACTAGATAAACCATATGTATCATGTACATTATGTTACCTATTAATTCTTAAATTATATATCTTACTGTAGCATAAGATTTATATATTCAAAACAAATATTGACACAAGTATATTTATCAACACCAATAATAAGAAAGTGTTTATAATCATAAGCACGACTTCAAATGTAATTACCACATGTTTGTACGTTTATTTATTTAAACACAAAGTGTTCAATTTGCAGTTGTAATCAAAACTGAAATTCATTAAAATGTTTACGTTATAAATTATTCTTTATATCATAGAAACATTACGACTAATTCACTTCTCTTTTGGGTAGAAAGTACAAGTTCTTCTGTTGTGCCCTTCTTGTCCACATTGTCCACAACAGTTTGTGTTCACCGAAATCTTTTCATCTGCATTCTTTCTTCTTCTTTTTCTTGGTCGTCCAGATGATCTTCTGTATCTAGGTGGATACACAGTTTCAGCTACCACGTGTTTAGGATCTGACCAATCTTTCTTATCTGGCATTGGCACCATTGGAATTTCATATGTTTTTGCCAACGCATCAGGCTTGTAATAATCAGAGCAATACGGATTCATATCGGTGACATTCTTTTTTTTCAATACAGCGATTGCATGTGAACAAGGTATCTCATCTAGTTGAAATCTACCACAACAACATACTTTCCGCTCAAGACAAACAATATATCTTCTTCCATTTTCATAAACTGAGAAAATAAACTCAGATGATGGAACAACCTGTGTACATTAAAATTTTTAAATATATAACTTTTAAATACCAAAACATGTTAAAAAAAGCATAATGATACACAGAATTAGATACATATAATATAAAGTATTATATAATGATACATACCTCCATTTTTGAACTTTTAGCCGCGTTTATAATCAACAATTCCTCAAATTTTCTACCTAATGTGTCCTTTGTGTATGAGGCTACTTCTCTGTTTTTGCAATGCCAAGATCCAAAAAGAATTCTAACCTCTTCCAAGAATTCTAATATAGTTAATTGGCGTGCTTCAACAAGACAACCATTGATACATTCTGCAATGTTTGAAGTCATCATTCTACCTCTGTTTACTGTTGCATGAACTCTTGACCACTTTTCGTAACCTGCATATTCAAGGTACTCCTTAACCCTGTGATCAATTCTATCAACCTTAGCCATCAACTTATCAAAATCTTCCTTTCTATATGCCTTGGCCATAGAGTAGAATAGATCACTTATGACCTTTCTGCTCCTTTTGAAGTTTCCACATACATTCTTCCAAAGATGCCAGATGCATGCATAATGAGGTACATCGGGGAACACAATCCTTACACTCTTCATGATACTCTCATTTCTATCTGAAACAACACACATATCTTTTCTATCGCCAAATGCATGTTTGAACTGTTCGAAAAACCATGTCCACGAACAATCATTTTCGGTGTCAACAACACCATATGCCAATGGAAATATGCAACCTGATTACACACACATTATATTATTTGATACTTAATATATAAAAAGACATCATTACTATAAATAAAAAGTACCTGCGCCATCAAGTGTGCTTGCTGATACAAATGTCCCTTTGTAAGCTCCACTCAGATGTGCACCATCCACAACAACTACTGGTCTGCAGTATTTAAATCCCCTAATGAATGGTCTTAATGCGATGAACAGATACATAAATTCATCCTCTTCAGTCTTATGCATTCTTATATAAGAATCTGGATACACAGTTTTTAACATGTGTATGTATCGCGGCATCCGTCTATATCCAGCAGATGGTTTTCCTCTAATCATGGAGAGTGCACGTTCTTTAGCACGCCATGCTTGCTGGTAAGATATTTCAACACCATAATATTCTCTAATATCATCAATTATATCCCTTGGTGTATAAATTCGTTTATAATTGACCAATTTTGGAGCTGTCACTCCACTTACAAATCCCACTGTTGCTTGGACTTTGGTTAATACCCTCTCCCTCATCGGACACGTATGTTCACTGTTGAAATTTCTAACAATGAATATATTAGATTTTTTCTTGCACGACGCCTTCATAGTCCAACCACATTTGTCTGAAAAGCATACCAACACATAGCTGCGTACATTTTTTAAGCTTATTAATACACATACCAAATACATCATATATAATATATTCAACAATAATGTTTAAAGTAATCAAACAATGAATCACACAAAAAGTATCAACCAATTTTTAAGAAAAGTATCAAAATTTAATGAAAATTATCCACTATTTGTGATATGACTGTTTAAACTGATACACTCCTTACTATATCAGTAGTAGTACTTTCAAGTATCAAATATAGTTATTTCAATGTATCAAAAACAAATTCCTGAAATGATGATACATTAGATTATACAATTACATATGAAACTTGCAGGTTTTCATATAGAACTGTAATGTTTCATGTACTAATTAAATTATAAAACAACACATGATACATCAAAATATCAAAACACTGTCATACCTTTGTTGATCAGACCTCTTCACTTTGCAGTTGAAGTTGTTCTTTATCTTATATTTCGTCATCACATCTACAAGTGTTGCTTTATCCTTGTATATCTGACCTGTCTTCACATCAACAATATCTGAATTGATTATAACATTTTCAACTCCAACTTCTGCATTTTCATGTGTCTCAAATAAGCTATTTTCAACTATTGCCAAAGCCTGTGTATCATTTGTTGTGCCTTCTACACACGATATTTCTCCACTTCTTCCATCAAAGTTATGTACAGTACCAATATTCTTCTCAATTGTGTCAATACATAATGGATATATTGAAAATCCAGGCTCGTTTTTTTTCAGTTCAAAATATAGTTTAACACTCATATCGTTCTTAAGTTTCATCGGACAGGAGTTACCTTCTACAATGTATCGAATTTCAATTTCTTTCCTTGATACATCAATATCCAACTCGGCCGCAATTGCTGCTTTGAGATTAGAAAACGAAATTGAATCTCCAACAACGATTCCATCAATTTTGTAACTTTCATACTGCAATTCGTTCACCCAAATTCCGGAATGTCTCATCAAAATCGAAGTATTCATCTTCAAAAACCCAATGCAACAACAACAAAATTTCGGTAGCTCCAATTTTAACAGAATGTTTTAAAAAATTGTTATCAAAATAACTGATACAATCTTTGAATTTCAAATTTTGCAATTAATATCCAATTAAGTGCTGATTTAATGCTGATTAATGATCTGTTACCACAAATTAAGCTATTTTAGTTACAGCAATAAATTTGCCGTTTTTAGCCCCTATTTTTTCTTAACAGTTTTAAGTTACCATGTATCATTTACCATGTATCACTACATTCTAAAGTATCACGGCTCAGCAATTTTAAGGGATTTTTTGTAATTATTAAACTTATCGGGACAGAATGTAATTATTGAATTACACTATGGGATTCCTTAAATTTTTACAATTTGCTGTTGTGTAACAAATAGAAAACCATTGGGCTTTGGCCCGTTTGTCAGCCCTTAAATCTATGTATACACCGGTTGTATGCTGCTGTATATAGGCTGCATTTTGGCCTGTTTTTCTATACATCGTATTGTGATTTCGCTTCTATCCCCTCTATATCTGCTTCCCTTTTGTTTCGACAGGTTCTTTTGAAGTGGCAGACTCAAAACAACTCAACTGATTTATTCATATCGTGAAGGGTTAAAATTAGGTATCAATGGCTTAAATAATATAAAATTATACATGATCTGAAAATTGATTTGGAGCAATTATCTACTAAAGTTATTACTCCTAGCATGAAATTTATATAAATAAATAACTTAAACTATATGCTATTATGTATATCAATTTAGATTACATGTGATGCACGTGCCTGTCATGATAATTAAAAAAATGCATTCAACAAAAATAAGGAATAAATTATAAATAAATACATACATAATCCTTTTGTAATACAAACTAATTTATTTATTTTATATACGTTAATAATTAAATCTAGAAGTATGTGGATTATTTTTTGTATTTCTAATAAGAAAATTATCGTACAATATAAATAAGGATTCTTTTTGGTCGTTTTTATTTATGCGTTAGAATACACACCCTTATGCTACATAATTTTTTCTATACTAATTTAAGAATCATGGTATAAATTAGGAAATGTTGTAAAGAAAGCTCATAATATAAGAAGAAAAAGACAAGAAGTATAAGATAGAGGAGATAATTTTCTTATTCAAGTGTGTCATACAATGGTGAATGATATCTCTATTTATAGTGTTGAGATATCATAGTCAAAGGTCACCTTGGAATTATACATAGTTATCATCAAGGTTCATATCACCTTGAAATCTTATCACATTGGAAACACTAATACATCAATCCAATTAATTGTTGGATAGCTCTAATGGATCATCCAAATATACAATGGATTTTCAACACTCCCCTTGGATATCCATAGATTATGTGCTTCGTTAAAACCTTACTAGGAAAAACCCAGTAGGAAAAAGCCTAGTGAAGGAAAAAGAGTACACATATCTCATAATACGCTTTGAATGTTGCCTCGTTAAAAACCTTACCAGGAAAACCCAACTTGGGACAAAACCATAGTTAAGGAAAAGAGTACAACGCGTATTTCGCTCCCCCTGATGAAAACTTTACTTGATATCTCGGAGACGGCGCATTCCAATCTTGTATCTCAACTTCTCAAACGTTGATGTTGGCAATGCCTTAGTGAATAAATCAACAAGATTATCACTTGAATGAATTTGTTGAACTTCTATCTCACCATTTTGTTGAAGATCATGCGTGAAAAAGAACTTTGGTGAGATATGCTTTGTCCGGTCTCCTTTGATGTATCCTCCTTTCAATTGAGTTATACATGCAGCATTATCTTCGTACATTGTGGTTGGTATATTAATTTTCAAAGAAAAACCACATATTTCCTGAATATGATGGGTCATGATCTCAACCAGACGCACTCTCGACTTGCTTCATGGATGGCTATTATTTCTGCATGATTTGAAGACGTGGCTACCAACGTTTGCTTCATTGATCGCCAAGATATTGCCGTGTCTTCACATGTAAACAAATAGCATGTTTGTGATCGATCTATATGCGGATCAGATAAATACCCTGCATCGCGTAACCAATCAATTTTGACTTGAGTTCATTGGAATAGAATAAACCCATGTCCATGGTCTCCCGAAGATATAGAAGTATGTGTTTAACACCATTCCAATGTCTTTTTGTTGGGGAGGAACTAAATCTTGCCAGAAGACTTACTGCAAAACAGATATCTAGTCGAGTATTGTTAGCAAGGTACATTAGTGCCCCGATCGTACTAAGATAAGGAGTTTCATCACCAAGAAGCTTTTCATCATTCTCTTGATGTCGAAATGGATCTGTATTAATGTCAAGCGATCTTACCACCATTAGAGTACTCAATGGATGTGAGTTATCCATGTAAAAATGTTTTAGTATCTTTTCTATGTACGTTGATTGATGAACAAGTATTCCATTTGACAAATTCTCAATCTGTAGGCCAAGACAAAATTTTATCTTGCCGAGATCTTTCATTTAAAATTCTTTTTTCAGACACTCAACAGCTTCCAACAGCTCTTTACGAGTGCCAATGATGTTCAGATCATCAACATACATAGCTATTATTACAAATTCAGACTCCGACCATTTAATGAAAATGCAGGGACAAATCGGGTCATTTTTGTACCCTTTCTTTAACAAATATTCACTCAGACGATTGTACCATATCCTTCCTGATTGTTTCAATCCATACAGAGATTTCTGAAGCTTTATTGAACAAGTTTCTCTTGAATCTTTGTATGCTTCAGGCACTTTGAATGCTTCCGGAATTTTCATGAAAATGTTGTGGTCGAATGAGCCATATAGATAGGCTGTGACAACGTCCATTAGACGCATTTCAAGTTCTTCATGAACTGCCAGATTTATGAGATATCTGAAGGTGATTGCATTTACCACTGGAGAATATGTCTCCATATAATCAATGCCAGGTCTTTGAGAAAAACCTTGAGCAACGAGTCGGGTCTTTTATCTCATGACTTCACCTTTCTCATTTCTTTTTCGTAGAAAAATCCATTTGTACCCCACTGGCTTGATACCTTCAGGTGTTTAGATTATCGGTCCAAAAATTTCACGTTTTTCTAGTGAAGCGAATTCAGCTTGAACATTTTGGCCAATCATTTCTCTGTCTACATTCGTGAACAGATTTTGGCTCAAAATCTTCATCTTGTTGCATTATTTCAATAGCAACATTATAGGCAAATATGTTGTCAATCACAACATTATTTTGGTTCCACAACTTTCTCGTCGAGACTTTATTTATTGAAATTTCATTGTTTTCAGAAGTTCGAACCTCCTCATCATCATGTGTTATGACTTGGGCCTCATCTTGATAAATTTCTTTCAACCCATGATCATCTTGATCATTTATTTCTTTTCTTTTTCGAGGATTTTTATCCTTGGAACCAATTGGTCTACCATGCTTCAAATATGGTCTAGACTCTTTTGCCTTAACAATTTGTCCCGTCGGGATATCAACTCGAACTGGAGCATTAACAGCTGGAATATGCGATTTAGTAATCTTTGAAAGATTAGTAAATGCATCTGGTAGCTGATTTGCAATGTTCTGCAAATAAATTATTCTTTGAACTTCTTGTTCACATTGGTTTGTTCAAGGATCCAGATGAGATAGAGATGATGAATTTCGATGTATATCTTTCCTTAACGACTTATGTTCTCCCCCTAATGTTGGGTATACTGATTCATCAAAATGACAATCAGCAAATCTTGCCTTAAATAAATCTCCAGTCATAGGCTCCAAATATTTTATGATTGAAGGAGATTCATACCCAACATATATCCCCAACCTTCTCTGGGGCCCCATCTTTGTAAGTTGTGGTGGAGCAATTGGGACATACACCGCACATCCAAAAACTCTAAGATGGGAAATGTTTGTCTCTTGACCAAAAGTCAATTGTAATGGGGAGAATTCATGATAATTGGTCGGTCTTATGCACACAGTGTTGCTGCATGCAAAATAGCATGCCCCTACATAGACACATATAACTTTGTTCTCATTAGTAATGGTCTAGCTATCAACTGCAAACGTTTAATCAATGATTCTGCTAGACCGTTTTGAGTGTGAACATGCGCAACTGGATGTTCAACTGTTATACCAGTAGACATATAATAATCATTAAATGCCTGAGATGTAAACTCACCAGCATTATCTAGACGGATTCTCTTTATTGTATAGTCAGGAAATTATGCTTTCAATCTTATTATTTGAGCCAGCAATCTCGCAAAAGCAATGTTGCGAGTTGATAATAAACACACATGTGACCATCTTGTAGAAGCATCTATCAAGACCATATAATATTTAAAGGGTCCACATGCAGGTTGAATTGGTCCACATATATCACCCTGTATACGTTCTAGAAACGCAGGGGATTCAATTCCAACCTTAACTGTTGATAGTTTAATGATCAACTTTCCTTGAGAACAAGCAGCACAAGAGAATTCTTTTGATTGAAGGATATTTGGGCTCTTTAAGGTGTGCCCATGTGAATTCTCAATGATTTTACGCATCATATTAAATCCGGGATGGCCCAACCGGTCATGCGAAATGATAAAATCATTAAAATTAGTAAACCTTTTGTTTACTACGGCATGTGATTCAACTGTACTAATACTTGTATAGTACAACCCAGAAGAAAATGCAGGTAATTTTTCATGCACAATTTTCTTCTCTACATTAATTGTAGTAATGTAAAGGTATTCAACCTTTCCTTCATTAGCTGTCACAACATGATAGCCATTTTGGCGAATAACTTTGAAACTTAATAAGTTTCTTTGAGACTAACTACAATATAATGCATTATCAATGCTTAATATTGTCCCTCCAGGTAGTAATAAGGTCTCTCTTCCAGAGCCCTCAATTAATTTTGTACTACCTGATATTGTGTTGACATATGCCATTTTCATAACCAAATTAGAAAAGTATTTCTTTTCTTTTAATATTGTATGCGTCGTAGCACTATCAAGAAGGCATACATCTCCATTACTCATCTTGAATCCAACTGAAAACTGGATTTCTATTACTTTTCATTAAAATAAAATACATTAAAAGAAATAAAATTAATAACGGAAATTTAAATACTTCAACATGAATGACATAATAATTAAAAATACATAAGTAAAATATTATGTAAAATATTAACAGACTTCATTCCCCAGATAAAAGATCAAACATCAGTTTCGATCTCCAAAGAAGTCATCAACTTCCATATGAGTAATGTCACCAAGGCCATCAAAAACATCATCCTTTAAAGCCAAATTTGCTTTAACATTCTTATCATATTTCTGAGATGTTCCCGGCTTATCATCATCTTTAAGAGTCATATGTGACTCTGCTCGAGCATTGGAAGAGGAAGCACCACTTTTATTTCCTTTCTTTATAAAGAAATTTTGATAGAGCCTTACAAAATGCTCATGTGTGCGACATTCATTCTTCCAATGGCCTTTCATGCCACAACGACGAAAATTACTTTTTGAGGGGTTATTTTGAGAACTCATGTTGTTCTCCTTTTTATTATGACCACCACCTTGACGATTAGTGTATCGTCTTTTATCTTTGCCACGTCTTTCTGAAAACCCTTTTCACGATATTGCTGTTGCAATATCACATTTGAGGCATGGAAAGTAGTAAGTGTCTTTTCCAACATGTCCTCATCTTTTATAGTCTCCCCACATAATTTTAACTGGGAGGTTATCCTGAATACAACAGAGTTGTATTCATTTACGGTCTTAAAATCTTGAAATCGTAAATGCATCCACTCATAACGAGCTCTTGGCAACACTGTTGCCTTTAGGTGGTCATATCTCCCCTTTAAATCAGTCCACAATTCAAGTGGATCTTTTACCGTCAGATATTCAATTTTCAGGCCCTCATCAAGATGATGACGAAGGAAAATCATAGCCTTCGCCTTATTTTGACTCGATGCTTCATTTCCCTGAGTAATAGTGGCATCAAGACCTTTAGCAGCCAAGTGAATCTCAACATCGAGTACCCATGAAAGATAATTCTTTCCAGAAACATCTAATGCCACAAACTCAAGTTTGGATAAATTCGACATAATGAAATTATAAGAGAATATGTGAATTAAATAAAAATATTTTTATAATACCTTTGCAAGTAGCAACTTCGTGCTGATAACGTGTTGTAAAGAAAGCTCAGAATATAAGAAGAAAAAGACAAGAAGTATAAGATAGAGGAGAGAATTTTCTTATTCAAGTGTGTCATACAATGGTGAATGATATCTCTATTCATAGTGTTGAGATATCATAGTCAAAGGTCACCTTGGAATTATACATAGTTATCATCAAGGTTCATATCATCTTGAAATCTTATCACATTGAAAACACTAATACATGAATCCAATTAACTGTTGGATAACTCTAATGGTCATCCACATATACAATGAATTTACAATAGGAATTTTTTTGCCCCTTTTTTTTTTTTTGCATTAAGATCCTATACTGCTATGCAAGTAGAAACTCATAAGAAAAGATTAACTTAGTAAATTATATAAAAATTAAAGAAATAAAATTAAATAATAATAGAAGGAAAATAGTGAAAATACAAATTTATTAAAGCAAAGCTTTTTAATAAAGAGCGAAAAATATAAAACAATATTTTTAGGGACCTTCATACTTTTAATATATATATATAGAGAGAGAAATTTAATTTATTTCTCCTGAAGTACATCAAAAAGGAATAATTCTTTTTTGAAATAACAAGAAACTAATACTCAAAGTAGTTTAAAAATAAGGAAAGAAATGATACATAAGATGTACGGTTACAGAAAATGAATAGCCTCTTTTCAGCAGCAACAAAGTTGTTGGAAAGTATTCAACCTTTCTTGAATTATCTTTCACTCTTTTCATAGCTCGATGAACTAAAGTCTCAAATCATTTAAGTCATATAGATTGAATATTATATCTATCAATCCAGCTTCACCAATCTCAAATCATTCAAATCTGATAGATGAATATTAAACTCCTTGTTGAGAATAAGTAATTGTTAGAATATTATTATTAAGGATATGTAATATCTAACTTTCTAATATACAAGAGTCATTATTTCTAAAAATATTTCATAATCATTCTATACAATTTACCCCCCCCCCCTCCTAAAAGAAAAAAATCAATGAAATTCACAAGTATTAATGTATTATAATAAAAACATTACTCCATCATGAGCAAAAATAAAATTACTTTCAAATAGCTAAACAAAAATAATAAGTTTGAGACATATGACAAATCCAATGATTAGTGAAAAAGTAAATGAGAAAGGGGTAAAATTGCCTATGAACTATGCGAAATAGACCACTTATACCTTTCGTTATATTTTAGGATAAAAAATAACCCCGACATTATCCCGATCAAGAGATCACAAATATAATACTTCTCAAGAGTTAACACCCAAAAATTTTAATGACGTAAAAAGTCATGTAGAGTGAGCTCTCAACCTAAGTTGCCAACAAGGATTTCCCTTTTCAATCTTGACCAAATCCTAATTCATCCTCCCAAATTAAATCCTGATTTTGAGAGGAAAAAAATGAATCTTCTCCATCAAAGTTTCAAGTAATGCCCGAAGGTTCCATTAAGTGAACTGAGAAAGTGAACACTCGTCTTACGTTAGCCTTTGTTATTGTCCTAATCACATTTTTAATACCAATAACTGGTGGCTCCACTATTTGTTCATTCAACATTTTATTTGACAAGAAAATAAACTACTAAATAAAATTAGAAAGAAGAAAAATTATATAGAAAGGATTTTTTTTTCTGTTTCTAAAGTCAAATTTTAACAGTAATCCATAATTTTTCTTATGTTCAAAATGAAAAATCGATAGCGTTACGATTGGAAAAGTTAACGATTTAATAAAATTGAACCAAAATGAAAGTAGAGATTGTTGATTCCAATAGAGGTATGGTAGGAACTAGAAACAAAGCGTGATAATTGAATTGATGAGTTACGTCGTTAACGGATGACAAACTATTGATTTGATCTGACATAGTTCAGGGGTAATTTTGAGAGTTATTGACTAAAATCATCCCTCAACTATGACTCAAGTCTAATGTACATCTTTGTATTATCTAAATTGTGGGGTCCATCCTCATGTACCAAACTTTGAATACTCTCTGCCAATTTCAAAGTTTGGCAGATTTGGTGTGCTTATTTTCAGTTTTTCTCATTATTCAAATGTTGGTAAGCTGTGAAGAAGAAAAAATTGTTTTTTCTTTTGTAGCACATTTGAAGGATAGTATATTTGTTCTCTATAAAAGGGAGGACAATTCTTCATTCTCAATGTACAAAAAATACAAAGGAGAGAAAAGAAGAGTGAGGCATCACAAAGGAAAATAATTTGTGAGGAAAAAAATAGAGAGTGCAAGCGATATTGTAGTGAGGTGAAAAAATCAAAAGATGGTTATTTTTTTAGTGTGTAGTGGTCTTTGGAGTTTTTCTAAGACCTACAAGTGTAAAAATCCTTAATAGTGATATTTGTTGCTCCTCTCGGGTTATGTTTTTTTTTCTTATTTAGGAGGGTTTCCACGTAAAATCTTGGTGTCATTATTTCTCTTTTAATTCTCGTTGATTAACCGTATTGTTTTGTTTCGCTTTTATTGTTTTTATTACCGCAAATATAATTCCTGTTACGAGTTTATTCTCAACAATTGGTATCAGAGCACATGTTCGGCTCATTTACAGAAATATTTTTTAAAACTTATTGTACTATACTCTGTGAAAAAAAATGTCTGGAGTAAAGTACAAGGTAGCAAATTCAACGGTGATAGCGGTTTCAAGATGAGAGACTTGCTCACCCAACAGGGTTTGCACAAGGCACTAGGTGGCAAATCCAAAAATCTTGATTCATGAAACTTGGAGATTGGGAATAAATGGATGAAAAGGCTACTAGTGCAATCATATTGCACTTAACAAATGATGTAGTTAATAACATCATCGATGAAGAGAGTGCATGTGGCATTTGGACAAAGTTAGAAAATCTATACATGCCCAAAACACTGACAAATAAACTGTACCTAAAGAAGTAGTTATACGCTCTAGATATGGGTGAAGGTACAAAATTTTTGTCTCATTTAAATGTACTTAATGGACTAATCACGCAGCTAGCAAACCTCAGAGTGAAGATCGATGATGAAGATAAAGTCATAGTGCTCCTAAACTCGTTGTCATCTTCCTACGATACTTTAGCAACAACCATTTTACAGGGTAAGGACTCCATTGAGTTGAAGGATGTCACATCAGCCCTTCTGCTTAATGAGAAGATGAGAAAAAGACCTGAAAATCACAGAATGGCTCTCATCACGGAAAGTAGAGGCAGAAGTTACCAAAGGAGTTCAAGTAACTATGGTAGATACGGAGCTCGTGAAAAGTCTAAAGTCCGATCAAATCGAAGGCCAGAAATTGCTACAATTGCGATCAACCAGGACACTTCAAAAGAGATTGTCAAAATCTAAAAAGGGGCGAAGGAAAAAGCAGTGACCAGAAGAATGATGACAACACAGCTGCCATGGTGCAAAATAAGAGATCTTTTTTGCAGATTTGTAGCCGGTGATTTTGCAAATGTGAAAATGGGTAACACAAGTTACTCAAAGATTGTGGGGATTGGAGACATTTGCTTAAAGACAAATGTTGGATGCACATTAATTTTGAAAGATGTGCGCCACGTACCTGATTTTCGAATGAACTTGATCTCGAGAGTTGCTTTGGACCGAGATTGATATGAGAACTACTTTGCAAATAAAAAATGGAGACTCACCAAAGGGGCATTGGTTATTGCAAAAGGAGTTGCTCGTTGCACATTGTACAGAACAAATGCAGAAATATGCCAAGGTGAATTAAATGCGGCTCACGAAGAGAATTTTGCAGATTTATGGCATAAAAGAATGAGTCATATGAGCGAGAAAGAATTGCAAATTCTTTCCAAAAAATCACTTATCTCTTTTGTCAGAGGTACAACGATAAAACCTCGTAACTACTGCTTATTTGGAAAACAACATAGAGTCTCAATTCAGATATCATCTGAAAGAAAGTCGAATATACTTGATTTGATATATTGTGATGTTTGTGGTCCAATGGAGATACAATCAATAGGAGGTAATAAATACTGTCACCTTTATTAATGACGCTTCTCAAAAATTGTGGGTTTATATCTTGAGAACCAAAGATCAGGTGTTTCATGTATTTCAAAAGTTTCATGCTCTGGTAGAAAGAGAGACAGGTCGGAAGCTAAAAATCTCCAAACTGACAATGGAGGTGAGTACACTTCAAAAGAATTTGAAGAGTATTGTTCAAACCATGGAATCAGACATGAAAAACAGTTTCTGGAACCCCACAACACAATGGTGTAGCTGAGAGAATGAATCACATCATTGTTGAGAAGGTGAGAAGCATGCTCAGAATGGCTATATTACCTATGATATTCTGGGGTGAAGCAGTTCGGACAGCGTGTTATCGTATCAATCGTAGTCCATCAGTTCCGTCGGAGTTTGACATTCCGAAGAGAGTTCGAACCAACAAGGAGATGTCTTACTCGCACCTAAAGGTGTTCGACTGCAAAGCTTTTGCATATGTACCGAAGGAGAAGAGAACCAAGCTAGATGATAAATCAGTTCTCTGCATATTCATCGGATATGGAGATGAAGAGTTCGGGTACAGATTATGGGATTTTTTTTAGAAGAAGGTCATCAGAAGCAGAGATGTAATCTTTCGAGAAAGTGAAGTTCGAACTGCTGATGATCTATCCAAGAAGGCCTAGAAAAAAAATGGTATAGTCCCTAATCTTGTTACTGTTCCTTCTTCTTCTAACCACCCCATAAGTGCAGAAAGTATGATCGATGAAGTTACTGAGCATGAAGAGCAACCTGATGAGATTGTTGAGCAGGGGGAGCAACTTGGTGACAATACCGAGCAAATGGAGTACCCAAAAGAAGAAGAACAATCTCAAGCTCAGACGAGATCAGAAAGACAAAGGGTAGAGTAATCCAAATACCCTTCCACAGAGTATGTCCTCATCAATGATGAAGGGGAGTCAGAAAATCTTAAGGAGGTGTTGTTTCATCCATAAAATAGCCAATAGATGAAAGTCATGCACGAAGAGATGAAATCTCTACAGAAAAATGGCACATACTATCTAGTTGAACTTCCAAAAGGCAAAAGACCACTTAAGTGCAAGTGGGTCTTTAAACTCAAGAAAGATGGAAATGGCAAGTTGGTCAGATACAAAGCTCGATTAGTTGTAAAAGGATTTGAACAAAACAAAGGTATTGATTTTGATGAAACTTGCACCTACTGTCAAAATGACTTCTATTCAAACTATTTTGATCCTAGCAACTAGTCTAGATCTTGAAGTGGAGCAATTGAATGTGAAAACTGCATCTCTTCATGGAGATTTGGAGGAAGAGATTTATATGGAGCAACAAGAGGGATTTGAGGTATCAGGAACAAAATGTGCAAACTGAATAAGAGTCTTTATGGGTTTAAACAAGCACCAAGGCAATGATACAAAAAGTTTGAATCTTTCATGAAAAGTCAAACATACACAAAGACCTATTCTGATCCATGTGTATACTTAAAAAGATTTTCTGACAATAATTTTATCATTTTGTTGTTGTATGTGGATGACATGTTAATTGTAGGATAAGACAAAGAGTTGATTGCAAGGTTGAAGAGAGATTTGTCCAAGTCATTTGACATGAAGGAGTTGGGCTCAGCACAACAAATTCTAGGGATGAAGATTGTTCGAGAACGAACAAAAAGAAAGTTGTGGCTATGTCAAGAGAAGTACATTGAACGTGAACTAGAACGCTTTAACATGGAGAGTGCTAAACCTGTTAGCACGCCTCTTGAGAGTCATCTGAAGTTGAGCAAACAGATGTGTCCTACAACAAAAGAGGAGAAAGAGGGAATGAACAAAGTTCCTAAATCTTCAGCAGTGGGGAGTTTGATGTATGTGATGGTGTGTACAAGACTTCATATTACTCATGCAGTTGCTGTTGTTAGCAGATTTCTTGAAATCCTGGAAAAGAACATTGGGAGGCAGTTAAGCGGATACTCAGGTACCTAAGAGGTACCACAAGAGACTGCGTATGTTTTGAAGGATCTGATCCAATCTTGAAGGGCTATACAGATGCTAATACGGTAGGTGACCTCGATAATAGAAAATCAACTACTAGATATTTGTTTACATTTTCAGGGGGAGCTGATATGTCGCAGTCTCTACAACTGAGGTAGAGTATATTGCATCTACTAAAGCTGGCAAAGAGATGGTATGACTGGAACGATTTCTTCAAGAACTTAGATTGAATCAGAAGGAGTATGTCGTCTATTGTGATAGTCAAAGTGCAATAGACTTTAGTAAGAACACCATGTATCATACAAGGACGAAACATATCGACGTGAGATATCAATGGATTCATGAAAAGATAGAGGATGAATGTATGCAGGTGATGAAGATCCCTACTAGTGAAAACCCTTCAGATATGCTCAACAAGGTGGTATCAAGAGACAAGTTTGAGCTATGCAAAGAACTTGTCGGCATGCACTAAAGATAGAAACCTAGAGCTACCTCCTTCAGGTGAATGAGTCTGGAGGGGGAGATTGTGGAGTCCATCCCCATGTACCAAACTTTGAATAACTCTCTGCCAATTTCAAAGTTTGGCAGATTTTGTGTGCTAATTTTCAGCTTTTCTCATTATTCAAATGTTGGTAAGCTGTGAAGAAAAAAATTGTTTTTTTCTTCTGTAGCACATTTGGAGGGTAATATATTTGTTCTCTATAAAAGAGAGGACAATTTTTCATTCTCAATGTACAAAAAAAATACAAAGGAGAGAAAAGAAGAGTGAGACATCACAAAGGAAAATAATCTGTGAGAAAAAAAATAGAGAGTACGAGTGATATTGTAGTGAGGTGGAAAAATCAAAAGAAAATTATTTCTTTTGAGTGTGTAGTGGTCTTTGGAGTTTTACTCAGACCTACAAGTGTAAAAATCCTTACTATAGTGATATTTGTTGCTCCTCCCGGGTCGTGTTTTTTCCCTTATTTATGAGGGTTTCCACGTAAAATCTTGGTGTCATTATTTCTCTTTTAATTCTCGTTGATTAACCGTATTGTTGTGTTCCGCTTTTATTGCTTTTATTACTGCAAATATTATATCTGTTACGAGTTTATTCTCAATATAAATGAGCAAAAAACATCCTTATACTATACAAAAAATAACAAAAATCATCCTTCAATCTATTTTTGTTAAGAAACTAATTGAACCAATAAAAAAACAATTTATTCATGTCGTGCCACGACGAGAAGATCAAAGTTATCTAAAAAGAATAAGGATATGGATAGGAAATGAATCTTTTATTCTCGCAATTTAAATTTTGCGTGTTGTCAGTTTATATGCTTTTTGTATCATCAAGTAAATTGACTTGCAACTATACATAAGTTTTGAAATATTTATACATTAGGTTCCGATGGTTAGAAAGATTATGTGAAAAAAAATTCAAAAGTATTACGGCCAACTATTTAGAGTTTTCTTTAATAAAACATTTAGGCACATACTTTATATACAATGCGATTCGCATTTTATACAATGTAAAATTTTTTTAAAAATTTAGTGAAATTACGTGGGCGTTTAGTTATGAAAATAAAGTAAATAATTATTGTATTCGAAAGATTGAAGTTAAAGCAGTATTTGGCCATATTTTTATATTCATTCGACTTGACACATTTAATTTTTTGTTGGTGGAGTGAGTTTTTTTTTTAAAAATAGACAGAAGAATGAATCTTGCAACTTTTTGGACAGTTCAAGGATGTCTTTGTTCACTTATATAACATAAGGATGTACTTTAAGTTTAGATTATACTCCAGGGATTATTTTAACCAAAAACTCATAATTTTGACCCATATAATCATCTTCATAGTGTTAATAGTAAAAATGCAATACTACAACTTATTATTTGAATTACTCTCTACCTTCTTATCTCTATAGATTGAAATTTTTTATTCAAGAGTATAATGGTCAACAAAATTAACAAAAGTTTTTAACACATAATTTATGTAAGATCTGTTAGGCAAGGCTCGAGTGCTGGGTGTTGGGCTTGCTAAGGGCGTACAGTTGGACGCTTAGGGTGTAAGTCTTATAGAACTGAATCCCACACTTGAGCCTCATGGAGTTTTGCTAAAGCCCCGCCCCATAGAGAATCCCGAGGCGAGTCCAAATTTATATTTTAAAGCGAGTCTCAACCGAATCTTTTAAAATATTGTGTTATCTTTTAAAATTTAAAATCAAAATTAAAACATATATATATATATATATATATATATATATATATATATATATATATATATATATATATATATATATATATATATATATATATATATATATATATATATATATATATATATATATATATGAATCTAAAATTGCTGATGTGACATGCCTCTAAGAGCTAGAAAAATATTTAATTTTTTTTTATCATTTTTCGAATTTTAAAATACAAAAATATTACTTAAATATTGAAGATAATCACAATTAAAGTCATTAAATAATAATTACTCTAATGTCCGTTATCTATCTTTTCATATTTGTATGTTACTAATTATTTACTAACTATAAATACCAAAGCAAATATCTTGCACTACACAATATTCTGTCTTTTTCATTCAGAATTTACTTTCAATTTTTTTGTTTTTATTTTATTTTATTGGCTTCTTTCATTGCAATCTCTTTTTCAAGAAGTTTCTTTCTTTTTGATTCCTTTTTTTTAATTATTTTTTATTGAACATTATTGGTGTTGTCTCCATAACTATTATTTTTGTATATAATTTTCATGCTTGATTTTTATTTGTTAGAATACGGGAGAGAGCAACATATATATGACCTTCTTTGTGAAAGAAACTCGTCATGATCAAGCTTGAAAAATATCAATCATTAGCGATATAACAAACTTTATCTACGTATATTTTTCTGTTGTAAGGTTTTATATAGTTATAGTGTGAATTCAAATGTAACAAATTTTATTTTTCTAGGATGAATGTCATGTTTTAAAGCTACGAAATAAAATATTAATTTTACATCAAATTATTATTATTACTATGATTATTATTATTATTATTATTATTATTATTATTATTATTATTATTATTATTATTATTATTATTATTGTTGTTGTTGTTGTTGTTGTTGTTGTTGTTATTTTTATTGTTGTTGTTATTATTATTATTATTATTATTATTATTATTATTATTATTATTATTATTATTATTATTATTATTATTATTATTATTATTCATAAATAAAACCTCTCCTTATACTATTCCTAAATAAGTAACATATTAATAAGAATATACATTAACAATTAATATGGAAAACACAACAAGATCAAGAAAAAAAGAACAAATAAAAAGTATGTATATATATATACATATATATATATATATATATATACATATATATATATATATATATATATATATATATATATATATATATATATATATATATATATATATATATATATATATATATATATATATATATATATATATATATATATATATATATATATATATATATATATATATATATATATATATATTGTGTGTATGTTATTTATATACTTTTAGTATACTAAGATAATGAACTCGATTGACACATCGTTTACCATTTGAGAAGATTTTTTAACAATTGATCAAAGATGGAGAAATTGTTATCATTTATAAATTTCTAATATTTTAACTTACTTAAAATACCTATAATTTTTTGTCCATTCCACCAAGTCAAATTCGAATATTATTGTAAGCCACATTTTATATGAAAGCTAAGATATTAAAAATTTACTGAACATAATTTTTATTGTTAAATTAAAATCAAATCAAATAAGAGCATTTTTTTAAAAATATAGTTTATAACATTTAACGTATTTTTATTTAAAACTATAATTATAAATTGACTTTTCAATTAGTTATTAATTTATAAATGCAAACAAAGCCAACATTTGTTATTGTCTATTTTTCTCATTTTTTTGTGTAATGACCCGAAAGGTCATTTTTGGAAATTTTAAATATTTGCTTAACTTGAGTTAATTAATCGATAGTTTATGGGCTAAAGTGATAATTTATTTAAGACCCTATACTCTTTAGCCTATATTTAATTAAATATGTGGGTAAAACCTATCACTTTTAATACTTAAATAATTCAGAAAAAAATATAGGGAAAAGAAAAAAAAAAAGGGCGAAGGGTTTCTGCACTTGCGGCTTACGAACTGCTTCATCTAAGTTTCCTTTGCCTCTAGTTCCTTTTGATTGCTGCACATATATGTGTGTATATAGCAATATTATATAGGTGATTATATATATGTGTATAATAATAAGTGATAGATCACATATTTGAGTCAAAAAAAAAATTGATTGAATAAGAAATCACGTGACTAGTTGAAAAGTTCTGAAAATATTTGAATCAATTGTTAGTGGGCATTTAATGGTTAGTTGTGATTATTTGGTTACATTGATTATACAAATTATTTAGTGGGTATTGCTAGAAAGAAAGGAAAAAAAAACAATTAAAGAAAAGGACAAAAAAAACAAATGGCATGCATGCTATAAAGTGAGGAAATGCATGCTATAATGTGAGGAAATTTATGGGTTGTTCAACGTGGCTGCTAGAAATTTTTTTTTGAAACTAAATTTAATGCAAATATATATATATAGGTAATGATTGCTATATTATGTGTGATTAGTAGATGATTTAGTTTAGTTTCTTATTCTTATCACATTATGGGTTAAGTTTTGGAATATTGAAGTAATTAATTAAATATTAGATCTATCATATTATATAAGTACCAATCAAATTATGATAGTTGAAATGTTAATTGACATCGAGAATTACAAATTTGATTATAAATTTGGGGTGTATTTTTAGGTCAAGGTTAAACACATAAAAGTGTGAGTGTGTTAGTTCTAAAACATTATTGTGAATATATATTGGAATAGATTCCATTGGTTCAGAAGCTCAACGGAAAGGGAAGGCTCAAGTCCAAGAGTAATTATTCGATTGGCTAAGGCAAGTGGATTTCTAAACTCTTGTTAAGCGTATGAAATTCGTGTATCTTCTTGTGTGATGTTGAGAATGATTTGGAGACTTGTTGCTTATTTATTGGTGTTGTATTCCTTGTTGTAAATTGCGCTTTGGTATCAAAATGGTTGTCTCCTCATTTTCATTTGAGCATGTCATTTCCATTGTATCTGAGACATGGTTGTGGTAAGAGGATGTACCATTTCGAGGGTCGTATCGCGCGCCGCGATGGATATCATATTTCGAGGGACGTATCGCGCGCCGCGAAGGTTACTATTATCGAGGGTCGTGTCGTGCGCCGCGATAGGTGCATGGACAGATATGTCCCCCATGGGTCCCGGACTGAGAGACAGCGGGTGTGTATCGTTAAGAAAGACATGCATCACGATATTTGACATTGCATCTCATGGCATTGCACATTTTTATTATTGATGAACTTGAACATGTGTTTTGCTGATCTTGTGATTGTTTCTCTGTGAAGCTTGTGACTGTTGAATATTGAGTTGTTATTGAGAATGTGTAAACTGTTAGAGTATGGTTATTGAGTGGTGTGTTTGGTAAACTGTTAGGCTGTAGCGTGGAGGTTTAGATAGGGCGTAAGGAGTACCCGTATTTTGTTCACTTAACTTGTGTTTAGAGGTTTGCTTGTTGGGTACCGCGTGGTTTGGTACTCACCCCTTGCTTCTACAAATTTTTGTAGGTTACGAGCCTGAATTTTTGTGAGACCTTCCATTCTCTCCGTTTCCGAGGCATCTTGTGGAGGATTGTGAGGTAGCTGCTTGTCATCTCAGCGAACTTTCCTACTCCAGTTTATGAATTTGTTTTTCCTTGAAAGACAACTTCATTTTAGACTTCTATTTTGTTTCAATTCTAATATTTACATTAGAGGCTTGTCCACGTGACAACCTGGTTTTGGGGATTGAATTAATATGACTTGGTTTTTTTTTATAGAAATTGTTGTTGGATTGTCATTTACTTCCGCACTTTGTTAGATATTGGGTTTTAGGCTGACTTGTCTTGGTGGGATAAGACGAGTGCCATCACACCCATTTCGGGTCGTGACAAAATGGTATCAGAGCCCCAGGTTCATAGGTCTTACGTGTATACAAGACGAGTCTACGTAGAGTCTCAAGGATCAGTACGGAGACGCCTGTACTCATCTCTGAGAGGCTATAAAGATTACTAGGAAACTTCCTTTTGTTGACTCTTTCTCCTCGTGCGTAGTTACCTTCATTAGTACTGAGTTGTTGTATACTCTTTTGACAGATGACGAGGACTAGAAATAATGTTACTGGTGGTAGAGGGGAGGCACTTCCCGAGGCAGTTGTTGAGGCCCCAGCTAGAGGTAGGGGTAGATCTCGAGCTAGAGGTCGTGCTAGTAGTACGACACTAGCTAGAGGTCGTGGACGTGGAGCAGCACCAGTGAGAGGTCGTGCTAGAGAGGTCTCTACAGAACCTCAGATTGATGGTAGAGAGGACCAGGTTCCTCCAGATCCCGTAGTCACACCTTTGCTTCAGGATACACTATTGAGGGTGTTAAGTGTGCTAGAGGGATTTTCTCAGGGTGGTGGTGCGACTACCACACCATATGACTCTCGTACTAGAGACGGGGCTCAAACCCAAGAGCAGCAACAAGCTCCAATTGTTCAGGATGAGGTGGGGCAACTACAAGTGGATCCCGCGGTTCAGAATGATGTTGCACCAGCAGTTGGGGGTCAAGTTGCATCGATGGTTGTTCTGACAGAGGATAAGCAGCGTAGGTATGAGAGATTTCAAAAGATGGACCCACCTCAGTTTTAGGGTAGGAAAAGCGAGGACGCTCATGAGTTTCTAACTACCTGCCGAGAGTTACTAGAGGTGGTTGGATTATCTGAGTCACATCGGGTCCGATATGCTACACTCCAGCTTCGTGGACCAGCGAGAGACTGGTGGAGGACTTATTCGGGATGTTTGCCAGTTGGATCTCCTCCAGTGACTTGGGAGCAGTTTGCTAGTGCATTCCAAGATCGTTTTGTCCCATGGAGTGTGAGAGAGGAGAGTCGCTTGAGGTTTGAGAGTCTGAGACAGGATGGTTTATCGGTTACAGAGTATGAGGCGCGTTTTTGCCAGTTGTCTAGGCATGCGTTGGCCATTATTCCAAATGAGACAGAGAGGATTCGCAGATTTGTGAGGGGATTGACTTTCTCTATCAGGTCAGCTGTGTTTCGAGCATCTAGGGAGAGGGCTTCTTTCCAGTCCATTGTGAGCGCCGCCAAAGAGGCGGAATTGATGGACAGAGAGGAGTTTGGGGACCCTAAGAGGGCCCGTATATCAGGACAGTTTCATGGTGCCTTATCTGGAGGTAGGGGATCACAGAGAGTGAGTGGTTCTTTTCAGCAGTGGGGACCTATTCATGCATCTATGCCGACATTTGAGGGTGGCCAAACATCTAGGGGTTCTTATAGATAGGGTCAGAGCTCGTACGGTTCACAGCAGCGACCTACAGGACGAGGAAATTATAGTGGGTTTTCAGGGTCCACACAACAGTTCCCAGGTCAGAGATTTTGTTTTACTTGTGGAGATCCCGATCATCTAATGCGGCAGTGTACTTTACAAAGAGGTCGTGGTGGGCCTCGACCTAATTCTTCATTCCACACTAGACCACCAGCACCACAGGGTAGAGGTCGTGGCAGAGTTCAGTCAGGTAGAGGTGATAGACTTTCTAGTAGTGGTGTTGCAGCTCAGCAGAGTGGGGGTAGAGGTACCACCCGGGATGGAGGTGGACGAGGAGGCCACTGCTATGCTTTCCCCGGGAGACCTGAGGCGGAGACCTCTGATGCTGTTATTACAGGTATCATCCCAGTGTGCCATCGACCTGCGTCTGTGTTGTTTGATCCAGGTTCTACATTCTCTTATATGTCTACGTATTTTTCTGCTAAATTTGATATCACATGTGATAGCATGACTGTGCCTATTCGTGTTTCTACACCCGTGGGTAAGCCCTTAGTGGTGGATCCACTGTATCGATCCTGTCTTATTTCATTGTCTGGGTATGACACTTGGGTAGACTTAATCATTCTGGGGATGGTAGACTTTGATGTTATCTTGGGTATGGATTGGCTTTCTCCTTATCATGTTGTCCTTGATTGTAATGCTAAGACTGTGACTTTAGCAATGCCTGGTGTTCCGAGGTTGAGTGGAATAGTGTTAGTGGTTCTTATCCTAGCAAGGTCATCTCCTTTATTTGTGCTCAGAGATTGGTGGAGAGGGGGTGTTTGTCTTACTTAGCTTTTATTCGGGATACTAGTGTTGAACCACCTCCCATGGACTCTGTTCCCGTGGTTCAGGAGTTTCCCGATGTATTTCCTTCTGATCTTCCAGGTGTTCCTCCCGATAGGGATATCAATTTTGCTATTGATTTGGAGCCGAGAACTAAGCCTATTTCTATCCCTCCATACCGTATGGCTCCAGCAGAGTTGAAAGAATTGAAGGAGCAGTTGCAGGATTTATTGAGTAATTTATTCGCCCTAGTGTATCACCTTGGGGTGCCCCTGTATTGTTTGTGAAGAAGAAGGATGGGACTATGAGAATGTGTATTGATTATAGACAGTTGAACAAGGTAACAGTTAAGAATAAGTATCCTCTTCAGCGTATTGATGACTTATTTGATCAGTTACAGGGAGCATCATTGTTCTCTAAGATTGATTTGAGGTCTGGGTATCATCAGTTGAATATTAGGGCATCAGATATCCCTAAGACAGCTTTTCGGACCCGGTATGGGCATTATGTGTTTCTAGTGATGTCCTTCGGATTGACTAATGCCCCTGCAGCATTCATGGAGTTGATGAATGGGGTGTTTCGACCATACCTTGATTCTTTTGTGATTGTTTTCATCGATGACATCTTGGTTTACTCTAAGACTGAGGAGGACCATGTCCGACACCTGAGGATTGTACTTCAGAGGTTGAGAGAAGAGAAGTTGTATGCCAAGTTCTCAAAGTGTGAGTTCTGGCTTACTACTGTGACATTCTTGGGACACGTGGTGTCCAAGGAGGGTATTAGAGTAGATCCGGCCAAAATTGAGGCAGTTAGAGGCTGGATGCGACCTACCTCACCTACTGAGATTAAGAGTTTTGTGGGATTGGCAGGCTATTATCGACGATTTGTTCAGAGTTTCTCTACTATTGCAGCTCCATTGACTAGATTGAATCGACAAGATGTGGGTTTTCAGTGGTCTGATGAGTGTGAGGAGAGCTTTCAAAAGCTCAAGACATTGTTGACTTCTGCTCGTGTGTTGACTCTACCTGAGGAAGGTGTAGACTTTAGTGTGTATTGTGATGCTTCAGGAGTTGGTTTGGGTGGTGTGTTGATGCAGAAGGGGAAAGTGATTGCTTATGCTTCTAGGCAATTGAAGTCCCATGAGAAGAACTACCCTACTCATGATCTGGAGTTAGCGGCTGTGGTATTTGTACTTAAGTTATGGCGTCATTATTTGTATGGAGTGGATTGTGAGATCTTCACTGATCATCGGAGTCTTAAGTATATCTTTAGCCAGAGGGATTTGAACTTGAGGCAACGGAGATGGCTTGAGTTGGTGAAGGACTATGATGTGACCATTCTGTATCATCCGGTGAAGGCCAATGTTGTGGCCGATTCTTTGAGTAGGAAGACTCATAGCATGGGGAGTCTTGCATCTCTTAGTGTTGAGGAGAGACCATTGGCTAGAGATGTTCAATTGTTAGCTAACAGTCTTGTCCGATTGAAGATCTCAGAGGAGAGTGATGGGATGATTGCTTTTATTGAGGCTCGATCTTCTTTAGTCGAGCAGATTCGTGCACACCAGTTTGATGATGAAAAATTATGTCTCATTCGAGACAAAGTATTGAGAGGGGAAGCTAAGGAGGCTGTCCTTGATTCTGATGGTGTCTTGAGGATTGGAGGCAGGATTTGTGTGCCCAAGACAGGCGATTTGATTAGATTGATCCTTGAGGAGGCCCATTGTTCTCGATATTCCATCCATCCGGGAGCGGCGAAGATGTATCATGATTTGAGTCAGCATTACTGGTGGTGTAGGATGAAGAGAGATATTACAGACTTTGTTTTGAGGTGTTTGACTTGCCAGCAGGTCAAGTGTGAGCACCAGCGGCCTGGGGGTGTATCTCAAAGGATGTCTATTCCTGCTTGGAAGTGGGAGCGGATTACTATGGACTTTGTTGTGGGTTTGCCTACCACAGTGGGTGGTTATGACTCTATTTGGGTTGTTGTTGATAGGCTGACCAAGTCTGCCCACTTCATTCCAGTTCGGGTGAAGTATACGGCAGAAAAGTTAGCCGAGCTATATATCAGTCACATTGTTCGACTACATGGAGTTCCTATTTCTATCATATCAGATCGAGGTTCACTATTTACTTCTCATTTCTGGAACGCATTACAACATGGTGTGGGTACCCAGTTAGATATGAGTACGGCATCTCACCCTCAGACAGATGGTCAATCTGAGCGGACCATTCAGGTATTGGAAGATATGCTTCGAGCGTGTGTGATCGATTTTGGCGCTAGATGGGATCAACATTTACTATTAGCGGAGTTTGCCTATAATAACAGTTATCACTCTAGTATCCAGATGGCCCCATTTGAGGCGTTGTATGGAAGACGATGTAGGACTCCGATTGGGTTGTTTGATTCGGCGAAGATGGACTCTTTGGATACAGACTTGCTTAGAGATGCTATGGAGAAGGTCCGTATGATTCAGTATAGATTATTGACAGCTCAGAGTCGACAGAAGAGTTATGCAGACAGGAGAGTTAGAGCCTTGGTGTTTATGGAGGGTGATCATGTTTGGCTTCGAGTATCACCCATGAAGGGTGTGATGAGGTTTGGAAAGAAGGGCAAGCTTAGCCCTAGGTTCATTGGACCTTTTGAGATTTTGAGCCGAGTGGGAGATGGACTCTTTGGATACAAACTTGCTTAGAGATGCTATGGAGAAGGTCCGTATGATTCAGTATAGATTATTGACAGCTCAGAGTCGACAGAAGAGTTATGCAGACATGAGAGTTAGAGCCTTGGTGTTTATGGAGGGTGATCATGTTTGGCTCCGAGTATCACCCATGAAGGGTGTGATGAGGTTTGGAAAGAAGGGCAAGCTTAGCCCTAGGTTCATTGGACCTTTTGAGATTTTGAGCCGAGTGGGAGAGGTGGCCTATAAGTTGGCCTTGCCACCTAGTTTGTCGGCAGTTCATCCTATTTTCCTTGTCTCTATGCTTCGGAAGTATATTCCAGATGAATCTCATGTGCTTTCACTTGACTCTGTGGATTTAAGTCCAGACTTGACATTTGAGGAGGATCCTATAGCTATTTTGGATAGGAAAATTCGAAAGCTTAGGACCAAAGAGATTGCTTCAGTGAAGGTGCAATGGAAGCACCGATCAGTGGGAGAGGCAACTTGGGAGACAGAGTCTGACATGCGTGCCAGATATCCTCAACTTTTTGAAGCTTCAGATAATTACTTTTACTCTATGTTGGAGGACGAACATGATTTTTAGTGGTCGATAATGTAATGACCCGAAAGGTCATTTTTGGAAATTTTAAATATTTGCTTAACTTGAGTTAATTAATCGATAGTTTATGGGCTAAAGTGATAATTTATTTAAGACCCTATACTCTTTAGCCTATATTTAATTAAATATGTGGGTAAAAACTATCACTTTTAATACTTAAATAATTCAGAAAAAAAATATAGGGAAAAGAAAAAAAAAGGGCGAAGGATTTCTGCACTTGCGGCTTACGAACTGCTTCATGTATGTTTCCTTTGCCTCTAGTTCCTTTTGATTGCTGCACATATATGTGTGTATATAGCAATATTATATAGGTGATTATATATATGTGTATAATAATAAGTGATAGATCACATATTTGAGTCAAAAAAAAATTGATTGAATAAGAAATCACGTGACTAGTTGAAAAGTTCTGAAAATATTTGAATCAATTGTTAGTGGGCATTTAATGGTTAGTTGTGATTATTTGGTTACATTGATTATACAAATTATTTAGTGGGTATTGCTGGAAAGAAAGGAAAAAAAAACAATTAAAGAAAAGGACAAAAAAAACAAATGGCATGCATGCTATAATGTGAGGAAATTTATGGGTTGTTCGACGTGGCTGCTGGAAAAAAAAATTTGAAACTAAATTTAATGCAAATATATATGTATATAGGTAATGATTGCTATATTATGCGTGATTAGTAGATGATTTAATTTAATTTCTTATTCTTATCACATTATGGGTTAAGTTTTGGAATATTGAAGTAAGTAATTAAATATTAGATTTATCATATTATATAAGTACCAATCAAATTATGATAGTTGAAATGTTAATTGACATCTAGAATTACAAATTTGATTATAAATTTGGGGTATATTTTAGGTCAAGGTTAAACACATAAAAGTGTGAGTGTGTTAGTTCTAAAACATTATTGTGAATATATATTTGAATAGATTCCATTGGTTCAGAAGCTCAACGGAAAGGGAAGGCTCAAGTCCAAGAGTAATTATTCGATTGGCTAAGGCAAGTGGATTTCTAAACTCTTGTTAAGCGTATGAAATTCGTGTATCTTCTTGTGTGATGTTGAGAATGATTTGGAGACTTGTTGCTTATTTGTTGGTGTTGTATTCCTTGTTGTAAATTGCGCTTTGGTATCAAAATGGTTGTCTCCTCATTTTCATTTGAGCATGTCGTTTGCATTGTATCTGAGACATGGTTGTGGTAAAAGGATGTACCATTTCGCGGGTCGTATCTCGCGCCGCGATGGATATCATATTTCGAGGCACGTATCGCGCGCCGCGAAGGTTATTATTATCGAGGGTCGTGTCGTGCGCCGCGATAGGTGCATGGACAGATATGTCCCCCATGGGTCCCGGACTGAGAGACAGCGGGTGTGTATCGTTAAGAAAGACATGCATCACGATATTTGACATTGCATCTCATGGCATTGCACAGTTTTATTATTGATGAACTTGAACATGTGTTTTGCTGATCTTGTGATTGTTTCTCTGTGAAGCTTGTGACTGTTGAATATTGAGTTGTTATTGAGAATGTGTAAACTGTTAGAGTATGGTTATTGAGTGGTGTGTTTGGTAAACTGTTAGGCTGTAGCGTGGAGGTTTAGATAGGGCGTAAGGAGTACCCGTATTTTGTTCACTTAACTTGTGTTTAGAGGTTTGCTTGTTGGGTACCGCGTGGTTTAGTACTCACCCCTTGCTTCTACAAATTTTTGTAGGTTACGAGCCTGAATTTTTGTGATACCTTCCATTCTCGCCGTTTCCGAGGCATCTTGTGGAGGATTGTGAGGTAGCTGCTTGTCATCTCAGCGAACTTTCCTACTCCAGTTTATGACTTTGTTTTTACTTGAAAGACAACATCATTTTAGACTTCTATTTTGTTTCAATTCTAATATTTACATTATAGGCTTGTGCACGTGACAACCTGGTTTTGGGGATTGAATTAATATGACTTGGTTTTTTTTATAGAAATTGTTGTTGGATTGTCATTTACTTCCGCACTTTGTTAGATATTGGGTTTTAGGCTGACTTGTCTCGGTGGGATAAGACGAGTGCCATCACGCCCATTTCGGGTCGTGACATTTTGAATTGTTTCTGACTTTTGCCTTACAAAATCTCTCTCTCTCTCTCTCTCTGTATATATATATATATATATATATATATATATATATATATATATATATATATATATATATATATATATATATATATATATATATATATATATATATATATATATAAAGTTGGATATAGAAAATCTGATGTGACACTTCTCGATGGACAACATTTCTATTTATGTTTTATTTCATTTTTTTTGTCATTTTATTTTTATTTGTATTTTTTAAAAAAAAATTGAAAAAAATATTTAATGCATTACATCATGCTCCTTTAAAACTTTCATCATACTAATACACATTAAAGTAAACGGAAGATGAAAAAATCAAATTCTTCTCATTTTTCTTAACAGTTTATAATTATTTAGCCTATAAAATAAAATAAAAAATTGACTCTTATAATCAACAATAGTTCAATTTCTCTCTTCTTCTTCTAATGATGAATATATGGGTATCAAATTTTGATATTGAGATGTCCAACAAATTTTTAGGCCTTAAGATTTTTTTAAGAAAAGGAAAAGAGCGAATATCTCAAGATCTAAATATATTGCTGATGATAAAACTTCTAAAGATATTGGCGGTGATGAATATACGGATATCAAATATCTTGAAAAGGGGAAGAGAGAGCATCTCATGATTTAAAGATATTGGTGATGATAAAACTTCTAATGATATTGGTGGTGATGAATATACGGATATCAAATTTCTTGAAAAGGGAAAGAGAGTGTATCTCATGATCTAAAGATATTGGTGATGATAAAACTTCTAAAGACATTGATGGTGATGAATATACAGATATCAAATTTAGTCATTGAGATGTCCACCGAAATTCTAGACCTTGTAATTTTTTCAAGAAAAAAAGAAAGAAAGAATATCTCATGAACCTTCTATAGATTCAAAGTAGAAGCCTTTTTGAAAGAATGTTGATTTATTTTATTTTGAGAACAAAAATTCATAGTATGTAAGAAGATTTATTTAGAGAAAAATCAATCTATTTAGTAAATTAGTATTAAATTTAGGAGGAGAATAAATATTCTCCTAACTCCTTTCTTATTTTTTTGTGTCATAATTTCATTATATATATATATATATATATATATATATATATATATATATATATATAAACTTTATTTTTTTTTTATTATTTAGCTTAACTTAAAATTCACAATATTTTTTCTTCTTTGGTCTACTAACATTTTTATTCTTTTATTTTGTTTTATTTTTTTGTGTCTTGAATTTTTTTTTCCGTATTTATCTTGTATTAACGTTTTGGAGTATATTTTTTAATTTTTAATGCGTGAAATATTATTTGTTTATTCGTAAAATCTAACTATTATAACTACTTAAGAATCACAGTATTTTATTGCGGAATATGATTTTAACATTTTTCTTAAAATTTTTGGATCATTTCTTAGTCCAACGTTGATAATTATATGTTTTATAAACAAAAATATCATATTTATTTAATTTTTCAAATATTATGAAAACAATAAATGAGATTAATTGAGATAAAAAAATAATGAAACTACGTGTAGGATAGTAAAAAAGTATTTTTTCAAAAAAAAATACACTTAAAAGATAAAATGAGAGAATTTAAGGAAAATAATATATTAAAATAATAGTGATGAGAGATGATGAAATTAATTAAAAATATATTTTTAATTTTCAGAAAATTTTTATGACAATAAATTATATGAGATAAGTTGAGATAAAAAAATATTGAAAATAAAAACATGTAGGATAGTAACCTAAAAGGTAAGATGGGAGAATTTAAGGAAAAAATAAATTATAATAATATACCGATGAGAGATGAAGAGTAACAAATGGTAGTAATAATGATAAGGAGAGATAATTAAGTTATTTTTATTATATTTTTTCCCGTTATTTTAGTATATTTTAGAGATAAACAAAAATCAAAAAATTGATAAAAAAAGATAATGATAATACTGGTCAAGTGAGGCGTCACGTCCTATTTTATTATCCAGCTTTATACATAATATATTTTTATCATTAAATTAAAATGAAGAATTAATAAAAAATGCATAAAAAATTAGAATCATTTTTTTGTTTTAAGATTAAAAACATATTTCATTTCATCTTTGAATAAAACATTCTTGATAATTTATCGCAGGGCTATACCCGCTAAAAAACACTTATATTATCAAATATTTAGAAGTAGATGATTGACGTAGTTAACCACCACGCGAAGCGCGAACAATTCACCTAGTAAGTACATAAATGAGAATTGAATAATAGATGAAACTGCCATTTAAAATAAATTTAAATTGACAATTATTGTCTTTTTTTTATCCATCTTATGAAACATTTTAGACTATTCATTTACCTTATTAACTTTTATATACTAATGTCAATTTCTCTTCTCATGTCTTTTGATATTCCAAGTATGGAAGAGTATCCATATAAGTTTGAGTCCAATTGGATATACATTTTTCATAATCATCCATTTTCAATTACATTTTTTTACAAAAATTGAGTGAATATTAATGCTATAATTTCTTCTAATATTTTTTGTTGTTACAGATTTATCCTTCAATACTTTTGTCACTCTCACAAATAATTTTCATCGTAACCAAATATATATATTTTATGTGTTTCTAATTTAAAGTTTATATAACATTTTGGATATACATTTTGCATAAATTTGAGTGAATATTAATGCTATAGTTTCTTCTAATATTAGCAGATTTATCCATATTTATTTTAATAGTGCAAATTTCATTTGGTAGGAAAAAGAAGTTTACTCAAATGAGAAGAAAAATAAGTTGGGAAAATAAAACTGAGAAAAAAAATTTTGTATACTGAATTGGGAGATGGAATCTGAAGCAATCCAAGGTGATGGGTTAAGTTCTTCTAATAGTAATATAAATTCATTGAACTGTTATTTCTTTCTATTTAATTTCCTTACATTTTCTAAAGGTCGTATATTTTAGTGGCAATACACTTTGAAAAGTATGTTTTCTGACGATATTTTTAATTATCGTTTTTACCAGTAATATGTTTTCATAATGTGAAGAAAATAGAGTTCTTCATATTTTGACATGTTAATGGTAATTCCTAATTTTTATTTAGTATAATAATAAATAACCACATTTGAGACACATGAGAAATATTATTACCTTCCAATTGTATTTTTTTTTTGTAAACTATATTCATATATATTTAATGTTGGGCATATACAAGATGATATAACAATCTCCATATGATCGACATTCATATTTAAACGACTATATTTATTGTTGTAATAGAAAACAAAAGGTTGTATAAATGAAGACTCATACAAATAAAAATTAATCGCATCAATTAAATTGAAATTTAGATTTGGTTGTATAAATAAATTAATTAGAATATATTTTTATGAATTTTATTCTTTTATATTAGCAGAAAATAAAAGCTCAACATACCTAAAATCGACAAATAATAGCAAAATCATGAGAATGGGCAATCACTATATATGAAGTGTCATTTCCTTCTTTATATTCTTTTGATTTTAAAAAAATGAGTACTATATAAAACATTAAAATGACATGAGAGGTCGTTCAAAAATATAAAGTTATTACTATCTTTTTAAAAATATAAAATAAATTTGGCATGATAAATGGAGAAGAATGAGGAGAAAGCAATAATAAATTACAAAATAAAAAGGGAAAAGATATTGAATCAAATGAAAAGAAAAAGGCAGGAAGGAAAGAAAAAGGAATTAAAAAGGAAAATCTAATAATTGTAAATAAATAATAATTTAATAAAACATAAAAAGGAAATAAAATAAATTTAGATCCTTAAATCACGTTTTTTTTTTTCTCCTTACTTATTCCTTTTAGTCTTTTTTTAGTTGAGAGTAGGAAGTTAAATTGCTAAAATGAATAATTCAAATTACAAAAGATATGCACATACACACATACATAGAAATAAAAATATAATTAATTTATTAAACGAGAATTAAAAATACAATCTCATAACATAAAGGTGAAACACTAAGGGCCTGTTTGGATTGATTTTTGGCTTATGATTTATAAGTTTTAACTTATAACTTATTTCTATTATTTTGACTTTAAAATAAGTGGTTATAGACACTTTTTAATTTTATTCAAACACTTCAAACTGCTTAAAAACTATTTGGCTTAAAAATACTTTAAAAAAAAGTCAATTCAAACGGACACTAAAACTACATAACGAAAAAATTTAAAATAAAATATATTTTTATAAATTATTTAAACACAGTTAAATAAATTATTTTATATTTCATACCTTTGATTGCACCTTCACTCTATCCTTTTAGTTTTTCTACTTTTTTTTTATTTACTATTTGTATAATTATAATTGCTTAATCATTGCTAACAAAAGTTATATACGCTAGCAAGAAGTTATCGTATAGTTTTTTTTTTCCTTTGGTGTTTTTATTTGCACACTAAATTCTAAATATTTACTTGTCCGTTAAATTATGGATATAATATCCATAACACTTTTGTTACTTAATTATGCTTTTTCTTTCTGATTTCTTTTCTTACTTATAAATTTGCTTGAATAATTTATATTTATAGTAAACTAGGGAATTTGGCCGCGCTTCGCACGGTTTTTAAAATAAATATTAAAAGATTACTTTTTTTTTCAAATAATTATATATCTCTCTTTATTTCTGTAACGACCCTCTAGTCGTTTTAGAAATTCCAACTATTATTTTTATATTAACCTTTTTAGTAGATTTTATAAATAATTTATATGACGACTTGTAACAATGAGTGACATGATTTTAGATTTAATAAAAGATTATTTTATTGCTAAAAAAATAATTAAAAAATAGAAAAAAAATAGAAAAGGAATTAATTAAATAAATGAATAAAATAAAATAAAAAAAGGGGCAAAGTGCCAAAAATTGTCAAAAGCCGCACGGCTTATGAGAAAAAAAAAAGAGAACGATTTGAAAAAAGAACGCAGAGAAGAAAAGAAAAGAAAGGGAGAAAAGAAAAGGGAAAAGGAGGAGAAAATCAATATTTTCATCTCAAGGCGTCAAGGTAATTATTTTCATCCTTTCTATTAAGTTTTTATGTAATTAAAAGTAGATTTTTAGATTAAAACGTGTATAATTTACACTAATATGTGAAACTAATTTTTAATTTTGTGTATATGCATATGTTATTTAGCATAAATTTCACCTTAGTCATTAAATAATTATGACCAATTGTTGATGATCATGAAACAATTATTGGGAAGGGAGGTAAATCGACATGCAAGACGCCTTCCGTATAAAAGTATTTCATGAAATATCTTTATTTTGGTGTTCAAATATGGGTGATATAAATTGGGATCAATTTGAGATCCTTTTAATAGTTTTCATATTATCATTTAAGTTTGATATATTAATATATATAATTAAGTATTAGGTATATGGTATTAAGTGAATGTCCTAAGATTTATGATATTGAAAAGAAATTAAAATTTATTCCTAATCTTGAAACTTAAGAACTTCTTTATAAATTTGCGTGAGTTTTTTTTTTTTTGGTTTAGTCTAGACACATGCAATATGTGTGTTGTTAACTTCGAAGCCTTATAGTGTTTTATTTGAATAGACTGGATTTTATTTGGAAGTGCAACAAAGGAGGAAGGCTAAAGTCCCGAAGTGATTGTTCGATAAATTGAGGCAAGTGGATTTCTAAAGTCTTGTTAAGTGTGTGAAATGCGTGTATGTCCTTGTGGTATATGTTTGGAAGTAACAGGATTGGTGATGGGTTGACTTGCCAACATTGATTAATTCTAATGATGAAAAGAATGGGAATAACAAAAGGCAATGTGATTAATTGTTTATGTGTGTTGTGTTGAGAAAGGGTTGAAGTCTTGTTGAATCATTGTTGATGTAACTTCATGTTTGTGTGGTTGTGAACTGTGCGATGTTATGAAAATGGTCATTTCCTCATTATTTGTGTGAACTTGTCATCTACATTATTCTAAGGCATTGGTTGTGACAAGTGTTATGTGCATTGAGAAAGAATGGGTACTTAAGAGGATGTACCATTTTGAGGGACGTATCGCGCGCCGCGATGGATACTATATTTCGAGGGGCGTATCGTGCGCCGCGATGGTTACTATTATTGAGGGTCGTGTCGTGCGCCGCGATAGATGCATGGACAGATATGTCCCCCATGGGTCCCCGACTGAGAGACAGCGGGTGTGTATCATTAGGTCAGACATGCATCATTATACTTGACATTGCATTCCATTGCATTGCACATATTTATCATTAGTGAACTTGATATCGTGTTTTGCTGATCTTCTGGTTACCTTTCTGTGGAACTTGTGATTGATCAATATTGAGCTTGTTATTACGGATATGTAATTTGTTGAAGTATTGTTGTTGAGGATATGTAATTTTTCTAAGTGTTGTTGTTGAGCTACGTGCTATGTAAACTGTGAGTTGTTAGGTTGGGTTGATTTTAATGCAGGTTGTAGTTGTGGAGGTTCGGTTGGGGTGGTAGGAGTAGCCGTATTTCATCCCCTTAGCTTGTGTTTAGAGGTTTACTTGCTAAGTACCGTGTGGTTTGGTACTCACCCCTTGCTTCTACAAATTTTTGTAGGTTATGAGCTTTGATGTTTATTGTACTTGTCATTCTCTTCTTTTCTGAGGCTTCTTGGAGATTTGTGAGGTAGTTGTTTCCATCTCAGCAGGCTTTCTTCTTCATAATTATGATCTTGTTCTATTCTAGAAACAAGTTCATTTGAGATTTGAGTTTTTCTTTTGAATCAATTGTAATACATTAGAGGCTTGTACACGTGACTACCAGGTTTTGGGGGTATAATGTAAGTTAATAGTAAATTTTTCGCATTTTTATTGTAATGGTTGAATTTTAGGCTGACTTGTCTTGATGGGATAAGACGAGTGCCATCACGTCCATTTTTGGGTTGTGACAAAATGGTATCAAAGCCTCAGGTTCATAGGTCTCACGTGTGTATAAGTCGAGTCTAAATAGAGTCTCGATGATCGGTACGGAGACGTCTGTACCTATCTTCGAGAGGCTATAGTGACTTTTAGGAAATATCTTCACTTCTTGGATCTCTTTTGTGCGTACTTGGTCTTATTTTTATACTTATCGCTTCACTCCATTCGCTCTCATTTATGTAATGACTCGTGCGTAGTTCCTTTTGTGAATCATTGACATGTCGTGTATTGGTTTGATGTTAGATCTTGTATTAAGGTGGAAATGATATACTTATGAAACGAATGTGTGATCATATTTGAAAGGGTTGAGTAAGGTTAGTTATCATAGTAAAATAATAATAATAATAATAATAAATATAGTACTTATCTGGTATAAGAAATACATGAGTGGTTCGACAATTAGAAGTTAAATGTTTGAAGAATTGACTAGATAATAAATAGTGTAATACAAGTGATATAGTTGTCATACCATTAATGGGTTGTTTAGCAAATGATGTTGCACCAATTCAGGTCAGAATCCCTTCTGTGGTTTCACAGATTGAGTGTATACCAAAGAAAGTCATGATACGACTATTACAATAATACTGATGGGTACTTGGTTAGAATTATGGAGTGTGTTACTTTAGATATTGACCTTGCTTACGAAAGAATACATATAGCTTGGGTTAAATTCAAACCTAATCTGGTAATATTTTACAGCTATTTGATGGATAACGTGTGACCTATTTGGAAATGATCTTCTCAATAGATATGATATGTTCTAGTGGTGGATGTAATAAATTTTCACGATGTATTACTAGTGGTACATGAAAACGGACATGTTGATTGTTAAGTGCAAATATTAACTACTTAAGGAGTTATCTATGGTATACATGCTCATATGATAAGATTTGGTGTTGAACTCATATTTGAGAACCCAACTAGCTTGTTGGTATGGGTGGATGTGTAAAACATTATTTATAAGGAAGCTTTTAGTAGTGGATCTTTGGTATGATATTGATATGTTCAGATTGTGAAATGTATTTTATGAATTTTTAAATGAGTGGTGATTTCATCCTAATGTCCAAGAAATTGGATCAATATTGAATGACAAGCATATGGGTAAAGTAAGTCCTAAAGAGTATAATTATGTGAAGACAATTAAGAGTTTTAGTAAGAAAGTGCGGATAAAAGTGGGTTAGTTCTTTGGATTGGATTGGTATAACTGGGTTTAAGGATTCATATTGATGAAATAGTTGACTTTGTGGTGATAACAAGAGCTAACTAAGCATGATGATAATAGGAGTTTGTGATGGATTGTGATTGAGACTAAATCATAAAATAAGAATTGAGGGTTAAACGAGTTTTTATGGTAATAACGACTTGAGAGCATCTAAGGTTGTGGTTTTCCACTATTTGATGAACAATGTGGTTGTATGAAAAGTTGTATGATGTGTTGAAAATTTCGCTTGAATAGAATTGAAAGAAGCTAGAGTCATAAATGGAAAAGAATTAGTGGGAAGTATTTTAGTCATTGGAAAGAGACAATCGAGAAAATAGATATTTACTATAATTATAAAGGACAAAGATATATCTTTAGAGAGTTGAGAATTTAGTTCAAGGATACGTGATTTTATCTGTTTCATTTTGGTTATGGTAATAGTGTCACACGTTCATTAGATTGATAAAAAAATGTATATATATATATATATATATATTGGGTAAGAATTGAGAAAGAAACCTACACAGTTCGACTCGAGTGTGGTGATAAGTTCTTTTATAGTTTCAAATTTGGTAACGGGTACGATTGGATTTTTAAGAAAGGGTATGACAAGGTCGATGGATAGGCGATCAATAATAAGCTAAGATATCCAAATGTGTAAATATTTTCTATGTATGAGCTAATTTCAATAGATAAAAGGATTGAATTACATAATTGAATTCAAAACTCAAGTTTTTCATTGTTAGTTTATATTTATGGTAGTGTGTTTTGTCAAGGTATGAATTGGTAAGGGGTAAGAAATGATTGATCACATTGAGTATGAAGCATTTGAAGGACTAAAAATAATTTGAGTAGTAAATTTGGTTACTTTTGATTGTTATACCTAAATGGGATTTCATGTAATGTTTTTATTTCAAGGATAAGATAAAAATATCATAGGTTGTTGGTCAAAGGATAAGATTGGTAAGCAAGTCAGCGAAGAGAAAAAGAGTTTGGTGTATTAAAGAGTTCAAGGTATTTAAAATTTGTGTCATCGAAAGAATTTAGAAGATGTGAAGGAATAAGAATACTCTTGGTTCTGAGTTAAAGGGTCTATGAATGGACATATATAGTTCTAATATGACTATGATTGTGAATCAATTCGGTATAAACTTACTAGGAATTTATCAGGAATTTTTATGAAGATTGAGTGTTGATTTGTGTAAAACCCGTGAGATGTATAAGAGTATGTGTTGTTATGTGGAGCTAAACGATTCAGATTTTGTTATGTGACTTATGGATACGTACTAGTATGGACATACAATTATACATAGTCATTGATGAATTTTTTTTTGAATCACTTGTTGTGATGTGTTACATAGATACGTGATGGTAAATAGAGATTATGTGCCCATAGTATATAGAATAATTGGGGAGACCTAATATTTCTCTAAGTATTGGCATAAGGTATGTGATGATTAGGAATTACAATGAAGCATGGTATGTGAAAGTTGTGTGGAGTTGACTTCGGGTGTGATTTAATAGTTTGATATCAATGGAAAGGTACTATCATATTTGAAACTAGTGTTATCAATTTTATTTTATTTTTTTTGTAGGACTCGTACTTGCCATGGAATGCTTAAAAAGAAAGAGAGGTAGCCATATTTTGAAAATTTTGGAGGAAATAATGTGTTTGTTAAGAAGATTTTAATACTAGTGACGATTTGAGAATAAGATAAATGGTTGGTGCGACTATGAAGTTCTTTTAGAATTAAAAGTGTTGACCTTAGTGAAGTATTGTAAAGAGCAGATGTGGTTCGATAAAACAAGTATGTGAGAAATTATAATCGAGACTAAATTGGTGATTGTGGGTTACTAGAAAATTAAAGAGATAGAGTCAAATAAATGCAAATGTCTGATATGGGCACTATGAAAAGAAGTATCTAGTCTTATTCGACTCGGATTTTATAAGTTCTTATATGACCATCTACTTCGTATTGGATATGGTTTAGAGTGTGATTTGCTACCTATACACATACACGTTTTCATATTTACGGGTGAATTTCTAATGGTGGATCGGGTGTACCGATCTTGTGATTGCTCTCATGGTAGAGTGACATCCTTGGGCAAACTTGATCATTTCAGTCATGGCATATTTGGTGTTGTTTGAGAAAGTAGAAGTATACTATTGGTTCTACATGCACGCCATTGCGTATGGAAAAAAAATTATACAAGAGCTTACATGAAGAGTTACAGTTATCTGACAGTGTTGTTAATGGTTTTGCATCCTAGAGTGTACCACTTGTTGGTTGCTTAATTTATCTTGTTCTTATTTGATGGATACCCGAAGTCTAAAGATCATATTTTTATAACTTAAACTTGTAAAAAGATTGTGTTTTGAAAAGGGAATCGTTATAAGATGTGTGATGGTTTGTGCACTATGAGTATGTGATTATTGGTTCAGGTTCACTTCTGGTTGTAGCTAGTATCAATGGAACGTTATCTTTGCTATGTGAGAAAGGATTTGTCATGATTATTGTGTTATGGTCCAAGGGGTTTCAGTTTAGATTCGGTTCATGGGTTAGTATGTAGCTTGACAATCACTTCTGATATGTAGATCTGTCAAATTCTCTATAGTTCAGTTCTTGGTAGTTGGTCTTGATAGAATGGTGTTAAAGATAAGCTTTCATAGACAGATGAACAATGACTCTCGAAGATCATGCATTAGATTTTTGATAACGTCAATAATTCTTCCTTCACCTATTTTATGTTCGAGGACGAACATGATTTTTAGTGGTGGATAATGTAACGACCCTCTTAGTCGTTTTAGAAATTCCAACTATTATTTTTATATTAACCTTTTTAGTAGATTTTATAAATAATTTATATGACTTGTAACAATGAGTGACATGATTTTAGATTTAATAAAAGATTATTTTTTTGCTAAAAAAATAATTAAAAAAATAGAAAAGGAATTAAATAAATAAATGAATAAAATAAAATAAAAAAAGAGGCAAGCGCCCTAAATTGACAAAAGCCGCACGGCTTATGAGAAAAAAAAAAGAGAACGATTTGAAAAAAGAACGCAGAGAAGAAAAGAAAAGAAAGGGAGAAAAGAAAAGGGAAAAGGAGGAGAAAAATCAATATTTTCATCTCAAGGCGTCAAGGTAATTATTTCCATCCTTTTTATCAAGTTTTTATGTAATTAGAAGTAGATTTTTAGATTAAAACGTGTATAATTTACACTAATATGTGAAACTAATTTTTAATTTTGTGTATATGCATATGTTATTTAGCATAAATTTCACCTTAGTCATTAAATAATTATGACCAATTGTTGATGATCATGAAACAATTATTGGGAAGGGAGCTAAATAGACATGCAAGAAGCCTTCCGTATAAAAGTATTTCATGAAATATCTTTATTTTGGTGTTCAAATATGGGTGATATAAATTGGGATCAATTTGAGATCCTTTTAATAGTTTTCATATTATAATTTAAGTTTTGATATATTAATATATATAATTAAGTATTAGGTATATGGTATTAAGTGAATGTCCTAAGATTTATGATGTTGAAAAAAAATTAAAATTTAATCCTAATCTTGAAACTTAAGAACTTCCTTATAAATTTGCGTGAGTTTTTTTTGGTTTAGTCTAGACACGTGCAATATATGTGTTGTTAACTTCGAAACCTTATAGTGTTTAATTGTTTGAATAGACTGGATTTTATTTGGAAGTGCAACAAAGGAGGAAGGCTAAAGTCCCGAAGTGATTGTTCGATAAACTGAGGCAAGTGGATTTCTAAACACTTGTTAAGTGTGTGAAATGCGTGTATGTCCTGGTGGTATATGTTTCGAAGTAACGGGATTGGTGATGGGTTGACTTGCCCACATTGATTATTTTTAATGATGAAAAGAATGGGGATAACAAAAGGCAATGTGATTAATTGTTTATGTGTGTTGTGTTGAGAAAGGGTTGAAGTCTTGTTGAATCATTGTTGATGTAACTTCATGTTTGTGTGGTTGTGAACTGTGCGATATTATGAAAATGGTCATCTCATCATTATTTCTGTGAACTTGTCATCTACATTATTCTAAGGCATTGGTTGTGACAAGTGTTATGTGCATTGAGAAAGAATGGGTACTTAAGAGGATGTACCATTTCGAGGGACGTATCGCGCGCCGCGTTGGATACTATATTTCGAGGGACGTATCGCGCGTCGCGATGGTTACTATTATCGAGGGTCGTGTCGTGCGCCGCGACAGATGCATGGACAAATATGTCCCCCATGGGTCCCGGACTGAGAGACAGCGCGTGTGTATCATTAGGTCAGACATGCATCATTATACTTGACATTGCATTCCATTGCATTGCACATATTTATCATTAGTGAACTTGATATCGTGTTTTGCTAATCTTCTGATTACCTTTCTGTGGAACTTGTGATTGATCAATATTGAGCTTGTTATTACGGATATGTAATTTGTTGAAGTATTGTTGTTGAGGATATGTAATTTGTTGAAGTGTTGTTGTTGAGGATAAGTAATTTGTCTAAGTGTTGTTGTTGAGCTACGTGCTATGCAAACTGTGAGTTGTTAGGTTGGGTTGATTTTAATGCAGGTTGTAGTTGTGGAGGTTCGGTTGGGGGTGGTAGGAGTAGCCGTATTTCATCCCCTTAGCTTGTGTTTAGAGGTTTACTTGCTAAGTACCGTGTGGTTTGGTACTCACCCCTTGCTTCTGCAAATTTTTGTAGGTTATGAGCCTGGATTTTTATTGTACTTGTCATTCTCTTCTTTTCTGAGGCTTCTTGGACATTTGTGAGGTAGTTGTTTCCATCTCAGCAGACTTTCTTCTCCATAATTATGATCTTGTTCTATTCTAGAAACAAGTTCATTTGAGACTTGAGTTTTTCTTTTGAATCAATTGTAATACATTAGAGGCTTGTACACGTGACTACCAGGTTTTGGGGGTATAATGTAAGTTGATAGTAAATTTTCCGCATTTTTATTGTAATGGTTGAATTTTAGGCTGACTTGTCTTGATGGGATAAGACGAGTGCCATCACGTCCAATTTTGGGTCGTGACAATTTCCAAACGTAATATTATCACTTTATTTTTTTTATTTATATATTCGTTTTGAGATGATGATTGAAATGAAACTTAACAAATTTAACATCTATAATCTATTAAATGAGGGATAATACATTATTAATCAATATGTCAAATATCAATATATTTTTTCTTAGTAATTTTTTTGTTTGGATAGGTAGTTAATATGTCACTTTCTACATTTTATTGGAATATCAATGAGTTTGAATATTTATATTACAACATATACTCCGATGTACTTTTTTTCTTGAGTATATAAGAATTATATTATAAAGTAACTGAAAAATATTAATAAAATACATCTACACGTCTTATTATTATTTTTCATATTGATATGATAAAACTCCTTTGAATATTTTGTTTTTCAATCGTTTTTGTTCCTTTTTCAAGTATACAATTTAAATTTGTATGATTTTTGCATGAATCACATCTATTGGTATTTTAGATTCTTTAGTTGCATTTATATCAAAGATAATTGTTATCATTTGTGAAATTTGTTTTTTAAGAATGTTATCCAAAATGTTACGCTATTATTAAGTTTCAATATATTCAACCTTGAATGAGAATATGTTTTTTTAAAAAGTTATTAACTCGTTCACTATATTTTAATCTATATATTTTATATGAAATATAAAGATAAATAGATTCATATAAACTACGTAAAAATATTTGATAGATAATAAAGCTCTTCACATATTATGTGTATACAATAATAAAATTCAAAAGTTAATTAAATTAAATACTTTGATAATATGTTTTCATTTCAAATATACTTTTTACATTCTCAAATCAATGATTGCACCTCTTTCTATTTAAAATTTATACATGAACAACCTAAGATATATACTCATTACTTAGTATATTAAAATAATTTAAAATTTTAATCATAATTTTGTGTTTATTTAATCATACTCATATGAAAAGTTTTTATGTACGGAATTTTGTGTTTTATTTTTAAAAAATATATTAAAAATCAAATCAACTTATTTAGTCATTTGTATTCATCTTTTATTTAAAATTTTCAAAAGATGCATATTTAACAAAAATAAATTAATTTATCAAATGCATGAATAAATTTTTTTGGCATATATGTTTGTCCTATTTTAAAATTTTATAAAATGTATATTAAATATTTATATTCACTGTTTTATTTATTTTGATCTATATTCAATTATACTTCAAAAGAGTTACAAAATATGATTTTCATAGTATATTAAATACAAGTATTTAATATTACAAAATATTTGCATGGAACACAATTAACATATAAGTAAACCAAAGAAAAAAGAGAATAATTTTGACTAAAAAAATTACAAAATCTTCAATTATGGGATCAATATTTTCATTTATTAGATTTTGCTTTTCAATTACTTCTAATAAAACGTGAAATAAAAAATAGATAAACTAAAGTGGGATTAAAAAAACAATAAATAAAATAACAAAAACATAATTCATCAAATTATACTATTTTTTTTTTCAATTGTTAGCCTAAGATTATGTGGTCAAGAATTGATCTCTTGAACATGACTAACTAAAAAGCAAGAAAAGTTCAATATACATAATTCATAAGATTTTCGTCTATCATGAGTACATCAAATATGAATTAGAATATAATAAAATTTGCTTAAAAAAGGATTGTCTTACAATACACATTTATTTAGATATTCAGTGAGAAGCACAATAAATTATCATAAGTTTACATATTTAAAATTTGAGAGTTATGAGGAGTTATAGAGATTATAGAAATATAAGTTATGAAGATAAAGAAATACATATTTCTTAGTTTAAGAAGGGAAAATTAACGAGATTAATTTTAGCGAATGCTAAATTCAAAGTTTCAATTATGTTTGTAAGATTAGTTTCTCCCTTATCTATTTAATAGGAGAAAATGAAAAGGTAAGAAACTTAAAATGTTATTAATAACAAATTACATTAAAAAATGTTCTCTAATCGAAATTAATTTTATTAGTCACAAATTTACATCTATTCTCATACAGTTTCATTACTAACTTAAAAAATACAAACTTTCTATGTTTAATTAAAACAACAACAATGTAGTATATTCTTACAAAGTGATACCGGGTATACTCAATTAAAATATATCATTAAAAATATTCAATACTAAAAAAAATATTTATTCATTTATTTTGTGATTGATTACTATTATAATAGACCACATCATATATTTTTAGGAACATAAATATTCAGTAGATATTAAAAAAGTGTACCATAGATAATATACCTTTAATTCAACCATGGAAAAATCTAAAATATTAATTAGATAGAATATATATATATATATATATATATATATATATATATATATATATATATATATATATATATATATATATATATATATATATATATATATATATATATATATATATATATATATATATATATTGTTCATCTTTTCATCTTCAACAACAACAACCATGAATGGAATAATCATTTTGTTGTTCAAAATGAAGAAATAAAATAAAAGAGAACAAAATAATATTAGTTGAAATCAAAATAGAACAACAATGAATCTTCAAAATGTTTGAAAATCAATCAAACTTTTATACTACTACAATTCTCTATGCATGAATCTCCAAGATAATTAAGTTTCTTTCTTCATTTTGTTGAACTTGTACCAAATAATATGATGAATCTTTCAAGAATATACCAATGATCTTCATCAAAGTGAAGATCATATCGTGACATCATCTTTTCTATGTCTTCTTTTTTGATTACTTAACTACATGATTGATGAAGAAAAAGATGAAGAAAATAAAATTAAAAGATCATACTACTAAAAAGAAAGAATGAAAAAATGGAAATGAAGATGCAACATCTTCATAGATGATTGATATCATAAAAAATGGTAAAGAAAATCGAAAAGACATGTTATTTAAGTAGAGAATGTCAATAGATGGGGGGTTTTTTGTAACTCATTTCATATGATTACAATATTAAATATGATTGAATTTTATAATTAATAAAAAAAATATTTTATGAAAATAATTAAAAAAAAAGACAAAAAAAGAAGAAACAAATGGCGACCATATAGAGGTGCCACATCAGCGGTTTTGGATTTAGACATTGCCCTTTTTATTACGTATATTACACATTTATTTTAAATTATTATAACATACACTATCCAAAATTAAAATATGAGACTTTATATATAAAGCTAGATAATAAAAAAAGTGATGTGAGTACATTTCAATGGCCACTGATCCTATTTATTTTTTTGGGGATTTTTGGCATTTCCTCTAATTTTTTTTTTTATAAAATCATTTCTTTAATTCACACTTCATTAATTGCATATATCTAAATTTTTATTAATTTAATAATGTCTATAACTCCTAACCTTTCATATTCATAACCGTCAAATTATTTTAATACAAATTTTATAACTCCTTAAAATCATACTTATAAAAACTTATTTTGAGAAATGTATGATGATTATTTTATTTTCATTTTCCTATTCTTCATTTTTTGTATATTTGGTTGACAATGCTTTTGAATCTTTTAATTATTATACCAAAGGAATGATTCTATTACTACTCCACTTTAGTGTCATGTTTATACTCCACTTAAATGTCATGTTTATAGTGTTTATTATGTTGGTAATTTTTTTAATGTTTTAATAATTAAGATAATAAGAATGATGTTGTATTATTATTTGTTTATTATAGTTAACTCATGATTTTTTTTATTTTATATTTTATATAAAGTTCTGATTGTTATAAATTTATAATTTTATTTGGTTCAAAATTGTAATTTGTGACTTTATTGAACATAATCTCTGCTCTTTTTTTTAGTTCCTCAAAAATGTCCAAATAATTATTTTTTCCATGAACTTTAAATTAAAAAAATACTTTATTACAAGTTTTAAGTAACACTAAAATGTACACAATAATATGTTGAGTTTCTTAAGTTTTTCAACTTTATTATAATTTTTTGGTAAGAATCTGTTTATTTTTTTATTTTTTTTACTTTTAAAATTTCTCTATTTTTTTATGTAGAATAATAAATATGTCAATTAACTATTCATTTATATTCGCTAATATAAAACTTAGGGATTATTATTTTCATTACTCTCATAATTTTATTATCATAATCTCTAAATAATTAATAGTCATATTCTAGGCATTATTTGTTATTCATATCATCGCCCTATAAATAAATGCATTATAAGACCTTGGACAAATGATCACATTAGTCTTTTAAATTATTATGTTTTTGATACATATTCTTTTTTTAATTTGACTCAAAGAATAAAACTATTGAATGGTGATCAACTTGTGGGAATGGATGTCAGACAAGAGCCCGAAAGATTGTGTATCAATTTCGTATTTATTTTTTATTTTTAATGATTAGGACTGTAAGCAGGGTAAAAATAATGTTGCATTCTTTTTCTATAGTTCTTTTTATTTTTTATTTTATAGGGAAAAAATTATTGCTATAAATTTAGTTATATATTTGTGGTTCAAAAGAGTAACTTATGACTTTGTTTGAAGTTACCTAACTACTATCAAAATATTTTTCTCTATGAAAACAATTAAATATATTGATAAATATATAATGAAATTTAATCATTTAATATATACATACATATATTATATGTATCTCCATCATAGATAAACAAATACAAATGAAGGTACCTGCGATATAACAAAGGATCAGACTTCTTAATGAAAAACAATAAACCCTCCTCCTTTATCCGGGCTTGGGACCGGCTGTGTTACATTACAAACAAAACACAGGCGGAGTTAAAAGACTTTCTTTTCTTGGTATGGATCAGCATGACCTGCCGTCACTTTACGATCATAGACAAGTCACCATTTTAGCAAAGTCACGTCGCCTTGAACAATTGAATTAACGATTGAACAGTATTTCGAATTATTTTTTAAAATCTTAGATATTCTATAGCAAGTCATTGGATTAGGTTAGACCAACTGAAATTTGTCAAACTCTCTATCTTCGGATGGTGTGACGGGGAGAAAAAGATCAACTCAAATGAAATGAAAGGGTACTGCAGGAGTATATTACTACTATCAAGAATTAGGTATGACCTAACCCCAACTGAAAGGGAGCGTGGATATTTTGAAAAAATCATTCAAATGCGTTAGTCGTCGACTTTCAGTTAACTAACCAAGATGATAGTTTAACAGTAGAAATATAGTCCTCAATTACTTGGAGGACCACATGAGACTCCAATCGGCTCACTCACTGGGACCTGGGATACGTAACACGGGACATAACGGGTCAATTGGTGCATAGTACTCACATACAGAATAAATATAATTAAGCTTATTTTCGTCTGTTGTGATATACTTTGAAAGATTTAGTATTTAGCTCGAATGCATTTCCATTGACCCTAGATATATTGTAAGCTCATGGCTCATTGCCTGTCCTTTTAATTGCATTATTTTTCTCCCTCACCAATAATTGATCTATATTATCAACTCTATATCCAATCACGAGGCAGTAGTAACTTTGAATCTAAAACTAAAATCTTCTTCAGACTGTAGCATAGGTAGTAAAGCAGGGTAGACTTCTACTTCACCTATGATAGCAATCCTAACAAGTGCAGCAATAAAACATCACATAGACTTGGTGTTGAGAAAGTGTTGTGTGTGTAATAACCTCCAACAAATTGTCCGATACACAAAAAAAGTTGATACCTGAATCCACTACCCACGTATAGAATAAACTTAGATATATTTTCAGAAAATGGTTTTGGCACGTTAATTCAACCATTCAGAATCTATTCACGTGACTGAAAGCTATATACTATATTCTCAATTGAACAACAACTAACACTCTTTTTCTTTGAAAAACTGGAAAAACACACAAACAAGTTAAACAGAAGAAGAAAGAAAAGGGTGTTGGAGCAACATACCTGCCGTCCATCGAGCTCGGTGATCCCTAACCAAACATTTTCTCAGGAAATCCACCACTAATCTGGACAATTTGTTGTTTTGTAAGTCTGGTGATTCAATCCTAATTCTACACAATACGTAAATATCTTGGTCTAATTCCCATACTGGTTTTCCTGTAATAATTTCGAAAATAGTGCAACCGAAACTCCAAATATCAGCCTCCGGCCCGTATTTATCATCTAGGACCACCTCCGGGGCCATGTATAACACTGTTCCCCTTAGTCGTCCATTAATTGTTTTACATTGACACTGATATAGGGCAAACCCAAAATCAGCAATCTTTGCTGTAACTTTTCCTGTATTCGCGTGAGCAACAAGAAGAACATTTGATGGTTTGATATCGCAATGCATGAATCCACGATTATAGACTTCACGAATTTCAAGTAGAATCAATTTCACATATTGTTTGACTTCATTTTCTTCTAATCCACGGCCTGAGTTGAGTCGATCCGATAGACTTCCCGCCCGTGCGTATTCTAACAGTAAATTGTATATTATTTTTCCCTTTTCTACTGTAAAATCTACCCCGAAACAACTAATAATGTTGTCGCAATCTGATAAATGACGAAGAACCTCCATCTCTTCCACAAGAGATTGCGATCGTGAAACATCGACAGATTTGACTGCAAATCTTGAACCGTCAGATGAAGTCGCTAAATACACCCGACCGCACCCACCCTCTCCAATCATTTTCCAAGCGAACCCATACTTCCCAATTCTCTTCCCTTCGACAGACATGGTGAAAATAGTAAACATGACACTTAGGTCATTTTATATATATATATATATATATATATATATATATATATATATATATATATATATATATATATATATATATATATATATATATATATATATATAATGAATATAGCTTAGGAAATAAGTCAAACCTTCAAATTAGGAAATAAAAAATTTAGTTTAGGAAATAAGTCAAATGTTTCAAATTAGGAAATAAAGAATATAGCTTAGGAAATAAAGAATTTAGCTTAGGAAATAAGTCAAACGTTCAAATTAGGAAATAAAAAATTTAGCTTAGGAAATAAGTCAAACGTTCAAATTAGGAAATTTAGGCAAAATTGAAGCGAAAAAGAAAAAAAATATAATAATATAGATAAAAATTTACCAATAACTCAAAAATGCGGGTGAACAATCCTATATTTCTAAGTTGGAAAAGAATATTATAATAGGATAATGATATTGTACTATTGGTGATTTTTAATTTCCTATTTAAAAAATACCTTAGTTATTATTTGGCTATCTGTTTTACTTATTATTATTATTATTATTATTATTATTATTATTATTATTATTATTATTATTATTATTATTATTATCATCATCATCATTATTATGATTATTGGAATTAATCATAGATAGTTTGCTAAGAATTTTCCGTAGTTATTTGTCACCGATTGTTATTATTATTACTTCTTTATGTTGTTATAATTTAGTTTGTATTTTACGTTATATTGTCTTTCTATCATGTCTTAATTATTCCCTTTGTATTCCGTTCATTTGCCATGGTTATAGCTTCTTCAAGTATCTTTACATTTTCCTTACTTTGTGTTGTCCTTTGTGTTAGCTTGGTTAATTATGTTCTATTTATTGTTGTTTATTTTGTCGCAATTGTTTTGCATTTTGCAGCAATTTAATGTTTTTCTAATCTCTCTTGCTGATTTTTTTATCATCCGCTTTTAAGAATATTATGTTGTTATTTCTTTATTACATCATATATATATATATATATATATAAGAAAATCCTCAATCCGGTGATGTGGCGCCCCCAAAAAGAAGGATTCTAATTTATTTAAATATATTTCCCTAAGTACCTTTCCCTCCTCTCAAAACCCCACATTCAGTCGCTTCTCTTCTAATACAAACGTAACCCTTCATAACAGACGTGACTAAAGCCTCTTGCCTCTTTACACAATCTTCTTCCATTTTCTAAACACT